>VONZ01000587.1:0-472989 GCA_012976165.1 Labeo catla
ACTTCCTGTGTATCTGAGAGAAGACACCTCAAAATCCTTTAAAACATGCACGGTAGTCACTTATTCTGCATATTTCTTAGGATTATATTTCAGCATTTTTTTTTCACACTGGTAAAATAGCATTTGGTAATTGTGTTTCAATACTTTTTACATCCAGATTGAAGATGATTCAGAAGAGCCAGATGTTGATTCATCAGTTGCCCTTTTGACAGTCGTCTGAGAACTCACAGACATTGCTGTTCAGTACAATCCAGAGAAGATTTCGATCATCCTTGAGAATGAAGTTGTCATAACAAACCTTCAGAGACTCTCTGATGCTTTCCTTTTGATGTTTGGCTTAATCTATGCATTGGATCTCTCATATCCAAAAGAGATGGCCAACACATTTGAGTTTATTCAGAAGGTTTTTTTGGGTCTTGATGATGGCAAACTTAAGCCAAGGGTGCTGGCTCTAAAGAATGACTTGCTGATTCATGCACAGTAATTTTATACTGTTATCTTTGACCAGGTGTGCCTTTTTGTTGCACAGAACTGTTGTCACTGTTTTTGTTGTCATAATGGCTGTTTAGGTAATATTTCAATGTATTTTATTTGACCTGGTGTGCCTTTTTATTGCACAGAACTGTTTTAATGTCTCATGTTTTATAATAAATTTTTGTACTTTGTTTAATGATTTCAGATTTGTCATTTGTACTATTAAGTTGTAAAATGTAGATATTTGAGTACAGGAAACTTAAACAAAGCAATCAGTTGCCACAAAATATTTAAGTAACATAAATTGTAGTCGTAAAGTTATGTAAATTGTATAATTTAATTTAATAACACTTAAAGTTAACTAAGTTTAGATAAATAAAAAATGTTGATATATATTTGAGGGATATTTTAATTAAGTGAAATAAAGTTGTCAGTACTCAAAACTTTGAGTTGCACTAAAGTAAAGATGAACAAAACACTAAATATACATTTTAATTTAAATTAATGTTTATTTATAATTTACAGGTACTCAGTAAGTAGCTATATGCTTACTGATGATATTTAAGTTTGCCGCTATTTTTTTAAGTTTGCAATCAGTTGCCTCAATTTTTTTTTTTTTTTTGAGTTAGTAGAACTTATCCAGGTTTACAGTGTATGTAACCTTATTCCATCTGTGAAACATGGTGGTGGTAGTATCATGGTTTGGCCAAAATGGCTTGCCATCATTAATGGAGCAATGAATTCTGAATTATACCAGCAAATTTTAAAGGAAAATTTCAGGACATCCGTCCAAGAACTGAATCTTAGAAGAAAGTGGGTCATGCAGCAAGACAATGCAAGTCACAAGCACACAAGTCATACCAAAAAAATGGTTAAAGAAGAACAAGTCATAATGATTTGGAATGTCTGAGTCAAAGTCCGGACCTTAATCCAATTGAAATGTTGTGGAAGGATCTGAAGTAAGCAGTTCATAGGAGGAAACCCACCATTATCACAGGGTTCAAGTGTTTCTGTACTGAACAATGGGCTTAAATTCCTACAAGCTGTTGTGCAGGACTGATCAGTAGTTACACAATAGGTTACCTTCAAAAAGGGAATAGGTTAAGATTCACATACTTTTGCAACTCGCAAATATTTAAGACTGGATCATGTTTCTCAGCAAGTAAAACAAAATGGATGTAAACAGACAAGGAAGAAAAAGGAAGAAAAAAAAAGAGGAAGAAAAAAAAAACACACACTGGTGAGCTCAGCAACATAAAAAGGCCTGGACATTCACAGAGGACAATAGTGGTGGATAATCGGGTGATCCTCTCCATGGTAAGGAAAAAATGTTTTACAACATCCAGCCAAGTGAAAAATATTCTCCAGGAGGTAGGCGTGTCACTGACAAAGTCTAAAATTAAGAGGAGACTTCATGAGAGAAAATACAGAGGCTTCACTATAAGGTGCAAGCAATGCCAGATTAGACTTTGCCAAAAAAAACAAAAAAGCCAGACCACTTTTGGAAAAGCATTCTTTGGACAGCTGAAATTAGGATCAACCTGTACCAGAATGACAGGAAGAAAAAAAAAAAGTGTAACGAGTGGATATGAACTGAAGGACACAGGAGTCTCTAGTACAGTAAGTACTTTACTTTTAATAATGTTTTTTTTTTTGCCCCCCAAATTAAATAGTAGGCCTTTTAAAAGAAAGCAATAATTAAATCAACAATAGGACAATAAGAACAAATCACTTTTGTTCAATGTAGGGAAAAAAAATACAAACTCTTTAATTTCTCAGTAACTACAAACTTACGGTGACACCAAATTCACTGTATAAAAACGATACCTTTTTTTTTCAAAACAAATGCTTTGGAAGTATGTCACAGTTCAGTTCAATTAGTCACTGATATCAGTTTTTCTTTGTTCCACAGTCACTTATCTCAAATTCAACGATGCATCTGTCCATTCCAATAGGGTCTGGCTGCAGACATCTGCACCTGCACTCTCAGACACCTGCACTTCCGGAAGTGACATCACTTGCAGTCGATTTTATTTTTACTTTATTTTAGTTATTTATTTATTTTTTTAATTGAATCTCTCAACATTTTACAACAGTAGCCAGGTGGTGAAGACAAGAAAAAAAAAAAACTAAATTACAATGCCACTCGCAATCACCACCTGCACTCTCTGCTACCTGCAGGTCACTTGCAATCCACACAAATCGTGCGTGTTGCCAATAGAGACAAGACGCTGTGGTCATTAAACGATTAAAACTAATTTAATAGCATAACGTACAGGGTCCTAACGTCATCTGCAGGAGATAAAAACAAGACCCGCAAATCCGTGGCCACAGAACAGCAGAATATGAACGCAATGCGCAAAGTCTCTCGTTAAGCTTTTTCCTCCCGTAGAAAACCATTAACACTTGATATGGCTTAATGTATTAAGATACATTAAGTGCCATTAAACGATCAAATTTGTAATATAGTTTATTAATTTGATGTACTTCTATCAAGCATATGGCCATGAATGCTCTAACTTTCACTTTTATACTTGCCCAGCAAACGCTTAATGTGCAGGTAGCAGAGAGTGCAGGTGGCGATTGCGAGTGACATTGTAATTTAGTTTCTTTTTTCTTGTCTTCACCACCTGGCTACTGTTGTAAAATGTTGAGAGATTCAATTAAAAAAAATAAATAAATAACTAAAATAAAGTAAACATAAAATCGACTGCAAGTGACGTCAATTCCGGAAGTGCAGTCGTCTGAGAGTGCAGGTGTCTGAGAGTGCAGGCGTCTGAGAGTGCAGGTGTAGATGTCTGCAGCCAGACCCTTCTCGTCCATTCACAGTTCCATCCGAGGAAAAGAAAAGCATCCTTCCCGCAGAAACGAAATAAACACAATTTCAGTCGCTGTTAATCCCCTTGATAACGCTCCTCCCCTCCTCTCCTAGTATTGGGCTGGGTAGCTCGCCATCAACGGAACTTTCCGATGAATTCAAAAACCTGACCTAATAAAATTCAGAGATCGCAACACATCATATATTTATCTGGGTGCACAATACCCTTTAGATAAGTGATTTCCTCACATTACAAACAGCATTAACATAATGATAATGTTTACAATAATCTCAGATTAACTTCTCTCTCTTTTTTTAGGCTCACGTATACTACGTTTTAAAGCCACGTGGATTACAGCTCCATGTGAGACTAATTAACTCAACGAACGTCTTTTACATTGCAAAACAACATACAAATACAATTAAGCCATACATTTTACAATTTCAATAAACATTTTAATTTTAACATTTGTTGTATGCTTTTTTTTCACAATAAACAACAATTAAATCAACAACTCACCGCATCCAACACTTCTACACGGCAATCCACAAGATTTAAATCCTCTCCCAAAAAAAAGAGTAACCGTATCTCTCAGATATGACGTTCCCCTAATGAATTCCAAAGGGGTTTTAATCAAATGTGACTCTTTAAACCTATATATTTTTTCTGTTTTATAACCGCTTGTTCTATTTTCTGTTCTGTCTTCCGCTGTATCGATAGCTCTATCTCTCCCCGCTTCTGCTGACTCAGCAGGGGCGGAGCTTCTACGTTTTTTTCTCATTGGCTACTTCTCTATTACAGCAGATTTAATTAATTAATTAATTTATTTTTTTTATTTCACAATTATTATTTTTACTCTCAAACAATATGATTTATTTGAAAATTGTATATCTATATCTTTTGATTTATTTTTAAACTATATACAATTCTAATTATAATCTCTGAAATCAAGTCAGGGTTACAAAAGCATGGAGAAGGTTTGAAACAGCTCATGATCCAAAGCATACCACATCATCTGTAAAACATGGTGGATCAGTGTGATAGCATGAGCATGCATGGCCTCTAGTGGCACTGGGTTACTGGTGTTTATTGATGATGTGACAGAGGACAGAAGCAGCTGGATGAATTCTGAAATGTATAGGGATATACTGTCTGCCCCGATTCAGTCAAATGGAGCAAAGTTAATTGGGTGGCGCTTCATAGTACAAATGGACGATGACCCAAAGCATACAGCAAAAGCATCCCAAGGGTTTTTGAAGGTAAAAAAGTGGAATATTCTGCAATGGCCAAGTCAATATTCTGATTTCAGCTTGACTGAGCATGCATTTCACTTGCATGAAAGACACACAAACAAACAACAACTGAAGTCAGCTGCAGTAAAGGGCTAGCAAAGCATCACAAAGGAAAAAAAAACAGTCTCTGGTGTTTTCTATGAGTTCCAGAATTAAGGCCGTCATTGCCTGCAAAGGATTCTCAATGAAATATTAAAAATTAACATGTTATTTATAATTATATTTATTTGTCCAATTACTTTTGAGCCCCTGAAAACCGGGGGTCTGTGTATAAAAATGGTTGTAATTCCTTAGCATTTTATGATATATTTTTGTTCAACCCCTTGAATTAAAGCTTAAAGTCTACACTTCAATTTCATCTTCATTGACAAGAGCAGGCAGCTGCAGTGAGGAGAGGAATGAAATAAGTGAAGTCAAGATGGGAAGTTCTCACTTGTCGTTATGGCAGTGCAGGGGCTGGGGAGAGATCACATTCTGAAATGGGTAGGGTCCTTCATCCTCGATAGGACCGAAAGTACACTTTAGCATTTGCATGGGACTTACCATTCAAAATTTTGTGATTAGTAAGATTTAGGTTTTATTATTATTATTATTATTATTATTATTATTATTATTTATATTATTTTATTTATTTACTTTTTAATAAAACTCATCAAGTTTCATCTTTAATAATTCTAAGAAAAGACTCGATTGCTGTATTAAATTTAGACCTGCTCACGTTAAATCATATTTTATTTTGACGCGTTTTACAGCGTTGCGCATTATAACCAATCACACATGACTCTGTTGAGTTTAGAATGCAGTGGCCAATCAGAGGCGTTCAGAACAGTCATTGCTGAAACTGGAGTTTTGTTCAGATTGAACTCGTCATAACCAAAGTCTTCTCAATACCATGTCAAACAAAGATATTCGTTCAATTATTAATAGATCTCAGATTTCTCTACCTGCTTGTGTAAGCTATTGGAATAACATGTGATATTGAATGGGAAGAGTTTTGGCTTCTTCGACAGAAATTCTTCTTTCTAATAAAGTTGCTGAAGTCTCTATTAAAATGGTCCATAATTGCTACCCGGTAAATTACAAACTTGCTAAATTTAATAATAGTATTTCCCCCAATTGCTCTTTTTGTCTTAAGTCTGAAGAAACAATCAATCATTTATTTTGGGACTGTGTTTATTGTAAAGTATTTTGGGTTGATTTTTCTAATTTTGTTAACAAGTATTTACTTCCAAACTTCTGTATAACTCCCAAAATTGTGTTTTTTGGTTACTCTTTAAATATAGGCTCTTCTCACTGTACATGTATTATTAATCTATTGCTATTTCTTGCAAAATTTTATATTCATAAATGTAAATGGTCAAAGAAAACCCCTTACTTTTTTATTTTCAGAAAAGATTTTGATATATATGTGAATTCTATAAGAAACTCTAATAACCCCATCGCAATCAAGACTCTTACTTGGTGTAAATCCTGTAAGATAATATAATACGCTTTGGATTATTGGATGTAACCCTCATTGTTGTTTTTTTTTGTTTAGTTTTGTTTTGTTTTTATTATTGTAAATGTGATTGTTGACTGCATAATAAAAAAAAGATTGAACTCGTCAAATCCCTGATCATAAGCAACAAGGTGCAGATGTACGAACTATGTAAGTAAGAGATTCATTTATCATACAGTGTAAGAGCTTTGACACAATTCGAACACTGGTTACATTAATTTTATTAAATACTACAGTACAAACAGCAATATTGTAAAATATTATTAGGGGCCAAGCTCTTAAGGTGTGTAGGCACCTGTTGTATCTGTTGGCATTCTTAGTATTCTTCTCCGTCTATGGCCGCATATAGAACCGCTTACAGGAAAGTTGTGAAATTTGGCTCACTGACTAACCGGTCTGTCTCAACATTAATCATAACAAGTTTGGAGTCTCTAACTCAAACTCTCTAGTGCCACCACTTGTACAAATTTTCACTCATGTTTATGCGAATAACTTTTGAACCGTACATTTTAGAAGCAACATTAAAAAATAAAAAAAATAAGTAAATAAATAAATAAAACTTTCCTCTGATTGCATTTTAAGAACTATGACCTGAGGCTCCCTCCAGTTTCTGGAGATATGAAAAAATTGTTATTTTTGCTTATAACTACTGAATAGTTTGGCCAAAAATAACAAAACTGGTCTCTTTAGATTCGATTTAGGCGTCACCATTTTAAATTTTGTCGTAAAATGCTTTATTTTACAAACGCTTTGATGTATCATTATGGAACTCAGTATGTGTCTTCAGCACTGTACCCTGAGAGTACTGAAAAAGTTTGTCAGCAGCGCCACCTTGTGGTCAAAAGTTATAATGAAATTTCCAAAAATACTAATAACTTTTTCTACTTAATGTAAATTCTTTGTCAGCCTGATTAAGTTTATGCAATAAATATCCATCAACCACACAAATCACTGATGTAAATGTGATGTCAATATGACATCGATTTAACATCTAAACCATGACATTGATTCAGAGGCAGACAATAGTGAAATATTTGTATTCCGCTTTAAAAGTACTTTTTAAGTGTCTGTACTTTATCAGTGTTTTTCTTTAGAAAACTTAACTTCACAACATTTCAAAGCATGATATTATACTATTTACTGCACTATATTTCATTTGAAATATAATTTAATACTTAATTTCATTAGAAATCTAGTGCTTTCTTACTTTTACTCAAGTAAAAGTAATTCAAAGATTTACTTATGTACAAGAAAGTACTAAATGTTTAATGTTCGTAAGTATTAAAGATGAAAAAAACAACTTTTATTTATGTAATGTAGTGCAGTAAAAAGTACAATATTATTCTTTGGAGTGTAGTGAAGTAAAAGCTTTCCAAAGAACATTCTGATAAAGTACAGATGCAGTTTATTTATTTATTTATTTATTTTTTTATGAGCTATAAACATGCAAACAGCAACATGCAAACTGATTATTTGACATTATGCTGAGTGGAAATTAACAAAATGTTTAAAATGTTACATATAATTCATGTAAATAGAGTGATTTATGAAAGCAGTTGAGATGAATGTGCAGTGGATCAAATTTGAACTCATTTGCATTGTGATTAAAATCAGAATTTGTTGTACATTTATTTGTGAATTTACAAAATCATTGCAAGTATGGTTTTATAATACAGTAATAACATTATATTTTCTTTGTTTTGTTAGATATTATGATTTAAACAGTCATTAAACACTACATCATTGTAGAGATAACTTTAAAACAAAAACAAAACAAACAAACAAACAAAAAAATGTTACTTCAGTGGTTTCTAAAAACACCAATAACCCATTTTTTCTATAAGCCTTTGCTATAGTTACACTGAGATGATCAGTAATAGCTGTCATGTTCAGAATTGCTGGGTGAGTTGCATAAAGCCTGTAATCCTCCAACATTCTCCCTCAAAGTATCAATGAGGCGGCCTGGTATACCATCATTATTCTCAGCTATAATTACTACTGCCCTCATCACATCTTTCATGGTATTAACCACAGGCTGCCAGAGGATGAAACGTTGTGTTTGCCTCTCCAGTACAGTGACTCTTCCACTAAGAACACCCAGAAGGTTTACAGATCTCCTGACCATGTTCTGAATATTTCCTGTGTCCTCTAGATGCTTTTGAATCTCTTTAATCTCTACCTCAATCCTCTTCAGTGCCTCATTGGTCTGCTCAATTTCAGTCTGTGTCCTAGAGATTATACCCTCATAATGAGAAACTTTTACATTCCAGTTCCTCACTTCAGACTCACAGTTTTGTTTGTCCCTTTGAGCATGACTCCAGGCATCTGAAGCTTCTTTAAATCCCCGCTCTCCCTCACTCATCATTATTGGACCTAGAGGGGAAAAACAATCTCTTGAATACACATCAGTTTTAATTGCATAACTTCAAAATGGTTACAATTCAGGGTGATGGTAAGAGTAGTGTAATTCTCACCAGCAATCCATCCAAAAATTGGTATTGCAAGCAGCGCTGTCCCTGCAATTGCTAAATCATCACTTGATTTCATTCTGTCTTGATGTGTTCTTATGGCATAATTTGCTGATTCGACACGTCTTTTAGCCTGCCACAAAGCCAATGTGGAGGACTCTAATGACTCCTCAGCAGACTTCTTCTTTATGCGGAAATTATCCATGGCCAGGCTTTTCTCTTTTTTCTGCTGTTCAACATTGTGTTTCTCTCTAATAAGCTGCTCCATACATTTATCCAAATATCCCAGTTTTTCATTAATCATTTTCTCTGATGTTTTCAAGCACTGCTCAGCATCCTCAATATGCTTCCTAATTTGGTTGTAATTGGAGCATGTGTCAGTGGTGGGACTGACATGAGATTTCTTGAGGGACACGCAGATGTTGCAGATAGCAACAATTCCCTTATTTAGAGGCCTCGAAACCACCTCCATAGACTGCACATTCTTCACACCACAGGTACTAAGGTTAGGGGAGGCAAACATATTAAAGGAATAGTTCACCCAGTATGAAAGAATGGCCTCAAAGCCTTTATGTATAATGCAATAAAAGGTATGCATAATGTACGCAATAACGCATTACATCTCTTTTATAAATACTTGTAACCAAAGTTAAAAATCATTAAAATAAAAAGGTTTGTTTGTCTTATTTTTTACAGGTGCAACAATCAATAGATAAGTATTATAATATATTTTAAATGTGGTTACAATTATTCTTGAGATCATACAATGCATTATAAGGGCTATGAGTAAAGTGTTACCAAATAATAAATAAATAAATAAAAATCTTTATTATTTTCTAAGCCTTTAAAAACATTAAAACACATTTTAATGGTATACAGCACAATGGAATACTTATGGAAAACTTACCTATGTCTGTAGAATTGGGCCATTTTTCCTGTTCCACACAAACACAGAAGGGACTATCAGTAAGCATTCTGACAATGAGTTCTGACGCAATAATAAAAGTAAGAGTAGTAATAATTGAACTTTTGTTTTCCTAGATTTTATTTTCTAATCGTTATTTAACATAGTTTAAACCCAGATATTCAATATAAATAAAATGTTAATTTAGGCAATTTCAACTTTAGGACTGACCTTAATTAAAAAGGTCAGTAAAATAAAACAAACAAGAAAATTCATTGGGAGGCTGGGTGACCATAAAAGAAGGGCACCAGAGGACTAGAACATCAACTCCTGAATCCATAAATTCATTGCTCAGTGCATATATCACATACTGTTAGTAATCTATTATTAGAGAATTTATAGTTTTAACCCCCTGGTTGTGTTCGGGTCAAACTGACCCGGAGAAGATTTTTCCAAAAATACTAGTTAACGTTATCGTATATATATGCAAACTTACTGACTTTGTTCACACAGGGTATAAGTACTTCTCAGAATTTTTATTTTTATTTTTTTGGGAATTTTTGTACTTTTTGTTGGTTTTATTTCACCTAGTCACACTTGTGGTGTTCCCGGTTAAAAATGACCGGACTCCAAACAACTGCTTAGAAATCCCTCATTATGCTATATTATCACAAAGTATTGGATTCATTCTTTTTGTCAAATTGTTTTCTTTCATTTAGGACTGGTTTTGTGTTTCTATTTGCATCTGAATAATCGTAGGCCTCATTTATCTGAAAGTAGGCACCAAAAGACATGAATCCAAACACAACCAGAGGGTTAAACATGTACCAGTGTATGTTGAAACGTACTCAGGACACACTTAACCAGCCCAAATACAAAAGATATTCAGCTAACTCTTCATCTAGTATTTCAGAAAATTTTACATCCTTTCAAAAAGCATCATTGTTGCAAGGTTTTAGCTATAGCAACTTTCAATATTTTCAAGAAACTGATAACATAAAGAGTGCACAATTTAAGTAGCTCTTAGTGCTCACCTCGGTTTGACTCCTAAAGACCCATTTCTAATTGTTTTTCTTTGTCAGTAAAAAATGATCTAAAGAGTGCAATAAAGCTACAGTATGGTTTGTCAAATTAGTACCATCTTTATTTTACTTTCAAAAAGTTAAAATGTAGTGGGGTTTTTTTGTTTGTTTGTTTTGTTTTTGTTTTTGTTTTTTTTGTTTATTTTACAGTGTGGTTTAATCGACAGTAATGCATTTGCATAGATTCAGTACACGGATTCAGTACTGTTAAATAATATTTATGACTTCAATATAAACAACTAATTTAGATGTTATTATTTGAAGCATATATTACTCTACTTTTTTTTTTTTTAAATAATCAGGTACCATGTAGTCACTTGTACAATAAACAGGTGATATGAATGTCTTCAGAATGTCTGTAAAGAAAGGAATAAAGTAGAATATATGACTACCATTCATAGCACATTTGATAAAATTATTATTGATCAAATAATCCTCAATTAAATTGTCTTACCCTGTTCAAAAGTGAGAGCAATTTCGTCAAGTTAAAAGATCTGTTAATGTTGACTGGTAAGATGAATGAATGCTTCAGTTTTTGTGGACTGGATAGCTTTTTACATTACAAAAGATCCCACCCACAACTACCGTTGTGTCTAAAGCCACTTCCCTGTACCAAGGCACCCAAATTGGCAGCAATGTCTCTTATGGCCACATGGGGACAGACAGGGGTTCAGACATTTTATGAACCAAGCAAAAACGTCCCAGGTTACGTATGTAACCATGGTTCCCCGAGGGAACGAGACGCTGCGTCCGTAAACGCTAGGGGAACGCCCTTGGCGGAACCACGCTCTGAACACGTGTAATCTGACCAATGAGAAAGCGGGGCGTCACGGGCGGGTGACGTCATCGACCAGGAAGCATAAAAGCACGTGCGAAGCCGGCCGGCGTCAGCTTCGGAGAATGAAGCGAGCGCTCGGCAGGGATGCCAGAAGGATGGATCGAGACGCAGCGTCTCGTTCCCTCGGGGAACCATGGTTACATACGTAACCTGGGACGTTCCCCTTCTGGAACTCGAGCTGCGTCCGTAAACGCTAGGGGAACGAGATGCCCACGCCACCAGACTTCGAAGTCCCTGCCTAGTGAAATTGCTAGGACACAAGGACAGAAGAGCCAGGAGTGGCTCTGGTGTCTAGGTTATAGAACCTGACAAAGGTAAGTGGCGTGGACCACCCCGCAGCATTACAGATGTCCTGAATTGGGACACCTAACATGAGTGCTTTGGAAGCAGCCGTAGCACGAGTAGAATGGGCTCTAAGACCCATAGGCGAAGGACGGTCCGAAGACTCATAAGAAGTAGAAATGGCATCTACGATCCATCTACTGATAGTTTGCTTGGTAGCAGGACGCCCCTTCTTAGGGGGGCCATAGCAGACGAACAGTTGTTCTGATTTACGCCACAGGGCAGCTCTGTGGACATAGGCATCCAGGGCACGTACTGGGCAGATACAATTTTGCTTCTGTTGGTCGGACTCCCGGAAAGGAGGAGGACAGAAAGCCTGGAGCACGACCGGCTGAGGTGTGTTGGTGGGGACCTTGGGAACGTACCCCGGTCTGGGGTACAGAAATGCTTTGGTCATACCAGGAGCAAACTCTAAATGAGAAGGGGCCACAGAAAGGGCCTGCAGGTCCCCTACCCGCTTGAGGGAAGTAAGAGCTAGCAACAAAGCTGTCTTAATAGTGAGAAGGCGATCAGGTATCTCTTCTATAGGCTCGAATGGAGGCCTACAGAGAGCCTCAAGCACCACAGCCAGATCCCATGTAGGGATATGTGGTCGTGTCGAAGGCCTCAGCCTCAGTGCACCGCGGAGGAAACGTGTAACCAGGGGGTTCCTACCCACTGACATGCCACCAAGAGGGGCGTGGTAGGCCGAAATTGCCGCCACGTAGACCTTCAGGGTGGAGTGGGCTAACCCTGTGGAGAAACGGGCCTGCAGGAACTCCAGTACTGTACCAACTGGGCAGTTAGCTGGGTCTTGCTGGCGTTCTCCACACCATGAAGTGAAAAGCTTCCACTTCAGGGCGTACAGTTTCCTCGTCGAGGGAGCTCTGGATTGGAGGATGGTCTCAACAACCTCGGTTGATTGACCGGAAGCTATGAGTTGTGCCCCCTCAGAGGCCACACCCACAGCTTCCACAGCTCCGGGCGGGGGTGCAAGATGGTTCCCCCCCCGTGAGAGGAGATCCCTCCTGACGGGAATCTCCCAAGGAGAGCCGTCGAGGAGAGATATCAGGTCCGAGAACCATACTCGGCCCGGCCAGTACGGGGCTACTAATAGTAGGCTGACCCCGTCCCGGCGTACTCTCTCCAGAACTCCTGGGAGCAGAGCGATCGGGGGAAAGGCGTACAGACGAAGCCTCGGCCACGTCTGTACCATAGCATCCAGCCCCAGGGGAACTGGATGAACTAGAGAGAACCAGAGGGGACATTGTGCATTCTCCCTCGTGGCAAAGAGATCTAATTGGGCTCGCCCAAAGATCTCCCATATCTGCTTCACCACCTCTGGGTGAAGCATCCATTCCCCGGGCCTCGGCCCCTGTCTCGACAGGATGTCTGCTCCCACATTCAAATGCCCAGGAATATGAACTGCTCGAAGGGAGAGGAGTTTGTCCTGGGACCACACAAGGATCTGGTGCGCCAGCTTGTATAAGGGGCGCGACCGCAGACCTCCTTGGTGGTTGATGTAATAAACCACCGCTGTGCTGTCGGTGCGAACCAGCACATGGTGATCTCTGAGGTCTGGAAGGAAGTACTTCAGCGCTCGAAATACGGCCAGCATCTCGAGGCAATTGATGTGCCAACTGAGATGACGACCCGTCCACAGACCTTGGGCGGGGCGACCACTCATGACCGCCCCCCACCCAGTGAGGGATGCATCTGTCGCTAGCGTCACGCGGCGGCAAGGAACTCCCAAAGTCGGGCCCTGATTTAGGAACCACGGCTTCTTCCACATGTCTAAGGCACGTAGCCCTTGGCGCGTGACCTTGATCATGCGGAGCGGGTTTCCCCTCGGGGAGAACCCCTTGGTTTTGAGCCACCACTGAAGGGGTCTCATGTACAGCAGGCCAAAAGGTATCACGTTGGACGCAGCTGCCATCAGACCCAGCAGTCGTAGGAACTGCTTGACAGTGAGTGACCGGCCTTCTTTGACTCTCTTGACTGCGGCAAGTATCGACTCGATCCGAGCAGGGGACAGACGTGCCTGCATCGTGGTCGAATCCCACACCACGCCCAGATAAGTGGTCCTCTGTGATGGAGAAAGCACACTTTTCTTGGCGTTTAGTCTTAACCCCAACGCTTTCATGTGTGCGAGAACAACATCTCGATGTCAAACCGCTAAACTCTCGGACGCTGCTAAGATCAGCCAGTCGTCGATGTAGTTTAATATGCGAATGCCCTGGAGCCGAAGAGGGACCAGGGCAGCATCCACGCATTTCGTAAAAGTGCGGGGGGAGAGTGCTAGGCCGAACAGAAGAACCCGATACTGATAAGCTTCGCCCCTGAAAGCAAACCTCAGGAACTTCCGATGTTGAGGAAGGATGGAGACATGAAAGTATGCGTCTTTCAGGTCTATCGTCACAAACCAGTCCTTGGACCTGATCTGTGAGACGACTTGCTTGATTGTAAGCATTTTGAACTTCAGTTTCATTACTGAACGATTGAGACGACGAAGGTCTATGATGGGACGCAACCCTCCATCCTTCTTTGGAACAATGAAGTACCGGCTGTAGAACCCGGATTCCCTGACGTGAGGAGGGACCACCTCGATGGCCTCCGTCCTCAGAAGGGTGACTACTTCTTGCTCCATAACCAGAGCCTGCTCGGGGCCCACCACTGTGGGAAAAACCCCGTCGAAGGGCGGCGGCGGAGCGCCGAACTGAATGGAGTAGCCTTTTTGTACTATACGCAGGACCCATGCAGACACGTTTGGCAGTAGCTTCCACGCTGCCAAATAGTCTACTAAGGGAACCAGCCGCTCGAGGCTGGCCTCTGGTGTTGACTGAACTGCTAGCTCGGAGACCTGTAACGGCGGACCGGCAGGAGACTGCCGAACTAACTGTTCTAGAGACCCCCGTGGGGGTGACGAGCGTCCTGGCCCAGCTGCGAGACCGGGTGGAAAGATCCAGGGCATGCGCTCGTCGGTGGCCGCTGTGTTCTGTAACCCTGGCAGAAACATCAGACTGACCCCCCGAGGGCACCGAGGAGAGGTGGGTACCGTGTAATGCGGCAAAACCCACTCCCCCCCGGCAGGGGCTACCCTCGGCGGTCCTAAGTTGGCGTCAGGACCGCTTTTGGGCCAGGGCCCTCTTAGCCTGAAGCACGACCCGCAGGTCGGGCCTCGCCTTAGAGGACCCCGGTCTAGAGTGCCGCGAATCTCGGCCCCGGGAAGGGGGAGCACGAGAGGCGACACTCAACTTTTGAACCTCACGGTACGAGGAGCTGGTACACGGTTGTGGCTGCTCCTGCCCAGCAGCCACATGAGCTAGCGAACGGCGAGGGAGGAACTTCTGGAACGCCGCCGCTTGCTTGCGTGCCTCCTGGTACCTGTTGACGACAGAATCTACTGCGTCGCCAAACAGGCCAGAAGACTCAAGCGGGGCGTCCAGGAGGAAGACCCTGTCCTTCTCTTTCATATCGGACAGGGTCAACCACAGGTGCCTCTCCTTGGTGGCGCGGAGAGCTAAGTCAGCTGTTTTTCTGAGTTCCTCCAGATCTACTTTCTCGCCTTCTTCTAGCTCTTTCAGCAGGTCGGCCTGATAGGCTTGGAGCAGCGACATAGTGTGAAGGCATGCTCCGGCCTGACCTGCTGACATGTACCCCTTACCCAGAAGCGCTGATGTAGAGCGTAACAGCTTCGAGGGTAAGGTAGGAGCCTTCAGTGACGATGCCTCACCGGGGGACAGATAGCTCGCAAGCGTCTGTTCCACCCGGGGCATCGCCTTATAGGCTCGCTCATCGAGCCCCACCACATTTCCATAATAGTCAGAGGCGGGGACGAAGAGACGAGCCGAAAATGGTCTAACCCACGACCTCGAGATCTCATCGTGGAGGTCGGGGAAGAGGGAAGGCTCCTTCTTGGAGGTGGATTTTTACTCCGCAGAAACCGCTCATCTAATTTGCTTCTCTGCGGAGTTGATTCTTCCTCGGCGGGCCAACTGATATTTAGTTTGGCTACCGCACGAGTAACCACCTCCAAGAGCTCCTCGTACTGTGGGGATTGAGGGAGTGGCTCAGTGACACTCTCCAAGTCACCCTCGCCAGAGGATGACAACAGGAGAGAAGAGCCCGCCCCCTGGGAGGAAGTAGCCGCAGAGCGGGTTTCCGAACCCACGGAACGGGCTGCGGATCTGCTGGGTGAGGAGGGAGATAGGGGGTCACCCGTCTCCATTCCCTCCAATAGATCCAACTGCGAACCCCAGGAATGCAGTACCCGCTCCGCCTCGGCGGAAGCGGGGCCAGCACCCTGAGGAACGCTGATGAAGGATCCCTCGTCAAAGAGATCCTTCCGGGAGCGGAGCGTCCGCAAAGGAAGATCTTCACAATGCGGGCAATCAGCCCCCTCAAGGGCTGACGCTGCATGCTCCGCTCCCAAGCAGACCACGCACATGCTGTGTGTATCCCCGCTAGTAATGTATCTTTTGCAGGGAGGAACACACAGCCTGTAACGTGGTCCGCTTTTATCACTCAAGCCACTCTTAACTAATGCTTTCTTAGACATCGCCCTCAAAAGAAAGTTGTGCAAACTGGCACAGAAAAACAGGGTCGATGTAGACAGACAATTTCACACACAGAGCGCTCCGCTGAAAGCTGACGCCGGCCGGCTTCGCACGTGCTTTTATGCTTCCTGGTCGATGACGTCACCCGCCCGTGACGCCCCGCTTTCTCATTGGTCAGATTACACGTGTTCAGAGCGTGGTTCCGCCAAGGGCATTCCCCTAGCGTTTACGGACGCAGCTCGAGTTCCCGAAGGGGAACTGTAGTAACTTGGTCACACATCTGTTGAATGATGCATACAGTTGTTATTTAAACTGAATTACAATCATGGGTAAAAAAGAAAGAAAAAAAATCAGCACACAAAGGAAGCAGTCGGACTGACTCTATTCTGATCAAAATTTACTGCCAGAAGTGCATTAAAACACAGTAATGACAGTGAATGACAACTCATACTAGTGCAAAACATGCCTTTACAAAGCCACCTTTACTAATCAAATACTTGACACATGTGGTTCAGTCAAGAAGAAGAGGTACAGGTGTGCTTCATAATACTACAGCATGATACTACTATATTTTCAGTAGGCCGACGCAAGATGTATTCAGGTCGTTAGAGGAAATAAGTTCCAATGGGCCATTACAAAAAGAAAATAAACTTCACAAAAATGAACAGAAATGGAATAATGGGTCATTGAGAAAAGTGCAGATCTCCTGTCTCTCTGCTGCAGGTTTATAGCATGTTCACGCAGGTGAGCGGGAACCGCGGGCAACCCTAGTGTTTTTCAGAGTCACATTAATTGTGTAAAAGGCTGTTTCATATGTGCAATAATGTGCAATAATAGTTTATGGTTTACTGAACAAGCATTAAAAAATTATTTAAACCCTTTCCAATAAAGATCTGTTAAGCTTATTAGGATTTTACAAAATTTGCTTTAAACTACAGGATCCTAAAAAAGGGGTGTTTCTTGAATGAACGATATAGATTAGTATTTGCTTACTTTGCTCAAGTCAAGAGCATAATCTATTAATTTATTATGAGTCCACATGTCATATTAACAACAAATTATGCTTCTAACCGCAGGATGAGAGCTCTAATCACAACTTTGCAAAGCTGTTTGCAAGTTGTCACTGAAGCTATGGTGTGAGTAATAATGAAACTAGTGACCAGTGAGAAAATTCACCCTGAACTGTGAAACTAGGGTCATAGGTCAACCAGTATTAATATGTAGATCTCACAATGTAGTCAGTTCCACTAGACAATTTTCACAAGGCTATGATAAATCATAATCATAATCATGAATTATTATATGATCATAAATGATTATGATAAATCCTAAATCCATTGAAAGTTGGGCACGTGCCTCCTCAGATTTTTTAAACAAGTGGATTTTGAATGCATCTTCCAAAAGACAAAAAATAGCCGAATAATATTTTTATATTTGATACAATCACACCGGCGTTATTAGAATAAATAATTCCTACCATTTCTAATTGATTTTCTTTGTTAGTAAAGCAGTTGGTCTAAAAAGTGCAATAAATATCTCATTGCAGTTTGTCAAATTAGTACCACTTTAATTTTACTTTTAAAACATTTATAAATTTAGTTTGTTTTATTATTATTAATAATAATAATAATGATAATAATAATAATATTTACAGTGTGGTTTATTCCAAAGTTATGTATTTATGTGGATTCAATGATGTCAAATAATATTTATGACCAGTATAATCAATTACTTTAGATGTTACTACTTGAAGCATATATATTGAGCTAACATTTTTTTTTGTAATAATTAATTTCTTGTAAATATATTGTACAATAAACAGGTGGTACTTCAAACTATCTGTAAAGAAAGGAATAAAGTAGAATATGTATGATCAAATGATGCTAAATTCAATTGTCTTACCCTGTTCAAAAATGAGAGCAATTTCGTCAAGTCAATGGATCTGTCAATGCTGAATGGTGAAATGAATGAATGCATCGGTTTTTGTACCTGGAAATCTTGTAGTTTTACAAAAGATCCCACCCACAACTACTGTTGTTTCTAAAGCCACACCCCTGTGCCTAGGCACCCAAATTGGCAGTACATGGCCACATGGGGGCAGACTTTCTGGGTACAGACAGAGATTCAGACATTTTATGAACCAAGCAAAACATTTTTGCTTCCATAACTTATATGGGTAAAATTTAATTAGGCTTAATTATGGCTTTACATTTCAGATTCTTTTCCAAAACTGTAGTAAGTTCAGCAATATAGAACTGCCATTGTGTAGGTGGTGGAGTAATAACTGCTGCTAAGTAATCATTTGGATGTCAGATTAAAGTCAGAGTATTATAGCTCATTCACATGGAGAACAGAAATCTGTTCATTTGTAACTGAAAGGTTGCAGGTTTGAGTCTCAGGTCTGGCAGGCATTGTAAGTGGAGGGAGTGAATATCCAGCACTTGCTCCATCCTCCATATCATGACTGAGGTGAGACCCTTGAGCAAGGCACCGAACCCCCAACTGCTCCCCGGCGCCGCAGCATTGGCTGCCCACTGCTCCGGGTGTGTGTGTGTGTTCACTGCTTTGTGTGTGCACTTGGATGGTTAAATGCAGAGGAATTTTGGCCCACTCTTCTTTACAACGTTGCTCAAGGTTATTGAGATTTGTGGGCATTTGTTTATGTACGGCTCTTGCCACAGCATTTCAGTTGTAACGGGACTCGTGAGAAGCGTGAATTGATCCAGTTGCGAGCTTTATTAAACACAACGTAGTCAGACAGGCAGGGTCGATCTCCAAACAAACAGTAATATCCAGGGCAAAGCAATAGCGTAATCCAATAAACAGGCAGAAGGTCAAAATACCAGTGAGCAGTCCAAAGTAGCAAATGAACAAGGCGATGAAACTAGACAAAAACTATAGCAATGGAAACAAGGCAAAACTATGACTATGAAACAAACAATAACCGTGGAAATAACAAAAACAAGGCAAGGAAACAGGAAAAACGCTTGGTAGAGTCTGCACAGGCAAAACAATACTTCGCAACCTCGTGTTTGGCATGGCCCTCCTTAAATGGCTGCCAAACAGGAAGTTACCAAAGAAGCAGCAGAGGGAGCGGTAACAGATAGTTCATGAGCAAGGGCTCCCTCTGCTGGCGTGGTGTTACAGAATTCCCCCCTCTAGGAGCGACTCCTGACGCTTAAAACAACAACAGTCCAGGAGGGTGGGGAAACAGAGGCAAAACAGGGGGTGGGACGGAGGGCCAGGTCTGTGCAGAGGAGGTGGGCCTGGATTGTGGAGCAGGGACAGACAGTGAAGCACTGGAGGACCTGGGCCATGGAACAGTGGCAGACAGTGAAGCACTGGAGGACCTGGACCGTGGAGCTGTGGCTGACAGTGGAACCTTGGAGGACCTAGGCCATGGAGCTGTGGCAGACACTGGAACCCTGGAGGACCTGGGCCATGGAACAGTAGGAGACAATGAAATACTGGAGGCCTGGGAAGTGGAGCAGTGACAGACAGTGGAACCCTGGAGGGACCTGGGCAGTGGAGCTGTGGCAGACAGTGGAACACTGGAGCAGAAGTCCACCATGTTTGATTCTGAGGAGCCTGGAACCATGGCGGAGCAGGCAGAGCAGGGAGTCATGGCAGGGCAGACAGAGCAGGCAGAGCAGGGAGCCATGGCAGGGCAGACAGAGCAGACAGGAGCAAAGATACCCATAGTGGAACAAATGACATCCATAGCAAAGCAGAGAGTTCATGACTGGCCTCCTTGGCCGTGACATGGCAGGCAGAGAGCTCATGATTGGCCTCCTGGGCCGTTACATGGCAGGGAGACAGTTCAGAGGTGGCCTCCATGACTGTGCATGGACAGGCAGAGAGTCCATAGGAGGACGACACCCCCTTAGGAGGTTTTGCAGCCGGAGCCGCCACATCCGAGGGCATTGGTGCAGACTCATGGTCAGGCGAGATCTCTGGAGTAGACTTGTGGACAGACAAGACAGTGAGTTCATGAATGGACGCCTCCTCCCTGGGAGGTTCTACAGCATACGCTGACACCTCAGGAGGCGCTGGCACAAATTTGTGGACAGGTGAGTCCTCTAGCACAGACTTGTGGTCAGATGAGGCCACTGGAGCAGACCTGTGGTCAGACGAGGACTCAGGAGTGTAGTGTGTAGCCCACACGCTCAAGATGGCGACCGCTGTTACAGGCAGCACAGTAGACAGTGAGATGCCTGCCAGGCTTGAGGGTGTGGAGGCTGTGAGGTTAGAGAGTGTCAAGACTGCGTGGCTTGGGAGCGTGGGTTCTGCGTGGCTTGGGAGCGTGGGCTCTTCTTCTGTGTTTGTTTACACTGGTTTTGCGCCACCACTATTGCCTTTTTTGCAACTGCAGTTGCTCTGGCCATGTGATTTAATGCTCAAATCTAATTGGGCGGCCTGTGTTTTCGCTATGTGAAAGATTCTTCGGACTGGTTGATAAAAAAAAAAACATTTGCATTTTCAGTACACGAATGTTTGCGGTCTATGTGGAAGCATCCATAGGAATCTGTTGTTTTATTCCAGTGCATCATCGCGTCCAATATTCATTTCGCTTTTCTGCGCTCAGTGTGGAAAGGCCTTAAGAATGTCTAGATCATGTTTATTATTAACACTCTGTTCGCAAATAGAGGTATATAATGTGCTAAACAATAACTATGAGTTTATCAGATATAAAATGTCCTTTTTTACGATAGTGCAAAGCATGCATGAGTATATGCAGATGCTTCTGATATTAACGTGCTCAGAGATGTTTTTTGTTGTTTGTTTTTTAGTGATCTGATACCTGCACCACAGATGAATCCTGCCAACTTTCATTTGAGTCTCTTCAAACTGTTTTCCTCTGAGAGCACTGTACCAACATCAGATGTTCATCTACACTGATATTCTATGGTAAAATAAGCTCCATGACTTTTTTTTTTGAATCCAGGGAAAGAAGCAGCAAGCACTTAAATATCAGGTATGTTTTATTAGTTTCACTTGCTGAACAAGAATGACACAAGGTATGTTCACATCTCCGTGGTTACTTCAGTGAGTACAATAATGTGTCTTTGACCTTCATTATTTATGTTTTGATTATACTATGTTGTAACTAAAATACAAGTTACCAAAAAAAAAAAAAACATTATTTTACTCTCCTCACATTCTTTGTTACCTGCCTCATAGTGACAGTCACACAGATGGGCCTTTATCGGACGGCCCTTAATTTGTCTCTCAGGTGTGAATCGCTAAACATTCATGGCCATTGTCACTCCCTTGTATACAGCTTTCTATCACAAAACATGTCTTAGAAAATTTAAATCAACATATTGTTTTTTGTGACAGAGTAAGCAGGATAATTTTCACATCATTTTGAAGTAAATGTTCTAGCCTACAAGAGTGATTACTCAACAGCCTTGTTCAGGACTATTTAGTATTGGTTTTATGCAGTGTTGGGGAGTAACTAGTTACATGTAACGGAATTACGTAATTTAATTACAAAATAAATGTAATTGTAAATATAGCTGCAAGCAGCAATTGCGGGGCCAAGCACAAAAGAGGCAGAATGAGGAGTTAAGCACGGCAAGGAGCAGCAGACCAACTACAACAGTGAGTAACTTAAGCCATTTTAGGATAACATCAGTTGAAATGGAATCAGAATCATTTTGGCATCAAGCCTAAAATCTGTAGTGGCGCTGTACGAAAATGGTTTACTCTATCGACACGAAATCCATAACTTTGAGTCAGGACAGTCCGAAGATGATCTGACTCAATTTTGGTGAAAATCGGATCAACGGTCTAGGAGGAGTACAAACAAGTAGGTTTCGTACATTAATCAAAATGGCGGAAAGGAAGTTCGGCCAAGTGTGGTATAATTGGTATGTATGTTGTCGGCATCACCCAAGGAATAATTTGAGACCAGCTTTATTACAGTAGGCTAATGCAATCACAAGTTATTAGCATTTTTGAATATTTCATTATTAATGTTTATTAAATGGTGTATTACTTCTGACCAGTAGGTGGCGCTGTTACCGAATTGATGTGGTGTGGTCAGTGTGAGGTGACAATGGCACATATAAAATTTGGTGTCAATATGTCAAAGCTTTGCAGAGATACAGCCTCAGATGTAGTTTGGCATCTTTCCAGCAAATTTGCTGATGCGCTGTACGAAAACTGTTTCATATATCGACACGAAATTCATAACTTTTTGTCAGCACTGTCTGAAGAGTCAAATTTGGTGAAGATCGGACTAACGGTCTAGGAGGAGTTCGAAAAAGTAGGTTTTGTACATTAATCAAAATGGCGGACAGGAAGTTTGGCCAATTTCGGCATAATGGATATCAATGTTGTCAGCTTCACCCAAGGAATCTATTGACATCAGTTTCATTACAATAGGCTCATGTAAGCAGAAGTTATTAGCATTTTTGTAAATTTCTTTATAACTTTTGACCACAAGGTGGCGCTGCCCCCAAACTTTTTGAATACTGTCAGGGCATGGTGCTGAAGACACATACCGAGTTTTGTAACGATACGTCAATGCGTTTGTAAAATATAGCATTTTTGGACAAAATTCAATATGGCCGACACCCAAATTGGCTGACATGGGAAAATTGGATATGGTTCGACTCGGCATGATGCACCGAATCTAAAGAGACTGGTTAGTTTCTGGCCTAACTATTCAGAAGTTATAAGCAAAAATACCCATTTTTCATATCTCCTGACCACTAGGTGGCACTGTGCCGAAACACTGCACGTAGTCTCAGGTCATGCTTGTTATAACACACACCAAGTTTGGCCTCAATATGCCAAATCGTTGCGGAGATATAGCCTAACAACCATTTTTGCGTGCTTTTCATAGAAATCTTTTGCGCGTTATTCGAAAACGGTTTGAGTAATCAACTTGAATTCCATAACTTTTTGTCAGCATGGTCTGAAGATGATCTGAGCCAACTTTGGTGAAAATCAGACAAACCGTCTAGGACGAGTTCGAAAAAGTAGGTTTTATGAAAAAAAATTTATAGAAAAAGCCTTACGATTTTTTAATTTTGGACTTCATTCGACTCGGTATGAGCCAAGGATTCAGAGGAAAAAAGAATTTTGATTCTGTGCCTTACGGTTCAAAAGTTATTAGCATAAAATGATTGAAATTTTGGACAGGTGGTGGCGCTAGAGAGTTTGAGTTAGAGACTCCAAACTTGCTATGGTTAATAATGGGACTGTCCTCTATCAGTGTGCCAAATTTCACAACTTTCCCGCGATCGGTTCTATGGGCTGCCATAGACTTAAGAGCGGAAGAAACGGAAGAAGAAGAAGAAGAAGCAGAATAATAAGAACGGCAACGGATACAATAGGTGCCATCGCACCTTCGGTGCTTGGCCCCTAATAATAGGAACGCCAACGGATACAATAGGTGCCTTCGCACCTTCGGTGCTTGGCCCCTAATAATAACGCCAACGGATACAATAGGTGCCACCGCACCTCCGGTGCTTGGCCCCTAATTAGTTACAGTTACTGAGAAAAAAAGTGTAATTAAATTACAGTTACTTTTGAAAAATGCCAGTGATTACAAAGGGGATTACATCTGATTTTTTTCACACACCCACCCCCACTTACAGATTCAATTGACTTCTTTCATAAATTGCATTGACTGCTCTAAAATGAGACACGAATGTTTCAGGAGTTTAGGACACAGAATAGGACACATGCTTATTCGATAACTGTTTTGTTTCCTATTTGGGTTTATGCATAAACTTTATTTTTTAAGATTGTTTTTTCTAAGGCATTGTTAGATGCTAGCGTTTTCTGTCATAACTATGCAAAGATTTGATTTCAAACCCAGTATCATATCTATTAAACTATTTCTTGTAAATAAGAGCTATTAAGTCTGAATTTGGGGGCGTTGGTGCCTATAGCCTCGTGGTTAGCGCACTGACATTGCGCTCACGGCCACCCGAGTTCAATTCCCGTCTTGAGGCCCTTTGCCGATCCCTCTCTCCTCCCAGCTCTTTTGTGTCATCTCTCTACTGTCCTATCACAATAAAAGGCATAAAAAGCCCAAAATAAGTAAAAAAAAAATATATATATATGTAGTCTGAATTTGTGGTGGCTGTGCTTTAAATTAAATTATTACACGGCTCTGTGGAATGCTTGATTCTGATTGGTCAGTCATGACATTCCAAGGTATGTTATTCCCTGATAACAACTGGTAAAAGCTAATAACTCAGACTCATAACTTAAGTCAGTGCTATATGCTTGATAGTTTTTCTTGGCAGAAGCTTTGCGTTTGGTTAGCTCATAAAATATTAAGGCTTAATTCAATATTATGTAGACGATTTCTTAATTCTGTCATCCTGGTATGGTGGACTTGCTCTTGCTCTATTGTTTCATACAAACGCATCTGCTGCCATTTTTTTTTTTTTGTACACTGTAATGGATTGTAAGATAACTAACAAACTAGTACTACTAATTAATTATTTATGTGGTGAAATGTTGTGCGAGTTGTATGACTGCGCTGTATCCCTAAAATGTCTAGTTTGAACTTGCCGTTTGCTAGCAACTTATTTCTTCATGGAAGCTTTGCGTTCAAATATTTCAACTCAGATCAGTGTTTCGTGTCTAATTATTTTGACAGGAAACATCTAAATAAACTATCAAGCAGCTGTGTAATAAGTGGGATAATGTACATCCAGTCAGTTGTTATCGCAAAATAAAGATGTATATTATCCCTTACTTATTATAATCTTAATTCAAGTGATAAAGGATTTTGAAAGTCTGACAGTAATCAGTGTTAAGTGCTACTGTAAGGTTAACTCTGCCTGGTTTAAATGTTTCAAAATGATTAACAGTTAAAAATATAAGAAATTTAGAAAAGTAATCAAAAAGTAATTAAAAGTAATAAGTTACATTACTTTAATAAAGTAATTGAAAAGTTACACTACTTATTACATTTTAAATCAAGTAACTTGTAATCTGTAACCTATTACATTTCCAAAGTAACCTTCCCAACACTGGTTTTATGGCCTTATTTCAGCTACATTTATTTTCCCAAAACTTACTAACCACGGATAATCTTTTTTTTTTTTTTTTATAAAAAATGCAAACATGTACATCCATCTTGCTCACATATTATTGTAGCACAGTTTGTGATGAATGCTAAAAAATTATCTGTTGGCCAATAGTATTTTATAAGTAGCTGAAATAAGCACAGATGTCAGGGCATTTCAAAACATCTAAAGTGCCCCAAAATCAACTCAGACCCCAGAGGGTTAAATTGTGATAATCAATGCATTATCATTGCACTGATTATCACAATTGATTTAAGAAGTATGATTTAAAGAAGTATGTACTGTAAAACAATGTTTTTCGTAGTGAAGAGCAGCACTGGGTTCATTTACATGTGTGTAGCAGCTCGATGTGCAGAATGCAGCTTTTTACAAACTCCATCTTAAGTGCTGTGAGATAAACATGCATTTGGGAATGCAATATGTGCTAGATTCACTTTATTTACATTATCATGAATTGCAAACATTTTTTTGTGGACAGATGCCAAAAGAAGTCTCATGTCTCAATGATGTTCTGGTGTAGTGGACAGCACATTCCAGGGCCCAGTTTATGGCAAGGGGGTCCGTCCACTTATAAAGCTTCTGTCCAGCCTAGCACTAAACTGGCCTATCCAACCAAACCAGGCCATAGACAAATTATCCCTTGCCAACGAAAAGGGCATAGATATGGATTTAGAGTTTCAGGAACTCAAAAACGTGTTGGCTGATTTGCGTAAGGACAATTTAAAGTCAAGAGCTGAAATATGCAGATTGTCTTCAGGTACTAAAAGCTTAAAGTCCTTCACTGACAGTCAGGAAGTAGAGCTGAAAAAGCTGAAAACTGATGTGGCCACTCTGCAAACAGAGTTAACCCATTCCCATAAAGACATGTCAGTACAGACAGAGAGATTAAGTGCAGTAAGTACTAATCTGAATGAGACCAAAGCTGAGTTAAGGTCAGCTTTGCTTAAAATTTCTGAGCTGAAAAGGCAACAAGAAATTAGACACACGATTTGTGATCTGCCCAAGCAACAACCTTCTAACGTTACCCAAATCCAGCACAGGGAACCATTGAGTAGAGTACAAGCTGAGGCTTCAACTAGAAAATCAGTTTTGGTAAATGAAGATGGCACTGCAGAACAGAGATGTGAAGTAATAGGAACGAGAATGAGTGAATTGGAGATAGGCAGACACCTCCCCCACAAGCAACCTGAACCACAGAGGGTGCACACCCACTCCACTAGTTCAGCTGTGAGGGAACCCCTGGTGAATAATCTTTTACAGGGACAGGGTTACCAGCAAAATGGTAATTTTACAGCCTCTACCAGCTTTAACATGATTGCTGGCTTCACTTAGTCCCATAATGCAGCTTCTTTCTCCACCACAGGTAGAAAAGCTAGCTCCTCCTTACCTGAGTCTCCTAGCACACAGCCATCTAGAGAGAGCCGCCCGCATATTCTTAGAGAATTAGCATGTGACATTGATATGTTTAACCCTGAGACTTCTGATAACAACATAGAGTTGTATTTGAAGGAAGTTAATGCAGCTTTGACATACTTCCCTGAGGCAAGTATGGCTGACAAAGTCTTTCTTCTGAGAAAGACCACCACACGAACCGTCCATGGTTTCATAGATAGACAGAGCCCAGCTATCGCTAACAATTATGACGAATTGTGTAAAACCCTTCTGTCAGAGTACCCTTTGTATCAGAACCCACCTGCCTCCCGTCTCTCCGCTTTCCAAATTAAGCAAGGCCGCCATGAATCTCCCAGAGAGTACTATGAGCACTTAAGGAAAATGTATTTTGCAGGTAGAGATGACCCTAGTGCAGAAGAGGATGTCATGTTTAAGAGATTGTTTGTGAGTAATCTATACCCCACTGTTAGGGTAACCTCTCACACTTCTGGTAGATGTTGACCGTATGTCTGCAGGAGAGCTGAGGCAGCTTGCAGTGCGAGCATGGGACAGTGAGAGCCTAGGCACAAACAGGAAAGACAGAGAGCCAGATACATCTGTGCTTGAATCAGGACATGATAGTAAGACTCCCTTTCAAATGGAAGTGTCAGAACTTCCCCAGAACAGGTTTGCCTATTCCAGCAGTCTCCAGCAGAGCACCCAGAGCCCTAGGTTCTCAAGTTACAGGGGGACATAACAGTCACAGGCATGCCCCCAGAAAGGAGAGCAGGCAGTGGGAGGACAGAGAGCAAAGACAGAAGAAGAGTAGAGATGGTTATGAGAATAGCCACAAACATTGTAGTCATTACAGAAGTAGGAAATCTAGAGGAACTGAGAGTAAAGGCCTGTTCACACCGGGACGAATATCGCGTGCGAATATCGCCGACGTTTAACGTGCCGTGACTAAACAAAGGGCGCCAATGTAAGTGTACACACCGACGCGCAAAACGCCAGGCGTAAAAGCGTAATTTTTTAAAGAACGCCTCGGGCTCGTTTTTTTGGTTTGACGCGCCGCGTTAAAAACTGGCAGACCAATGAGATTGGTGCTTTTGCCCACGTGCCTGGAGCTGCTGAAGTTACAGTAAAACACGACTTGGTGGCGCTCAAGCACAAAACACTGTCATGTTTTGGATTGTTATTGCAAACTGTAGTTCATTCACAAAAATAAATGTTTGCTTTTTCCAAAAATATTTAAAACAAAAATAAGTGACATACTTGCAAATAACCGGATATATTTTGGAACTTGGCATATATTTGTACAAAAGTAGTCTTGTCCTCTTATTGAAATGTATTATTATAATTTAAACATTAATTGTAATAAATATTATAAATTAATTATTCGATTGTTTAAAATATTGTTTTAACGTATGTCGCAGCAGCCAAATCATAAAATACCATACATTATGCAGAGAAAACGTTAAAAGAGAAATTGCTTGTAATTTTTTTTATTAAAAATGCACATTTTCAAAAAGACAGAACATGTTATATCAAAAAATATTTAATATGCTGTGGTGAGTGCTGGTATATTAACTGATGAAAGAATTGGGTGCAATAGATTCGATAAATCGTCTATGGGGTGTATCCAATATCAGCATCTTTTCCGTCGTCTTTCCTCATTCAACACAACAATCATTTTCTCATCGCTGGAGGAGGAGAAGCTGCTGCTGCTGTTTGAAAAATCCATGTTCTGTTTAGCAGTTGACAAAAAGCGTGTGAATAGGTTTGACCATAGATATATAAATTTATATACGTCTATGGGTTTGACAAGCGCGTATGTTGGCTCTCTTCTTCTTCTGTGTGACAAGCAAGTGTCAGAAGCGCAGCGCCATCTTGTGTACAGAGGTATTTCTGTTGTTTATTAAGCGCCATGCGAGTGAATTCGCCAGTGAAAATCGCATGGGTATCCTGGTGAAAAACGTCTCAAAAAACGCCTTAAGGATGTACAGGCCTTAAGGATGCTGAGAACTTAGCAGAGATCCAGTCCTCAAAGACCTCAAGTCAGAAGAGAACACCTCCACTGACAGAGACCTGGTCTTCTCAGCATAACCAGGCTGGGGCCCCTCCCCCTCCACCTAACATCAGAGTGTGGACAAGAGACATGGGGAAAGGGGGGTACCCCATAACTGAACAGGGTCTCTCAGTGTCAGCAGACACTCAGTCCTTGTATCGTATCAGATGTCACCTTCAACCAAAGAAGGGTTCTTTACTTTCAACTTCAGTTTTGTTTCTAGTTTAGACTTTCCAGTCAGTGTTTATAACCTACAAGGTTATGATTTTGTATGCCCATGACAATCCCTTTGGATGTCAGGAAAGGGGGGTCAAGCCCTATATACTATCAACCAACTAGTTCTCTTGCCACATGTAAAGTAAAACATTGCAGATCACAGGCAGGGTTGTTCTAATTTATTGTTGTCAGTTCTAGCCATGCAATCTCCCTTGAAGTCATCCTTCCAAAGAGAGGGATAGTTTGATTGGACCTGCAATGCAGCCCTCCGAAAGCAGATGCAGTCTTTAGACAGAACACTCAAATTTGCAACCTTCACTGCTGGTCAATATAAAGCCCCTTGAACTGCACCATCCACAGTGTAGCCAGGATAATGAATGCCATACAACATGATCACTCTCATTATTTGGTCTGTAAATTAATGCAATATTTACTTTATTTAAGTGAGCTTTGCTCCTGATAATTAGACAATAGAAACAATCTTGTCATATGTGGTACCAAGTGAAGAAGTTGAGGATTTTGTAATCAGGAATTGCAAGGAACTATGTAAACATTGCAGGTGCACTTAGCCTACATCTTAAAGAGTGCCTAACCAAATTATGTAAATCCCGACATTTAAGGAATTGGTTTCCTGCTAAATCTGCTCAGACATTTTTAATGTTTACTCCTACCTTGATATTCTCTTTAGAGATCTTAAACATAGCCTTTAAGTTATCTTTAGGACAACTTTTCCTTACACCTATAGGAACCTTCTCCAGAATACCTCTAACCTGTTTAGAAATGATTCTAATGACATTTTCATTTAGTTAATTTGCTCTATATAGAACATATTGAGCCAAATTGTACTTTAATGCCAGTGGTCAGAAGGAGTAGGTGAGGTGTGTGTGTTTTGTTCCTGCTGTTCCTTTTAGTGCATCGCCCAGGTCAACGACTTCAGGTCCTCGATCAAGCCGATCAGGGGGGATGTAGTGGACAGCACATTCCAGGGCCCAGTTTATGGCAAGGGGGCCCGTCCCTGACCACCATAGTGGACAGAGGTTTGCTAGATTTTGATTGGATCTTGGTGAGCAAACATAAGCTGTCCAACGCCATCAGATAAAGATGCCAGGACAACAGCCAGACATCTCTTGGAGCACAAGAAGAAGACCTTTGGTATAAAGCCCGGGAAGGACAGAACTTCCTATTGGTCAGAATGCAGTTTGTGAGTCTGAGTCCCGTAGGGGAAAGACACAACAGAAACACCAACTATCTTTTGTTAATAAAATTTATTTTAATACAACTTGTGTCTTCCTTGTGTTGATAATACAGAAGAGGTTCTACAAGTTAGAGATCCCACCAATCTTTCTTATGTGATGTACTCATAACCATACATTAATTGACACGTGATCCAAGAATCATAACATCAGCTGTGACATGAGTACCCATCACTACCCTATTTCACCTCCCTAGGTTGGCGAAAGTTAAATTCACTACCTTAATTGGCGTCCCTAGGTTGGCGAAAGCGAAATTTATTACACTGGTGTCAAGATATCATCTGCTTATGTTAAAATAGACCCTTTCTATTGCATTCTGCTACAACAAACTGCTTAAACTTGCAAGCACCACTACAAACAGGATATACAGTATTGTACACTTTATGTATTACACTCATATACTTAAACCTATTTAAACAGACAAAAAAACTTCTGAATCTTTAGCACTAGAGACAATGCCTCATAATAGCCCACAAGCTCAGTGAACTTGATTAAACAGCAGCATGTTCATCTTCAGTTTTTTGGTTTCTTCCTTTTGAAAATTTATTTTCAACTGTCACACTGACAGCATGTGTATCATAGAAAATGAGGAAAGTAAAAAGACATGCAAATGAATTCCATCAGCATTCAAATGATTCAAATTCCACAAAACCTAAGAATGAGGATAAATAAATGACGTTGCTGATCTAGTACTACTGAAATTCCTGGGCATTTTACAGTTTGGACATGGATTCGACCCCAGGCTCTCGGGTTCTTTTGGGTTTATTCATTTAGTTGTCCACAAAACTTGTGCTGTCTTTTCACACCATGCTGTTTTTTTTCTGGTCAGAGGAGAACTGAGCCTGGTTTCTCCCAAGATGTTCTCTCCATTTCTGTCACATATGGAATTTTGGTTCCTTGCCACTGTCAGCCTTTGGCTTGCTTATTATGGGATGTTTAATTTCTGGCAATATTGTTGACTTGATTGCACAGACACCATTTGAAGAGAACTGAACTGAGCTGATTGATGACATCACTGAATTAACAATGAACTGATTTTAACTGAAAAACTGTTTGCTTTTTATTTTCCTCCTGCATTATCAGCACACATTTTTCTTGTTTAACGCTGTAAAGCTGCTCTGACACAATCTGTATTGTAAAAAGCACTGTATAAATAAAAGTGACTTGACAGTTATTTGTACGGGAAGGCATTTTGCAGTCTGACGTATTCGATGTACAGTTCCCCACAGCATCAGCTTGTGATGCAGCATTAAATCACCTATGAAAGGAAACATCTTACTCACAAAGACTGTCTTTAGCAGCAGGGCTTAAAGTTCCCCTTCAGTCGTTTCACTACGACGTTACATATGGGAACTCGCCTGAGAGACCAATCATCTCTGAGCCTTATTCAAAAGGCCAATGAACATTCATGAACATTGGCGAGTGGTATTTGCATGCCAAGCCACTCCCCCGTACATACGGGTATATAAGATGGCGGCGTGCAACCACTCATTCAGATTTTCGCTTCAGAGCCTCGTCTCGAGCCTGGAAGCCTCTGAAAAAAAAAAAAAAAAAAAAAGAGTTCCTGTGAGTTCCTGCTCTCTCTCCACTGGCGTGCTGCCACTAAAAGAGCTTAATCTAAAAGAGCGTTTGGCAGCCGCCAGTGAGATCCTGCGGGCTGCCGTTATCACGGCAACAAGAAGCCTTTGCAAACCAGCGAGCCTCCCGTTGAGTGCATAGTTGTGCCGCGGTCCTCCCTGGGCAAACCGGGATCTAAAAGAGAAAATTTCTCACGGCTGTCGAGGACATTTTTCCCGGGATGTCTCTCCGGCGGTGCGCTTCTGGGTGCGGTAGTTTCCTCGCCTCGCTGGACGGACATGATCGCTGCCTCACGTGCCTGGGCCGAGAGCACGCTGAGACAGCGTTCACGGATGGTTCGTGCGTTCATTGCGAACGCATGACCATGCATTGAGTGTGCGATCACCTGGCGGGATCGGCCGCATCTCCCCTCCAGGGCGTGTGAGCTTCGTCCGCTCTGGCAGGTAGGGCTTACCACGCCGCTGGGCAGGCTGCTACCGCCCTGCACGCTGTGGCAACCCTGGGGGTCTACCAAGCCCGGGCATTGAAACAGCTGCACGAGGGTGGTCCTGACCAAGGGATTATGTAGGAACTCCGTGCCGCCGCCAACTTCGCCTTCAGAGCGACGAAAGTTACGGCACGTTCCCTTGGCCAGGTGATGTCCACAGTAGTGGTCCAGAAGCGACACTTATGGTTGACCTTGGCTAGATGGCAGACGTCGACAAAGCTCTCTTTCTCGACGCTCCCATCTCCCAAGGCGGCCTATTCGGCGACACCGTCGAGGACTTAAAAACGGAAAAAAAAAAAAAGCAGTTCTCGGCGGTTCAGAAGCAGATGGAGGCGCATCCTGCCCTGCCGCGACATAACGTCCCCGGGGCTTCAACCTCCGCCTGCCCGTCACCGAGGGCGCCCCCTTGCGGCTCCTAAACAACCCAGCTCCGTCCCCTGCCGAGGCACACGGTGCTAGATTGGCAGCTTGACGTCGAGCTGGCCGCGGGAGAGCGGCGCCACCCGCGTTTCAGGGACCGGCCAGGAAAACCCGCAGCAGAGCTGCGAAGCGTCCCTGACGCGGGCAACCCAGAGGTGACGTCCTCACTCCCGTGGAGGGCCGGGAGCTACTGTCTGCTATTTCACAGAAGGATTTTCTCACCTCTGGGGTCCGGCCCCGAGTTTCCTTTCCGAGCAGCGCCTTGCCTCCTCGAATTTGGACTCGGAGCTCGACATCGCCAGTGCGGGAACCAGGAAAGAAGGTAAGCGCTGCCCAGTGCAGTCAGACTTTTCTCCAGGAAGTTTTTTCCTTCTGGGATCAGTCCCTTCCCTTTCCCCCACCCCTAGGCTGCCCCCCCGTGGTCACGTCGGTCAACGTTCCTTTCATTCCACCTGGCGACCAGGCTGGGAGTCTGGCTTCAGCTCCCCAGCCCCTCGCGGTGGTTGATTCGGACGGTACGTCTCGGCTTTGCGATTCAGTTCGCCAGGCGTCCGCCCAGGTACAGAGGCGTCCTTTCCTGAAGGACGCGTACTTTCACGTCTCTATTTTACCTCGCCTCAGACCCTTCCGACGGTTGCTGTCGAGGGTCGAGCGTGTCAGTACAAAGTGCTTCCATTTGGCCTGTTCCTCTTTCCCCGTGTCTTTACGAACGTCACAGAGGCTGCCCTGTCCCCCCTAAAAGCTGGCTGACGGGCATTCGCATTCTCAACTATCTCAACGACTGGCTTCTCATAGCTCACTCGCGAGATCTGTTGTGCGAACAGAGGGACGTGGTGCTCCGGCACCTCAGCCATCTGGGCCTTCAGGTCAACCGAGAGAAGAGCAAACTCTCCCCAGTGTAGAGGATCTTTTTTCTCGGTGTGGAGCTGGACTCGGTCGATATGACAGCCCGCCTCACCAACGAGTGCGCGCAGTCAGTGCTGAAGTGTCTGGAATCATTCAGACACAAGACAGCGGTCCCTCTCAAAACATTTCAGAGGCTCCTGGGGCATATGGCAGCCGCAGCCGCAGTAACGCCGCTCGGCTTGCTTCATATGAGACCGCTTCAGCGCTGGTTACATGATCGAGTCCCGAGATGGGCATAGCACCGTGGCGCACTCCGGATTGGCGTTTCCCCACAGTGTCGCCGCCTGCTTAGCCCGTGGTCCAGGCATCTTGTGGTATACACGGATGCCTCTTCCACGGGTTGGGGTGCTGTATGCAACGGGCAAGCAGCCTCGGGCTCCTGGACAGGACCCCGACTGCAATGGCATATCAAATGCCTAGAGTTGTTGGCTGTGCTTCTTGCGCTTTGTCGCTTCCGACCGATGTTGCGCCACAAGCGCGTGCTTGTTCGCACCGACAGCACTGCGACCGTAGCCTATATCAACCACCAAGGTGGTCTTCGCTCCCGTCGCATGTCACAACTCGCCCGCCATCTGCTCCTGTGGAGTCAGACGGGGCTGAAATCGCTACGTGCCGTTCACATTCCAGGAGAACTCAACCGTGCAGCCGACCAGCTCTCACGGCAGTCCACCCATCCTGGAGAATGGCGACTCCACCCCCAGGTAGTCCAGCTGATTTGGAGCAATTTCGGCAAAGCCCAGATAGATCTGTTCGCTTCTCCTGAATCCTCCCACTGCCAGCTGTTTTACTCCCTCAGCGAGGCTCCCCTCGGCAGGGACGCGCTGGCACACAGCAGGCCTCCGGGGCCCAAGTATGCCTTTCCCCCAGTGAGCCTCCTTGCACAGACACTGTGCAAGATCAGGGAGGACGAGGAGCAGGTTCTGCTGGTTGCGCCATACTGGCCCACCCGGACCTGGTTTCCAGACCTCATTTCCCTTGCGGCAGCCCCTCCCTGGAAGATCCCCTTGAGGAGGGACCTTCTTTCTCAGGGGATGGGCACAATTTGGCACCCGCGTCCCGACCTATGGAACCTGCACGTCTGGCTCCTGGACAGGACGCGTCAGACCTCTCCGGCCTTTCACAGGCCGTGATAGATACTATCACTCAGTCTAGAGCTCCCTCTACAAGGCAGGCCTATGCACTGAGATGGGGTCTGTTAGTTGACTGGTGCTCCTCTCGTGGAGAGGACCCACAGAGATGTCCGATTGCAGTAGTGCTTTCCTTCCTGCAGGAGAAGTTGGAGCGCAGGCTGTCCCCTTCGACTCTCAAAGTGTACGTTGCTGCCATCGCAGCGTATCACGATGCAGTGGATGGAGCATCCCTTGGTAAGCACCAACTGGTCGTGAGGTTCTTTAGAGGTGCGAGAAGGGTTAATCCCCCTAGACCGCACCTCGTACCCTCTTGGGATCTCGCCGTCACCCTCCAGGGTCTACGGCAGGCCCCATTTGAGCCACTCGCGTTAGTAGAGCTGAAATATCTGTCTCTTAAGACAGCGCTCCTCACCGTGCTGGCCTCCATCAAGAGGGTAGGGGACCTACAAGCCTTCTCTGTCGACGAAGCGTGCCTGGAATTCGGGCCCGGCGATTCTCACGTCATCCTGAGACCCCGGCCCGGTTATGTGCCCAAGGTTCCCACCACGCCTTTCCGGGATCAGGTGGTGAACCTGCAAGCTCTGCCCCTGGAGGAGGCAGACCCGGCCTCTGCGCTGCTGTGTCCAGTCCGCGCCCTCCGTATATATGTGGACCGCACTCGGCACTTCAGACGCACCGAGCAGCTCTTTGTTTGCTTTGGAGGTCAGCAGAAAGGGAATGCTGTCTCCAAACAGAGGTTGGCCCATTGGGTGGTAGATGCCATCTCCTGGCATATCAAAACCAGGGAGAGCCATGCCCCTTAGGTGTTCGTGCCCACTCCACAAGGAGTGTTGCCTCATCCTATGCGTTGGCTCATGGCGCCTCACTAGCAGATATCTGTAGAGCTGCGGGCTGGGAGACACCTAATACCTTCGCTAGGTTCTACAACCTTCGCGTTGAGGCCGTGTCCTCCCGTGTCTTAACATAGACATCAGGTAAACGGGAGACCGGCTGGTGTCGGCTTGCTGCGCCACTCCTAATGGATCCGTGCGCTATATCCCTCAGTTGTTCCCTCCGGTGAACCTTGGGTCCTCCATGCCCCGCAGTCAGGCCTAGCTGCGGAGTAGTGCCTGACTGTGCTCAGGCTGGGTCTCCTTCGCCCAGCAGGTTGTGGCAACATGTCTCAGTATTTTTCCAAGGTCAGCTAGAAGGCCGCTGTTTCCCTCATATATCTCTACAAGTTATAGATATATTGAATTATTTTTATTCCACATGTAGAGATCTCATGTGCTCCGCCCCCCCAACTTCTGCTTCAGTAACAACTGGCATCCCTGTGGGGTCCCCTATTGGCCCTCAGGGCGTTGGGAAGGTTACGTTCATATCCATCTGCTGACACGTCCACCTGTCAGCACGTGGGTCTGTGCGTAACGCGGCGTCAGGGTCGTGGCCTGTTCCATGGGTCTGTTCCCATAGGTAACGTCGTAGTGAAACGACTGAAGGGGAACGTCTAGGTTACGTACGTAACCCTCGTTCCCTGAAGGAGGGAACGGAGACGTTACATCCCCTGCCACGACCCTACGTCGCGCTGACGCCGGGTTGCTACTCGGCTCCTCAGCGAAAACCTGAATGAGTGGTTGCACGCCGCCATCTTATATACCCGTATGTACGGGGGAGTGGCTCGGCATGCAAATACCACTCGCCAATGTTCATGAATGTTCATTGGCCTTTTGAATAAGGCTCAGAGATGATTGGTCTCTCAGGCGAGTTCCCATATGTAACGTCTCCCATATGTAACCTCGTTCAGGGAGCGAGGGTTACGTACGTAACCTAGACGTTTTCCAGCGCTGTGCCAGATCTCCGGCATGTGGCGTGTGGCATGCAGGCATTTGGCTGTGGGAGAAAAAAGATTGTCCTACATTTAAAAACTTGTTCATATCACATTTGAGTTTATGAGTTTGCCTACCATGGTATGAGAGGAACACAGCTTTCACTCTCAACCAAACTAACATTACTAGCCAATCAGAAGTTTTTGCTCTTATAAACATGAGACTTGCATAATAGTATGCAATTGCAGAGTGACAGCCCTGATGACTGGAAAAGAAGCCTGGGTCTCGAGCGTGACACGTTAAAAAATCAGCGAGGTGAGGCACAATGGTCAAAGATGTCCATCTAGTGCATATTTACATGTCTATTTCCACAAGATGGCGCTTGTGTACTTAAACACTCACTTATTTAACAAACTTCTGATTATTTTAATTTGTAAAATTTTATATTTTGGTTATTTTATAATGCTTATTGTGATTGCTACACTCAATTGGCCTTTATTTTAAGCTAAATTTATTCTTTCTAAAAGTTTTGGTTGTTTAAAGTCATATGTGTTTTTTTTCATGTAACTGAGTGTGTGACTGATGTTAGCTATATCCGTCCTGTTTATTTAGTTCTGCGATGTTGGTGTTGGTTTCTATGTTGATGAGTACATTAACCCTTAAATGCACAAAAATATGCTTTTCATTATTACATATTCAGGTCTTTAGCAACCTGGACCTATACACAAATCAGGCATAACATTATGAATACCTTCCTAATACTGTGTAGGTCCCCTTTTTGCTGCCAAAACAGCCCTGACCCGTCGAGGTAAAGACTCCACTAGACCCCTGGAAGTGTGATGTGGCATCTGAAACCAAGATGTTAGTAGCAGATCCTTTAAGTCCTGTAAGTTGTGAGGTGGGGCCTCCATGGATCAGACTTGTTTGTTCAGCACATCGTACAGATACGCAGTTGGATTGAGATCTGGGGAATTTGGAGGCCAAGTCAACACCTCAAACTCGTTGTGCTCCTCAAACCATTCCTGAACAATTTTTGCTTTGTGGCAGGGGACATTATCCTGTTGAAAGAAGCCACAGCTACCAGGGAACACCGTTTCCATGAAAGCGTGTACATGGTCTGCAACAATGCTTAGGTAGGCGGTATGTGTCAAAGTAAGCAACATGGATGGCAGCACCCAAGGTTTCCCAGAACATTGGCCAAAGTATCACACTGCCTTCTTCCCATAGTGCATCCTGGACTGTGTTCCCCAGGTAAGCGACTCACACACACCCGGCCATCCACGTGATGTAAAAGAAAACGTGATTTCAGGCCACCTTCTTCCATTGCTCCATGGTCCTGCTCTGATGCTCACATGCCCACTGTTGGCATGGGCACCCTGACTGGTCTGCGGCTATGCAGCCACATACGCAACAAACTGCAATGCACTGTGTATTCTGACACCTTTCCATCAGAAGCAACATTAACTCCTTGAGCAATTTGAGCTACAGTAGCTTGTCTGTTGGATCGGACCACACTGGCCAGTCTTCACTCCCCTGTGCATCAATGAGTCTTAACCGCCCAAGACCCTGACGCCGGTTCACCACGGTTCCTTCCTTGGACCATATTTTATAGATACTGACCACTGCAGACCGGGAACAACCCACAAGTGCTGCAGTTTTGGAGATGCTCTGACCCAGTCATCCAGCCATCACAATTTGGCCCTTGTCAAACTCGCACAAATCCTTACGCTCACCCATTTTTCCTGCTTCTATCAATTTTGAGGACAAAATATTCACTTGCTTCCTAATATATCCCACCCACTAGCAGGTGCCGTGATGAAGAAATAATCAGTGTTATTCACTTCACCTGTCAGTGGTCATAATGTTACGCCTGATCGTTGTATATATCCAAAACGTATGGATCTCTAACTGCTGCAAATGCAAAAAACTTACTTGATATTTTAAGAACAATCATAAAAGAATAAAAAAACGCACAAGGTTGCATACAGTGTTGTAACACATACAGCACTCATTAAGTATATACAGTTCTGTAAATGGATGTGAAGAAGGGTTTAGTCAATTTTGTGAATGCATGTGAATGTGTGTTTTTCTTTTGTGGCTTTGGCCACTTGGCAAAATTTGTGAGGGGAATTTACGATCATTCACACTTTGGTAAGGGTAAAGGCAGGGCTCTCAAGTTTTAGAAAAAGTTTGGAGTGAAATTACATCTGTTAGGAGAGGAGCCCCTCGGCCCCATGCAATTCTCTCCAGTTTTTGATAGAAGTTAAATTTTATCTATTGGTCATAATTGACCAGCACAAAATAGAAACTATAACAACTGGTAAATTTGATTAAAGTCAAATTCATAAAAAATAAAATATATTTCAAAAATACAAATGTATCAAAAATCAAAGGAAATTTGGCCCCAAATGAGCCAATAAACAGCAGTGCTCAAAGTACATACTGTAGGCCTACACATACAATATTGCAGAACTTGCCCTGAGCATGTCAAGCTGTGTGTGTGTGAGAGAGAGAAAGCACATATTTCAGCTTATGAATGGCATTTTGTTTTGCAAGTGTTTGTTGCACATATTGCCTTGATGACAGTGGTAGGCGCTCAAACTTAACAAGTAACTAGTTACATGTAATGGAGTTACATCATTTAATTACAAAATAATTGTAACTAATCGGTTACAGTTGCTGAGAAACAATGTATAGTTAAATTACAGTTACTTATGAAAATCACAAAGGGGTTACATCTGAATATTTTCACACAGATTTGATTAATTTCTTTCCCAAATTGCATTGACTGCTCTAAAATATGAGACAAAATGTTTCAGAAGTTTAGGACACAAAATAGGACACATGCTTATGCAATAACTGATTTATTTACATATTTGGGTTTATGTATATGCTTTATTTTTTGTGATTAACTGCAAGGATCTGATTATAAAAATGGTATCATAGCTACTAAACTATATCTTCTGATTTTAAATCTGTATTTAACCTAACCTAAGTGCTAAAGTCTGATTTTGTGGTGGTTGTGCTTTAAAATTAAATTATTATTATAATCTTAAGTCAAGTGATGAAGGTAAATCTGACAGTAATCAGTGTTGAGTGCTACTGTAAGGTTAAGATTAACCCTGCATGCTTTAAAACTTTCAAAAGGATTAACAGTTGAAAACATTAGTTAGAAATTTAGAAAACTAATCAATTTGGGTAATTTGTCTGTTTTTATCAGATTTACCAATTATCTAGTCCTTTCCTTAGTTTCCAGTAGCCAAAACTTAGTTAAAGCTGTTGGAGAGCTAATTTTGCATGAGTTTGGCTATATTCCCCAACATCAGCTCTCACTATCTTTGATCACAGGCAAGTGATTTTGTTCAGGAATTGTAAAATGAAGGGGAAAAAAACAGAAGAATGGGTTACCTACTCCATTTATTTTGTTAGTTTTTATTAAATACAAATGACAATGTCCGCTCCGTGGCCGCAACGTGACCACCGCTTCAACTGCACAAAACGCTTACACTGCTAGAGAAAGCGGCAGCCACGCGATCGACAATTCCACCGCTTGCCTCGTCCTGTGTGTGCGCGTCCATGTTGCCGAGTGATGAACGTGACTGAAGAGGTATCACGTAATTTAGCCGAAAACAAACAATTCTAATTTCTAATGTTTGCTGGTAGGTGGCATTTAACAGTCAAGACAGCTATGGACTCCCCCTGCAAGCTTGCGCCTCGTCCATTAACAGTATATAGCGGGACAAGTTATCCCTTACTTTTTAACGTGAGAAATACAAGGTGTGGCGTGAGAGCGTGTGAACTGGTTGAAATGCGTGTGTCTCACGGTGAATGTGTGAGACTTGAGAGCCCTGGTAAGGGAAAACAAAGCAGTTCCTGGATGGGGGTTACTGTATGTTAATATTAACCCCCCTCTCCGTAAGAGGTAGTGTTGTCTTATCTTAACCCTTTCACTGGTGAGTTTAAAATGACCCCCCAGAGTGAGTTTTTTTAGGCGACTGTTATTTTAGAACGGCTCCTTTATTGTTTCCATGGCGACGCGTCATGATTGTCACGTGACACACCGCAGCCACTATAGCGCTGTATGACAGACATATCGTTTTTATTTCATTTATGAGTGTATTTTGCCATTTTAATACCTTTATAAATCTGGATCGTTCACGCTGCCGTTCAGAAAGTCCTGTCAGCAGGATTTAAAGCACGTAAATTCACCAGTTACTCTCAAAATACATACAAGTAAGTGGCTGGTGAACTGGGAAAAGAATGGAGTGAATTATACTGTTACTTACACTATGTGTATCTGATATGAATAAAACATGTCAGCAAATTATATTTGAATGGATTGTTATAGCTGCTTCCATAGACATCCGTGTGTATTTTACAAACTCTAAATGTATTGTTTTACTAGTACTTATGTGTATTTAAATGTCTGAAACCTAAAATAAACGTTATGTGGTTGAAAACACTGCATAATTGTGATTATATGACAAGTGCAGCGCCAGCCAACGCGCAAAAAGGCAGTTTGAAATTGGCAGTTGCGTGATGTCACCGAATGTTCTAAATCCCATATGTGGGACCGTACTCCCAGGGGCACAGAAATAAGAATCCCATATGTGGGACCGTACTGCTCAAAGAGTTAAGGCAAAAGGCATCCTTTCTTGTCCACGGAGCCTGATGATGTCAAAATATAACTTTCTTGCCATCTTGACCGCTGTTCACTACACTAGTATAGAATGAGAATAGATTAAGAGTAAGAAGTTGGGGTGGAGGAGAGATGCCAAAAAACTGTAGTGGGACAAAGGTAAGTTGGCTGTATATGTATTGAGCTAGTTAGGATGATTAACTAAACGAGTTCCACCTGTGCCGAATTGGTAGAGTTTGCCCTTGCATATAATCTGTTTTAAGCAAATAGTAAGCATTATTTGGCATACTGTCCTAAGGGAGGGCTCCGAGTTCGTAATATAGCCTGAACCCAGAGAACTCCGCAAAAGAATCTAATAGGCTTGGGACAGCAGCTGGAGAGTCAAATTTTGTTAGTAGCCCAAAAAAATATGGGTGCCGTGAAAAAGGGATGGGTTAAAGTTTGTGAGAAGGAGGCAGGGCGACCAGGCAAACCCGTGCAGTGCTTTACGGGACGGGCGAGCCCTACCTGAATGAGGAGCACAATGGAAGACATCAAATGGAGGACTCTCGCTGCGTCCAAAGGGACCAGCATTGCTGGTCACAGCGTAAGGTATGTTTTGCACACTGGGGCCAGCAAGGGATGCTGGTTTGCTGGATCCCAGCATGGGATGCTGGTTGCTGGTTTCCTGGATCCCAGTATGGGATACTGGTTGCTGGTTTGCTGGTCCCCAGCACGGTAAGCAGGTGTGCTAGTGGACCAGCATTTTTTTTTTTTTGTTGATTTTTGGGTGCTGGTATGATCCCAGCAAGACCACAACAAAACTTATGTATGTGTTACATATCACGTTCCTTTTTAAATTGGTTTGTGTGTTTAGTTAAAGCCCAAGACAATTTTCCAAATTGATTTTAATAAATTGTTTAATAAAGAAAAATACATGTTCCTGGTTACATATTTACACAGTAAAATCCCCAGTGTTACACGTGGTCACATGGTCCTGATCTATAGAGAGTAAAAGTAACACTGAAGCAGTGTTGTAGTTAGTGAAATAAAGTAGATTGACTCTACAAGTGATGACTGAGCATTAGTGATGACACCTACGATAAACAAGCAGAATCACTGAGAATAAGAGGAATAGAACGAACAGAAAAAGTGAAGAGGTGAGCAGAAACACATCAACTGCTTACAGCAACACAGCCTTAGATGGTTTTATTTATTTTATATGGTACATGTACAAATGTTGCTGCAGTATGTTACCATTATGGTGATTAGTGTTCCTTTTAGTTGGGCACTTGGCCATTGACTTTCGTTGAATTAGCTCTGTTTCAGCAGTTGCATGCAGAAAGTGCACGCCATCACTATTTTTTTATTAATATTTCATGGTCCTCACTGCACTAACATACCTTTTACTATGTGTACTTTTTAAAATCAGTGACTGACAGCTGGATTTGGACATATGTGACTTCCTAGATAAGTTTGAACATCTTTAAAAACAACAACTTCAGTTCTGAACTTTCATTATCAAGTTATTAACTGTCCCATTGAAAGAGCTCTGCTCATAAACTGATTTTAACTGATTTGTGTACAGATCTTAGGAAACAGGAGACAATTCCTTTGATGCTTTGAAATGCTCCAGAGGCCTCTCCTGTCGGAGTATCTGCGCCAGTGCCCCCAGAGGTGTCAGCATATGCTGTAGAACCTCCCAAGGGGGCGGTGACCTCTTATGAACTCTCGGCCCATCATGTCACGGCCCCGAAGGCCGTTAACAGACTCTCTGCCTGTCCTGTCATTATCACGAAGGCCACCAACGAACTCTCTGATTCTCTCTTTGTTGTTTTGTCTGCCTCCTCTGTCCCTGCACCTCCTGCTCCGCCCTGGATGGTCCCTGTGCCCCTTGCTCCGTCCTGGAGGGTCCCTGCGCCCCCTGCTCCGCCCTGGAGGGCTCCTGCTCCGCCCTGGAGGGCTCCAGCTCCGTCCTGGTGGGCTTCTGCCCTGCCGGTCCTGCCTTAGTCGCCGGGTCCTTCGCAAGGACCTGGTCCTCCAACCCTCGCCCTGTCTCGCCCCCGCACCACCACTCCCCTGGACTGTTGGTGGGTTGGAGCGTCTGGAAGCTGCTCTTTGCAGGGGGGCTATGTCATAAATTTGGTCGGTGACCTTCGGTCCACTCACCACCAGATGTTGCTCTCGCTCTGTCATATCACACAGACTGTTGCATTGCACCCTGGACTACTACTCCCATCATCCATCGCGCTGATTGCGTGTACACCTGTGGCCAATCAGGCGCCCTATATAAGCTATATATATGATTTTTGTCATCACAGTTCTGACTTGAAATGTCCGTTGAGTGGCAGTATAACTCTAATGCTCAATGATGTTTTAAAAACGTACCATCTGCACAACACCTAAACCTACTCGATAATATGAAAAAAAAAGTAAGCGTGGCGTAAAAACGCAATCGCAAGCACGCCGTTTTAGCTTTCAGCCTTGACCAGCCCTATACCAACATAAACCAGCCTGGATCAGCGCTATATCAGCACTAACCAGCATTAACCAGCTTGGACCAGCTTGAAATCCATGCTGGTTTATGCTGGATTTTTCAGCAGGGATAACATCACTAGTGACAATGTGCTTTTTTTTATAAGGATTTTGTAGTATTTTGAACAAAACAATTTCAGAAATGTCATGTTTTAGATTGTAGGACATCTTATAACCTGTCAAGGACAAAGCTAACTAGCAAAACTTGACATCAAAAGCATCCTAAATGTTAAATGTGTTTACCATATTGCAGTGAGTAACCTTTCTCCTGTCAAGGGCTAATGGCAATGACATATACATTACTAGTTAGTTTTAAGAAAAATCATTTTCAAATATTTATTTATTCATTTATTTAAATAAAATATATTTTTCAGGCGGAAGCAAAGTGTGTGCAGTATGCAGTCCAAAGTAAAAAACAAAAAACAAAAAACAAAAAAAAAACCGCACGCCGTTTTAGCTTTCAGCCTTGACCAGCACTATACCAACATAAACCAGCCTGGACCAGCACTATATCAGCACTAACCAGCACTAACCAGCACTAACCAGCATTAACCAGCTTGGACCAGCTTGGAATCCATGCTGGTTTATGCTGGATTTTTCAGCAGGGATAACATCACTAGTGACAATATGCTATTTCTATAAGAATTTTGTAGTATTTTGAACAAAACAATTTCAGAAATGTCATGTTTTAGATTGTAGAACATCTTATAACCTGTCAAGGACAAAGCTAACCAGCAAAACTTGACATCAAAAGCATCCTAAATGTTAAATGTGTTTATTATATTGCAGTGAGTAACCTTTCTCCTGTCAAGGGCTAATGGCAATGACATATACTTTACTAAGTAGTTTTAAGAAAAATCATTTTCAAATATTTATTTATTTATTTATTTCATTTTATTATTTTTTTTTATTTTTTGCTTTAACCCCTGGTCTGTGGACAAAATAGTACTAATCCAACATAATAGAGCAAATGCAGTTTGCATACAAAGTGAGCTTTTTGTTTATATAAATAAAATATTTTTCAGGCGGAAGCAAAGGGTGTGCAGTATGCGGTCCAAAGGAAAAAAAAACAAAAACAAAACAAAAAAAAAAACACCATCATGTCTCTGATGTTGTTCTGGTGTCAGGATATTGCTGGCTCATTTTGTTAGTAAAAAGAGCATTCTGACTGGAAAACATAACTTCTCAGTTTAAATCTATCTTTTTTCTTTTCTTTTCTTTTCTTTAATCAGATGCAAACAGAAACACAAAACCAGTCCTAAATGAAAGAAAACAAGTTGACAAAGAGAATGAATCCAATATTTGGTGATCATATAGCATAATGAGAGATTTATAAGCAATTGTTTGGAGTCCGGTCATTTTTGACCGGGCACACCACAGATGTGACAGGAATCCGAACACAACTAGAGGGTTAAACAGATTAAAAGACCTAGTTAGACGCATTGCATCTCACACTTTAGAATACCCCAAAGGTTCAGTGAACTCAGTTAAACAGTAACATGTTCATCTCCACTTTTAAAGTTCTTCTTTTTAAAATGTTATTCTCACCTGTCACACTGATAGCATGTGTATCATACAAAATGAGGAAAGGGAAAAGACACGAAAGTGTATTCCACCAGCATTACAAATGATTCATGTTCCACAAAACCTACAAGAATGAGGATAAATAGATCATGTTGCTGATCCACCAGTACTACTGAAATTTCCCCTGTCAGGGAAGTATTGTGTAAAAGATGTAATAAAAACAAACAGACACATTTTTTGCAATCACTCAGAACATAATCGTAATCGTGTGTTGTTGCAATCGCAAGCACGCCGTTTTAGCTTTCAGCCTTGACCAGCACTATACCAACATAAACCAGCCTGGACCAGCACTATATCAGCACTAACCAGCACTAACCAGCATTAACCAGCTTGGACCAGCTTGGAATCCATGCTGGTTTATGCTGAATTTTTCAGCAGGGATAACATCACTAGTGACAATGTGCTTTTTCTATAAGGATTTTATAGTATTTTGAACAAAACAATTTCAGAAATGTCATGTTTTAGATTGTAGAACATCTTATAACCTGTCAAGGACAAAGCTAACCAGCAAAACTTGACAAAAGCATCCTAAATGTTAAATGTGTTTACCATATTGCAACGAGTAACCTTTTTCCTGTCAAGGGATAATGGCAATGACATATACATTACTAGTTAGTTTTAAGAAAAATCATTTTTAAATATTTATTTATTTATTTATTTAAATAAAATATATTGTTCAGGCGGAAGCAAAGGGTGTGCAGTATGCAGTCCAAAGTAAAAAACAAAAAAACAAAAAACAAACAAAAAAATAAATAAAAATAAAAAAAAACTCATGTCTCTGATGTTGTTCTGGTGTCAGGATATTGCTGGCTCATTTTGTTAGTGAAAAGAGCATTCTGACTGGAAAACGTCCCCGGTTACGTATGTAACCATGGTTCCCCGAGGGAGCGAGACGCTGCGTCCGGAGACGCTTTGGGAACGCCTTTGCCGGAACCACGCTCTGAATGACGTGTAAACTAGCCAATCAAACGACGATACGTCACGGGCGGATGACGTCATCGACCAGGAAGCATAAAAGCGCGTGCGAAGCCGGCCGGCGTTAGCTTCTGTGGATGAAGCGAGCGCTCGGCAGGGATGCCGGAAGGATGGACCGAGACGCAGCGTCTCGTTCCCTCGGGGAACCATGGTTACATACGTAACTGGGGACGTTCCCCTTCAGGAACTCAAGCTGCGTCCGGAGACGCTTTGGGAACGAGATGCCCACGCCCCCAGACTTCCAAATCCCTGCCTAGTGGAGGAGCTAGGGCAGGAGAACAGAAGAGCCGGGAGTGGCTCGGACATCTAGGTTGTAGAACCTTACAAAAGTGAGGGGCGTGGACCATCCCGCAGCATTGCAGATGTCCTGTATTGGGACACCAGACATAAGAGCTTTTGAAGCGGCCATAGCGCGGGTAGAGTGAGCCTTGACCCCCAGAGGTGAGGGGAGGTCAGAAGACTCGTAAGCCGTAGATATAGCATCTACAATCCATTTACTCAGGGTTTCTTTCAAAGCAGGATACCCCTTCTTAGCAGGGCCAAAACAGACGAACAACTGTTCTGATTTACGCCACAGGGCAGCTCTGTGGACATAGGCATCCAATGCACGTACTGGACACATGCAATTTAACTTCTGCTGGTCGGGCTCCCGAAAGGGAGGAGGACAGAGAGCCTGGAGCACAACCGGCTGTGGTGTATTCGTGGGAACCTTATGAACATACCCCGGCCTGGGGTAAAGAAAGGCTTTGATCATGCCAGGAGCAAACTCTAAATGTGAAGGGGCCACTGAGAGGGCCTGCAGGTCCCCAACCCGCTTGAGGGAGGTAAGAGCTAACAGTAGCACTGTCTTAATCGTGAGGAATTGAACCGGAATCTCTTCTATAGGCTCGAATGGCGGCCTACAGAGAGCCTCAAGCACCACAGCCAGGTCCCATGTAGGGACACGGGGTCGTGTCGGAGGCCTCAGCCTCAGCACACCGCGGAGGAAACGTACAACCAGGGGCTTTTACCCACTGGCATGCCACCAAGAGGGGCGTGGTAGGCTGAAATTGCCGCCACGTAGACCTTCAGGGTGGAGTGGGAGAAATGGGCCTGCAAAAACTCCAGTACTGTACCAACTGGGCAGTTAGCTGGGTCTTGCTGGCGTTCTCCACACCATGAAGTGAAAAGCTTCCACTTCAGGGCATGCAGTTTCCTCGTAGAGGGAGCTCTGGATTGGAGGATGGTCTCAACAACCTCAGTTGAGAGACCAGAAGCTATGAGTTGTGCCCCCTCAGGGGCCACACCCACAGCTTCCACAGCTCCGGGCGGGGGTGAAGGATGGTGCCCCCCGCCTGTGAGAGGAGATCCCTCCTGACGGGAATCTCCCACGGAGAGCCGTCGAGGAGAGATATCAGGTCCGAGAACCATACTCGGCCCGGCCAGTACGGGGCTACTAGAAGTAGGCTGACCCCATCCCGGCGTACTCTCTCCAGAACTCCCGGGAGCAGAGCGATCGGGGGAAAGGCGTACAGACGAAGCCTCGGCCACGTCTGTACCATAGCATCCAGCCCCAGGGGAGCTGGATGAACTAGAGAGAACCAGAGGGGACATTGTGCATTCTCCCTCGTGGCAAAGAGATCTACTTCGGCTTGACCAAAGATTCCCCATATCTGCCTCACTATCTCTGGGTGAAGCATCCATTCCCCGGGCCTCGGCCCCTGCCTCGACAGGATGTCTGCTCCCACATTCAGATGCCCAGGTATATGAACTGCTCGTAATGAGAGGAGTTTGTCCTGGGACCACACAAGGATCTGGTGCGCCAACTTGTATAAGGGGCGCGACCGCAGACCTCCCTGGTGGTTGATGTAATAGACCACCGCTGTGCTGTCGGTGCGCACCAGCACATGGCGATCTCTCAGGTCTGGGAGAAAGCACTTCAGTGCTCGAAATACGGCCAGCATCTCGAGGCAGTTGATGTGCCAACTGAGATGGCGACCACTCCACAGACCTCTGGCGGAGCGACCACTCATGACCGCCCCCCAGCCGGTCAGGGATGCATCTGTCGCTAGCGTAACACGGCGGCAACGAGCTCCCAATACCGGGCCCTGATTTAGGAACCACGGCTTCCTCCACATATCTAAGGCACGTAGCCCTCGGCGTGTGACCTTGATCATACGGAGCGGGTTTCCCCTCGGGGAGAACCCCTTGGTTTTGAGCCACCACTGTAGGGGTCTCATGTACAGCAGGCCAAAAGGTATCACGTTGGACGCAGCTGCCATCAGACCCAGCAGTTGTTGGAACTGCTTGACAGTGAGTGACCGGCCTTCTTTGACTCTCTTGACTGCGGCAAGGATCGACTCGATCCGAGCAGGGGACAGACGTGCCTGCATCGTGGTCGAATCCCATACCACGCCCAGATAAGTGGTCCTCTGTGATGGAGAAAGCACACTTTTCTTGGCGTTTAATCTTAACCCCAACGTTTTCATGTGTGCGAGAACGACATCTCGATGTCGAAACCGCTAAGCTCTCTGACTCTGCTAGGATCAGCCAGTCGTCGATGTAATTCAGTATTCGAATGCCCTGGAGACGAAGAGGGACCAGGGCAGCATCTACACATTTCGTAAACGTGCGGGGTGAGAGTGCTAAGCCGAAGGGAAGAACCCGATACTGGTAAGCTTCGCCCCTGAAAGCGAACCTCAGGAACTTCCTGTGTTGGGGAAGGATGGAGACGTGAAAGTAAGCGTCTTTCAGATCTATCGTCACAAACCAGTCCTCGGACCTGATTTGTGACACTACTTGCTTGACTGTAAGCATCTTGAACTTCAGTTTCATAACTGATTGATTGAGGCGGCGGAGATCTATGATGGGCCGCAGCCCTCCATCCTTCTTTGGAACAATGAAGTATCGGCTGTAGAACCCGGATTCCCTGTCTTGAGGAGGGACCACCTCGATGGCCTCCTTCCTCAGAAGGGTCTCTACTTCTTGCTCCATGACCAGAGCCTGCTCGGGGCCCACCAGAGTGGGAAAGACCCCGTCGAAAGGCGGCGGTGGAGCGCCGAACTGAATAGCGTAGCCTTTTTCTACAGTGCGCAGGACCCATGCAGACACGTTTGGCAGTAGCTTCCACGCTGCTAAGTAGTCTACTAAGGGAACCAGCCGCTCGAGGCTGGCCTCTGGTGCTTGCTGAACTGCTAGCTCGGAGCCCTGTAACGGCGGACCGGCAGGAGACTGCCGAACTAACTGTTCTAGAGACCCCCGTGGGGGTGACGAGCGTCCCGGTTCCGCTACGAGCCCGGGCGGGGAGGCCGTTGTGCCCTGTAGCACTGGCAGGGACAGCAGACTGACCTCCCGAGGGCACCGAGGAGAGACGGACACCGTGTAATGCGGTGCTACCCGCTCTTCCCCGGTAAGGGCTGCCCTCGGCGGTCCTGGCATGGCGTCAGGACCGCTTTGAGGCCGGGGGCCTCCTAGACTGAAGCACGACCCGCAGGTCGGGCCTCGCCTTAGAGGACCCCGGCCTAGAGTGCCGCGAGTCTCGGTCCCGGGACGGGGGAGCGTGAGTCGCGACACTCAGCTTTTGTACCTGTCAGTATGAGGAGCTGGTACTCGGCTGCGGCTGCTCACGCCCAGCAGCCGCAGAGGTTAGAGAATGGCGAGGCAGGAACCGCTGGAACGCCGCCGCTTGCTTACGAGCCTCCTGGTACCTGCTGATGACAGAATCGACTGCGTCGCCAAACAGGCCAGAAGGCTCAAGCGGGGCGTCCAAGAGGAAGACCCTGTCCTTCTCTTTCATATCGGACAGGGTCAACCACAGGTGCCTCTCCGCCGCCATAGACCGCCCCACTGCCCGGGCGGTCTCCTTGGTGGCGCGGAGAGCTAAATCAGCGGTCCTGCGGAGTTCTTCGAGGTCTACTTTCTCGCCGTCTGCCAACCCCTTTAGCAGGTCAGCCTGGTATGCCTGGAGCAGCGACATGGTGTGAAGGCATGCTCCGGCCTGACCTGCTGCCGAGTACCCCTTACCCACCAGCGAAGATGTAGTGCGAAGTGGCTTGGAGGGTAAGGTTGGAGCCTTCAAGGACGATGCCGCACCGGGGGACAGATAGCTGGCTAGCGTCTGTTCCACTCGGGGCATCGCCTTATAGGCTCGCTCGTCGAGCCCCGCCACATTCCCATAATAGTTGGAGGCGGGGACGAACAAGCGAGCCGAGTACGGTCTTTCCCACGACCTCGCGATCTCAGCATGGAGGTCGGGGAAGAAAGGAAGGCTCCTTCTTGGAGATGGTGGTTTGCTCCGCAGAAAGCGTTCGTCCAGTTTGCTTTTCTGCGGAGCAAGGGTTTTTTTTTTTTTTTTCCTCGGCGGGCCAGTTGATGTTTAATTTGGCCACAGCACGAGTCACCACCTCCAAGAGCTCCTCATACTGCACCGACTGAGGGCTCGCTTCCTCAGCGGTGCTTTCAAGGTCGCCCTCCTCAGAGGACGACAGATGGAGGAAGTAGCCGCGGTGCGGGCTTCCGAACCCTCGGAACGGGCAGCGGACCTGCCTGGTAAGGAAGGAGATAGGGGTTCACCCGTCTCCATTCCCTCCAACAGGTCCATCTGCGAACCCCAAGAGTGTAGCGCCCGCTCCGCCTCGGCGGAAGCGGGGCCAGCACCCTGGGGAACGCTAGTGAAGGCTCCCTCCTCGAAGAGAGCCTTCCGGGAGCGGAGCACCCGCAAAGGAAGCAATTCACAATGCGGGCAGTCAGCCCCCTCAAGGGCTGACATAGCATGCTCCGCTCCCAAGCAGACCACGCACATGCTGTGTGTATCCCCGCTTGTGATGTAGCGTTTGCAAGGGGGAACACACAGCCTGAAACGTGGCCCGCTCTCTCCACTTTTAACTAATTGGCTTTTTTGAGACATTATCCTCAAAAAGAAAGCTGTGCTAACTTGCACAAAAAAGGAGGATAAGCAGACACAAACACACAGAGCGCTCCGCTGAAAGACAGAAGCTGACGCCGGCTGGCTTCGCACATGCTTTTATGCTTCCTGGTCGATGACGTTATCCGCCCGTGACGTATCGTCGTTTGATTGGCTAGTTTACACGTCATTCAGAGCGTGGTTCCACCAAAGGCGTTCCCAAAGCGTCTCCGGACGCAGCTCGAGTTCCTGAAGGGGAACATAACTTCTCAGTTTAAGTCTATTAGATATTTTCTTTTCTTTTCTTTTCTTTTCTTTTCTTTTCTTTTCTTTAATCAGATGCAAACAGAAACACAAAACCAGTCCTAAATGAAAGAAAACAAGTTGACAAAAAGAATGAATCCAATATTTGGTGATTATATAGCATAATGAGAGATTTATAAGCAATTGTTTGGAGTCCGGTCATTTTTGACCGGGAGCACCACAGGTGTGACAGGAATCCGAACACAACCAGAGGGTTAAACAGATTAAAAGACCTAGTTAGAGGCATTGCATCTCACACTTTAGAATACCCCAAAGGTTCAGTGAACTCAGTTAAACAGTAACATGTTCATCTCCACTTTTAAAGTTCTTTTTAAAATGTTATTTTCACCTGTCACACTGATAGCATGTGTATCATACAAAATGAGGAAAGCGAAAAGACACAGAAGTGTATTCCACCAGCATTACAAATGATTCATGTTCCACAAAACCTACAAGAATGAGGATAAATAGATCATGTTGCTGATCCACCAGTACTACTGAAATTTCCCCTGTCAGGGAGATGTGATAAAAACAAACAGACACATTTTTTGCAATCACTCAGAACGTAATCGTAATCGTGTGTTGTTGCAATCGCAAGCACGCCGTTTTAGCTTTCAGCCTTGACCAGCACTATACCAACATAAACCAGCCTGGACCAGCACTATATCAGCACTAACCAGCATTAACCAGCTTGGAATCCATGCTGGTTTATGCTGAATTTTTCAGCAGGGATAACATCACTAGTGACAATGTGCTTTTTCTATAAGGATTTTATAGTATTTTGAACAAAACAATTTCAGAAATGTCATGTTTTAGATTGTAGAACATCTTATAACCTGTCAAGGACAAAGCTAACCAGCAAAACTTGACAAAAGCATCCTAAATGTTAAATGTGTTTACCATATTGCAGCGAGCAACCTTTTTCCTGTCAAGGGCTAATGGCAATGATATATACATTACTAGTTAGTTTTAAGAAAAATCATTTTCAAATATTTATTTATTTATTTACTTATTTATTTATTTATTTTTGCTTTAACCCCTGGTCTGTGGACAAAATAGCACTAATCCAACATAATAGAGCAAATGCAGTTTGCATACAAAGTGAAGTTTTTTGTTTATATAACTTTTTTTTTTTAATAAAATATATTTTTCAGGCAGAAGCAAAGGGTGTGCAGTATGCAGTCCAAAGTAAAAAAAAAAAAAACACCCTCATGTCTCTGATGTTGTTCTGGTGACAGGATATTGCTGGCTCATTTTGTTAGTAAAAAGAGCATTCTGACTGGGAAACATAACTTCTCAGTTTAAATCTATTAGATATTTTCTTTTCTTTTTTCTTTTCTTTTCTTTTCTTTTCTTTTCTTTAATCAGATGCAAACAGAAACACAAAACCAGTCCTAAATGTTTCCTTGTCACACTGATAGCATGTGTATTATCCAAAATGAGGAAAGCAAAAAGACAAAGAAGTGTATTTCACCAGCATTAAAAATGATTCATGTTCCACAAAACCTACAAGAATGAGGATAAATAGATCCACCAGTACTACTGAAATTTCCCCTGTCAGGGAAGTAGTGTGTAAAAGATGTAATCCCTGGTGAAGAAACCAGCATATGCTAGTAGGTATGTTTTGCATCAAAACATACCTACCAGCATATGCTGGTTTGTTCACCAGGGATGAAACAAACAGACACATTTTTTTGCAGTCACTCAGAACGTAATCGTAATTGTGTGTTGTTCCAAACTGCAAGAACATGGTAAGAATGTTCAGGATTTTCCTGTTTTAGATAGGAAGTTTATTGTAAACTGTCTTACTATATTGTAAGACTACATGACAGCACAGCAGAGCAAACATGGATATACTGGGTCTATGTTAACTTTAGTACTCTGACCAATGGCTTTCCTCTCTTCTCCTTGTAAAACATTAAACAAACTTAAAACATTGTCCTGTGTAGGGTAGAGCAGGGTAAGATGCACCAGTTGATAAGTCACCCCTGTATCTACAAAACTGTGCACAATATTTGTTAACATTATTCAGAACACGTCCATTATATCTACAGTAGCTATGTGTGATGGAGAAGAGCACAACAGAAAACTATTTATTCCATTGTGTGTTTAAAGGAATAGTTCACCCAAAACTGAAAATTACTCCATGATTTACTCATCCTCAAGCCATCCTGGATGTATATGACTTTCTTCTTTCAGACGAAGACAATCAGAGTTATATTAAACAATGTCCTGGCTCTTCCAAGCTTTCAACATGATCTCATGACGAAAACATACCTGTGCTTTTTCGCAAGACACAAAATACGTAATACACTAAAAGAGTGTGTTTTTTTTTCCCCTGGAACAGATGAATGTACATATGGTATGTTTTATGTGACGTTGGTTTTGGTTGATTTTGTACATGTCATCACAGTTCTGACTTGAAATGTCTGTTGAGTGGCAGTATAACTCTAATGCTCAATGATGTTTTAAAAACATACCATCTGCACAATACCTAAACCTACCCGATAGTATGAAAAAAAAGTGAGTGTGGCATAAAAACACAATCGCAAGCATGCCATTTTAGCTTGTTTTTCAATCTGTCATCTTTCAGCTCTTTTATCGCGAGTCATGTTTTTCAAGGGATTTGTACCCAAGGATTACACATCCTAAGTCCAATTCGGTGTCGGCGAAGCTACCGAGCAAGTTTGATGTTTTACTGCCTCGAGGGGACATTGTGCATTCTCCCTCGTGGCAAAGAGATCTACTTCGGCTTGACCAAAGATTCCCCATATCTGCCTCACTATCTCTGGGTGAAGCATCCATTCCCCGGGCCTCGGCCCCTGCCTCGACAGGATGTCTGCTCCCACATTCAGATGCCCAGGTATATGAACTGCTCGTAATGAGAGGAGTTTGTCCTGGGACCACACAAGGATCTGGTGCGCCAACTTGTATAAGGGGCGCGACCGCAGACCTCCCTGGTGGTTGATGTAATAGACCACCGCTGTGCTGTCGGTGCGCACCAGCACATGGCGATCTCTCAGGTCTGGGAGAAAGCACTTCAGTGCTCGAAATACGGCCAGCATCTCGAGGCAGTTGATGTGCCAACTGAGATGGCGACCACTCCACAGACCTCTGGCGGAGCGACCACTCATGACCGCCCCCCAGCCGGTCAGGGATGCATCTGTCGCTAGCGTAACACGGCGGCAACGAGCTCCCAATACCGGGCCCTGATTTAGGAACCACGGCTTCCTCCACATATCTAAGGCACGTAGCCCTCGGCGTGTGACCTTGATCATACGGAGCGGGTTTCCCCTCGGGGAGAACCCCTTGGTTTTGAGCCACCACTGTAGGGGTCTCATGTACAGCAGGCCAAAAGGTATCACGTTGGACGCAGCTGCCATCAGACCCAGCAGTTGTTGGAACTGCTTGACAGTGAGTGACCGGCCTTCTTTGACTCTCTTGACTGCGGCAAGGATCGACTCGATCCGAGCAGGGGACAGACGTGCCTGCATCGTGGTCGAATCCCATACCACGCCCAGATAAGTGGTCCTCTGTGATGGAGAAAGCACACTTTTCTTGGCGTTTAATCTTAACCCCAACGTTTTCATGTGTGCGAGAACGACATCTCGATGTCGAAACCGCTAAGCTCTCTGACTCTGCTAGGATCAGCCAGTCGTCGATGTAATTCAGTATTCGAATGCCCTGGAGACGAAGAGGGACCAGGGCAGCATCTACACATTTCGTAAACGTGCGGGGTGAGAGTGCTAAGCCGAAGGGAAGAACCCGATACTGGTAAGCTTCGCCCCTGAAAGCGAACCTCAGGAACTTCCTGTGTTGGGGAAGGATGGAGACGTGAAAGTAAGCGTCTTTCAGATCTATCGTCACAAACCAGTCCTCGGACCTGATTTGTGACACTACTTGCTTGACTGTAAGCATCTTGAACTTCAGTTTCATAACTGATTGATTGAGGCGGCGGAGATCTATGATGGGCCGCAGCCCTCCATCCTTCTTTGGAACAATGAAGTATCGGCTGTAGAACCCGGATTCCCTGTCTTGAGGAGGGACCACCTCGATGGCCTCCTTCCTCAGAAGGGTCTCTACTTCTTGCTCCATGACCAGAGCCTGCTCGGGGCCCACCAGAGTGGGAAAGATCCCGTCGAAAGGCGGCGGTGGAGCGCCGAACTGAATAGCGTAGCCTTTTTCTACAGTGCGCAGGACCCATGCAGACACGTTTGGCAGTAGCTTCCACGCTGCTAAGTAGTCTACTAAGGGAACCAGCCGCTCGAGGCTGGCCTCTGGTGCTTGCTGAACTGCTAGCTCGGAGCCCTGTAACGGCGGACCGGCAGGAGACTGCCGAACTAACTAGAGACCCCCGTGGGGGTGACGAGTGTCCCGGTTCCGCTACGAGCCCGGGCGGGGAGGCCGTTGTGCCCTGTAGCACTGGCAGGGACAGCAGACTGACCTCCCGAGGGCACCGAGGAGAGACGGACACCGTGTAATGCGGTGCTACCCGCTCTTCCCCGGTAAGGGCTGCCCTCGGCGGTCCTGGCATGGCGTCAGGACCGCTTTGAGGCCGGGGGCCTCCTAGACTGAAGCACGACCCGCAGGTCGGGCCTCGCCTTAGAGGACCCCGGCCTAGAGTGCCGCGAGTCTCGCGGAGAGCTAAATCAGCGGTCCTGCGGAGTTCTTCGAGGTCTACTTTCTCGCCGTCTGCCAACCCCTTTAGCAGGTCAGCCTGGTATGCCTGGAGCAGCGACATGGTGTGAAGGCATGCTCCGGCCTGACCTGCTGCCGAGTACCCCTTACCCACCAGCGAAGATGTAGTGCGAAGTGGCTTGGAGGGTAAGGTTGGAGCCTTCAAGGACGATGCCGCACCGGGGGACAGATAGCTGGCTAGCGTCTGTTCCACTCGGGGCATCGCCTTATAGGCTCGCTCGTCGAGCCCCGCCACATTCCCATAATAGTTGGAGGCGGGGACGAACAAGCGAGCCGAGTACGGTCTTTCCCACGACCTCGCGATCTCAGCATGGAGGTCGGGGAAGAAAGGAAGGCTCCTTCTTGGAGATGGTGGTTTGCTCCGCAGAAAGCGTTCGTCCAGTTTGCTTTTCTGCGGAGCAAGGGTTTTTTTTTTTTTTTTCCTCGGCGGGCCAGTTGATGTTTAATTTGGCCACAGCACGAGTCACCACCTCCAAGAGCTCCTCATACTGCACCGACTGAGGGCTCGCTTCCTCAGCGGTGCTTTCAAGGTCGCCCTCCTCAGAGGACGACAGATGGAGGAAGTAGCCGCGGTGCGGGCTTCCGAACCCTCGGAACGGGCAGCGGACCTGCCTGGTAAGGAAGGAGATAGGGGTTCACCCGTCTCCATTCCCTCCAACAGGTCCATCTGCGAACCCCAAGAGTGTAGCGCCCGCTCCGCCTCGGCGGAAGCGGGGCCAGCACCCTGGGGAACGCTAGTGAAGGCTCCCTCCTCGAAGAGAGCCTTCCGGGAGCGGAGCACCCGCAAAGGAAGCAATTCACAATGCGGGCAGTCAGCCCCCTCAAGGGCTGACATAGCATGCTCCGCTCCCAAGCAGACCACGCACATGCTGTGTGTATCCCCGCTTGTGATGTAGCGTTTGCAAGGGGGAACACACAGCCTGAAACGTGGCCCGCTCTCTCCACTTTTAACTAATTGGCTTTTTTGAGACATTATCCTCAAAAAGAAAGCTGTGCTAACTTGCACAAAAAAGGAGGATAAACAGACACAAACACACAGAGCGCTCCGCTGAAAGACAGAAGCTGACGCCGGCTGGCTTCGCACGTGCTTTTATGCTTCCTGGTCGATGACGTTATCCGCCCGTGACGTATCGTCGTTTGATTGGCTAGTTTACACGTCATTCAGAGCGTGGTTCCGCCAAAGGCGTTCCCAAAGCGTCTCCGGACGCAGCTCGAGTTCCTGAAGGGGAACATAACTTCTCAGTTTAAGTCTATTAGATATTTTCTTTTCTTTTCTTTTCTTTTCTTTTCTTTAATCAGATGCAAACAGAAACACAAAACCAGTCCTAAATGAAAGAAAACAAGTTGACAAAAAGAATGAATCCAATATTTGGTGATTATATAGCATAATGAGAGATTTATAAGCAATTGTTTGGAGTCCGGTCATTTTTGACCGGGAGCACCACAGGTGTGACAGGAATCCGAACACAACCAGAGGGTTAAACAGATTAAAAGACCTAGTTAGAGGCATTGCATCTCACACTTTAGAATACCCCAAAGGTTCAGTGAACTCAGTTAAACAGTAACATGTTCATCTCCACTTTTAAAGTTCTTTTTAAAATGTTATTTTCACCTGTCACACTGATAGCATGTGTATCATACAAAATGAGGAAAGCGAAAAGACACAGAAGTGTATTCCACCAGCATTACAAATGATTCATGTTCCACAAAACCTACAAGAATGAGGATAAATAGATCATGTTGCTGATCCACCAGTACTACTGAAATTTCCCCTGTCAGGGAGATGTGATAAAAACAAACAGACACATTTTTTGCAATCACTCAGAACGTAATCGTAATCGTGTGTTGTTGCAATCGCAAGCACGCCGTTTTAGCTTTCAGCCTTGACCAGCACTATACCAACATAAACCAGCCTGGACCAGCACTATATCAGCACTAACCAGCATTAACCAGCTTGGAATCCATGCTGGTTTATGCTGAATTTTTCAGCAGGGATAACATCACTAGTGACAATGTGCTTTTTCTATAAGGATTTTATAGTATTTTGAACAAAACAATTTCAGAAATGTCATGTTTTAGATTGTAGAACATCTTATAACCTGTCAAGGACAAAGCTAACCAGCAAAACTTGACAAAAGCATCCTAAATGTTAAATGTGTTTACCATATTGCAGCGAGCAACCTTTTTCCTGTCAAGGGCTAATGGCAATGACATATACATTACTAGTTAGTTTTAAGAAAAATCATTTTCAAATATTTATTTATTTATTTACTTATTTATTTATTTATTTTTGCTTTAACCCCTGGTCTGTGGACAAAATAGCACTAATCCAACATAATAGAGCAAATGCAGTTTGCATACAAAGTGAAGTTTTTTGTTTATATAACTTTTTTTTTTTTTTTTTTTAATAAAATATATTTTTCAGGCAGAAGCAAAGGGTGTGCAGTATGCAGTCCAAAGTAAAAAAAAAAAAAACACCCTCATGTCTCTGATGTTGTTCTGGTGACAGGATATTGCTGGCTCATTTTGTTAGTAAAAAGAGCATTCTGACTGGGAAACATAACTTCTCAGTTTAAATCTATTAGATATTTTCTTTTCTTTTTTCTTTTCTTTTCTTTTCTTTTCTTTTCTTTTCTTTAATCAGATGCAAACAGAAACACAAAACCAGTCCTAAATGTTTCCTTGTCACACTGATAGCATGTGTATTATCCAAAATGAGGAAAGCAAAAAGACAAGGAAGTGTATTTCACCAGCATTAAAAATGATTCATGTTCCACAAAACCTACAAGAATGAGGATAAATAGATCCACCAGTACTACTGAAATTTCCCCTGTCAGGGAAGTAGTGTGTAAAAGATGTAATCCCTGGTGAAGAAACCAGCATATGCTAGTAGGTATGTTTTGCATCAAAACATACCTACCAGCATATGCTGGTTTGTTCACCAGGGATGAAACAAACAGACACATTTTTTTGCAGTCACTCAGAACGTAATCGTAATTGTGTGTTGTTCCAAACTGCAAGAACATGGTAAGAATGTTCAGGATTTTCCTGTTTTAGATAGGAAGTTTATTGTAAACTGTCTTACTATATTGTAAGGCTACATGACAGCACAGCAGAGCAAACATGGATATACTGGGTCTATGTTAACTTTAGTACTCTGACCAATGGCTTTCCTCTCTTCTCCTTGTAAAACATTAAACAAACTTAAAACATTGTCCTGTGTAGGGTAGAGCAGGGTAAGATGCACCAGTTGATAAGTCACCCCTGTATCTACAAAACTGTGCACAATATTTGTTAACATTATTCAGAACACGTCCATTATATCTACAGTAGCTATGTGTGATGGAGAAGAGCACAACAGAAAACTATTTATTCCATTGTGTGTTTAAAGGAATAGTTCACCCAAAACTGAAAATTACTCCATGATTTACTCATCCTCAAGCCATCCTGGATGTATATGACTTTCTTCTTTCAGACGAAGACAATCAGAGTTATATTAAACAATGTCCTGGCTCTTCCAAGCTTTCAACATGATCTCATGACGAAAACATACCTGTGCTTTTTCGCAAGACACAAAATACGTAATACACTAAAAGAGTGTGTTTTTTTTCCCCTGGAACAGATGAATGTACATATGGTATGTTTTATGTGACGTTGATTTTGGTTGATTTTGTACATGTCATCACAGTTCTGACTTGAAATGTCTGTTGAGTGGCAGTATAACTCTAATGCTCAATGATGTTTTAAAAACATACCATCTGCACAATACCTAAACCTACCCGATAGTATGAAAAAAAAGTGAGTGTGGCATAAAAACACAATCGCAAGCATGCCATTTTAGCTTGTTTTTCAATCTGTCATCTTTCAGCTCTTTTATCGCGAGTCATGTTTTTCAAGGGATTTGTACCCAAGGATTACACATCCTAAGTCCAATTCGGTGTCGGCGAAGCTACCGAGCAAGTTTGATGTTTTACTGCCTCGAGTGTTCATTTCTGTTGGAAACTGCAGTGATATTGTCAGGCTTTACACAAACCAGAAGACGACGGAGTAAAATCAAACAGGTGAGTTTATTGACAAACATGAAATGGGAACGAAACTGAATGAAGAAGCGTGGCAAACACACACAAACTGAAAAAGACCAGAGTCACTGATAAATAAACTTTCCTTAGTGATTGTCGATGATGGAAGAAGATGAAGACTGAAGCAAAGGACGACGAAGGTGGAGAGGAATGAAGACGACGAAGGTAAGTAGCAATTTACAATGTAGTGAGTCCAGACGGGGAAATCCACGAGTGATCGGACAAGACCGGACGAAGAATGAAGGTGAGTACGTGCTTTATATGTGGTGGCGGTAATGATGAACGGGTGAATGTGATTAGTAATCCGGTGACAGGGAACGAATAGATGGCTGCGTGGTCTGATTAAGGGTGGAGCCAGGTGATTCCGTGACAGAACCCCTCCCTCCACGGTCCGCTCCTGAGGGCCGAGTGGTCTTCTTTCGGCGAGGAGGGCGACCTCTGCTGCGGGGAGCTGGTTTTGAGGGATGGGCAGCGTGAAACTCTCTGAGCAGATCCGGGTCCAAGATGTCATCCCGGGGAACCCAGGATCGTTCTTCCGGTCCAAAATCCTCCCAATCTACCAGGTATTGCAGGGCCCCACCTCGCCGTCTGGAATCCAGGATTTCCCGAACTCGGTAGATTCCCTCTTCAACTACGTCAGGGGGGGTTTCTTCTTCACCTGGCTCTGTGGAGGAAGGAGACAACACAGGTGGGTGATACGGTTTGAGAGCTGACACGTGAAAGACTGGGTGAATACGATACTTCTCTGGTAGTTTTAACTCGTAAGCCACTGGATTGATCTCTTTGATGATTTCAAATGGTCCAATGAATCTGGGACTCAGCTTCTTGCAAGGAAGACGGAGACGAATGTTCTTTGTGGACAACCAGACCTTCTGTCCTGAGGTGTATCTTGGAGTGGAGGTGCGTCGAGTGTCAGTGTGCTGGGTGAACCTTCTGATGGCTTCCTGCAAGTGGTGGTGGGCTGAGTCCCAGACCCTCTCACTCTCCTGAAACCAGAAGTCCACAGATGGTACGTCTGATGGTTCCTCACTCCAAGGTAGCATAGGAGGCTGGTAACCTAGGACACATTGGAACGGAGTTAGACCGGTAGCTTGTTGTTTAAGAGAGTTCTGTGCGTACTCAGCCCAGGGTAAAAACCGACTCCAAGTGTCCTGGTGTTTGTGACAGAAGGTTCTGAGGAAACGGCTCAGGTCCTGGATTTTCCTTTCCATCAGGCCGTTGCTCTGAGGGTGGTAGCCGGAGGACAGACTGACCGTCACACCCAGGAGCTTGAAGAATGCCCTCCAAACTCTAGAGATGAACTGTGGTCCTCTGTCCGAGACAATGTCCTCAGGTATGCCGAAGTAATGGAAAACGTGGTTAAACAGGAGCTCAGCGGTTTCCATTGCTGTGGGTAGACCCTTTAAAGGGATAAAACATACTGATTTGGAAAAGCGATCAACAATGATAAAGATGCATGTGTCACCTCTAGAGTTTGGAAGGTCTGTGGCGAAGTCCACCCCTAGATGTGACCATGGACGACGAGGGACTGGTAATGGAAACAGCTTACCAGTGGGAAGATGACGAGGAGTTTTGGCCATCGCACAGTCTGCACATCCCCTCACCAACCTTCTGACATCCAGAGCCATGTTGGGCCACCAGTACGTGTTGGATACGAGTGAGAGGGTTCTATTGGAGCCAGGATGACCAGTGCCGAGTGATGAATGAACCTGAGAAATGATCTGTGTTCGTTGTGCGGGTGCAACATACTGCCGGTCTGGTGGGCAACCCGGCGGAGTCAGCAACTGCCTCTTTGGGTGCCCATTGGATGGGACTGACAAACACGTACCCTGGAAGAATGGCATCGGGTGTCTCCTCTTCTTCAGGTGGTGCATGCAGACGGGATAGCGCATCAGCTGGAACATTCTTTTCTCCTGGTCGGTAAGTAATGGAGAAATTGAATCGGGTGAAAAACAAAGCCCATCTGGCTTGACGTGAGTTCATGCGTTTGGCTGCACGTAGGTACTGTAAGTTTTTGTGATCAGTTAAGACTGTGAAAGGATGGCGTGCTCCCTCTAGCCAGTGACACCATTTTTCCAGGGCCAGCTTTACCGCCAGCAGTTCCCGGTTTCTGATGTCGTAGTTTGCTTCCGCCGGGTTGAACTTGCAGGAGAAGAAGGCACGTGGATGGAGTACGGGTGAGTTTTCCGGTTGCTGTGATAAGACGGCCCCGACCCCAGTCACTTCCACAGTGAATGGTAAATCTGGATTGGGATGGATGAGAATGGGAGCTTGAATAAACAACTGTTTGAGATGGTGAAATGCTTGAGCTGCAGTATCTGGCCATGTTAGTTTCTTGGGTTTGTTTTTGAGCAGGGATGTTAAAAGAGAGACAACTTGACTGTAGTTCTTTATGAAACGTCGATAGAAATTGGAGAATCCCAAAAAGCGTTGCAGTTCCTTTACAGTTGTGGGCGTTGGCCAGGATGAAATAGCTACCACCTTCCTCTCGTCCATACTAACCCCAGTAGGGGAAATTATGTACCCAAGAAAGGAGGTGCGTGTGACATGGAATTCACATTTTTCGGCTTTCAGGAATAATGAGAACTCACGCAATTTCTGAAGGACTAGTTTGACGTGGCCAATGTGTTCAGTATGGGAAGGCGAGTAAATAAGAATATCGTCAATGTAAACGATAACAAAACGGTTAATGTATTCTTGGAAGATGGTATTCATGAAGTTTTGGAAGACAGAGGGGGCGTTAGCGAGTCCATACGGCATCACTAAGTATTCGTAGTGTCCACTAGGGGTGATGAAGGCAGTCTTCCATTCATCACCCCTATGCATACGAACCAGATTGTATGCACTACGTAAATCAAGCTTGCTATAAATCTGCGCTCCTCTGAGCTGTTCCAGTGAGTTTGGGACGAGAGGAAGAGGGAACCTAATTTTAACGGTCACCTGGTTGAGGGCTCTGTAATCAATACAGGGTCGGAGGCCGCCATCTTTCTTTGATACGAAGAAGAAGGACGATGCAGCTGGAGAGGTGGACGGACGGATGTACCCTTGAGTGAGAGCTTCCTGCACGTACTCCTCCATGGCCTGTTGTTCGGGGAGTGATAGAGGATAAATCCTTCCCTTTGGCACTGGTGCATCCGGCAAGAGATCTATCGCACAGTCCCATGGCCGATGAGGTGGTAGTCGGGAGGCTCTCTTGGGACAAAAGACATCTGCAAAAGAGGAATATTCAACTGGAATTTGCATTGATACCTTTTCTGTAGGGCTTTCGATGGTGGTGGTATAGACGGGAAGCATTGCAGGTAGGACTTTTGTCAACGGAAGTTGAGGAAAACAGTTCTGGAAACAGGTGGTACTCCACTTCCGGATTTCGCCGGAGTCCCAAGAGAGCTCCGGGTGATGTTGCTTTAACCCTCTGGGGTCGAAAAACGCGCCGGCGTGGTTTGTGGCCGTTTTTCTGATAACGCCAAAAAGAACTTCAATTTCTCCGTCATTTCTGATCGTACAGATAAGAGCAATACATCAATGGAATCTGTGAGGAATTCACTTTTATTTGTGTACACTCATAGTAACAACAACACTCTGTGGTTTTGTGAAATAAAGCAAACAAACAGGGTGTGCAGTCTGCCGCGTTGTTGTCTTTGATCGTCATTAAGAAATGCGTCACTAAAATGAACTAAAACTCAGCGAATACAAAACACAGAGACATGAGAGAGATATCTATAGAAAGCCTGATATGTCTACTTTTAAATGGAGTAAGTCTTATCGAAAACAAATATCATGTGTTAAAGTAATCTGTATGAAACCAACCCCATGTCCAGTCTTTCTCGTCAGACCTAATTATTTTTAATTTGTTCACGCCCACGAGCTACTTTCGGTTTGTTATTATAATCAGCCACGAGGAGGCGCGCGCGGCGAACCGCCCACATCAACGTAAACAAAGCGGAAGACTTCACTTCATTGTTCATCTCGGCTACTTGCATCTTGTTACTGGAAGAAGACGCGTTGTGAGGAGAAGGATTTATATTTACCTCAGAGGAAGAGCGCGATGCGACGCACGGCGGGATCCACCGAAAGAGTAAGTCTTTCTTTTATTAGCCTACTTAGGTTAGTTGTTGTGTTACTGTGATATAACTTGTAGACATTATAACAGTTAGATTTTTTCCAAACTATAATTCCTGACTACGTGTAATCAAGTGAAACGTTATGAAGTATGTTTCATTTCATTGCATCAAAATGTTTGACGACGCCAGGATGTTTTTAATGTTCTATAAAATAAAAATGACGCAATATAGTAATAGTGTTTACACTGTAACACTGAATGATAGAGTCTAAGATTGTTTAGACAAAACTACTGTCATATACTGTGTTTCACGAATAAATGTTTATGACGTGCTTAACAATACATTAGTTTCTCAGACATAAAATGGCTTTGTATTGGATAAGACACAAAGCATGCTTGTGTTTATGACTATAAAATCATATTTATTTATTTATTTATCGTATAACAATAGGATACTATTAGTTTATTAATAATACTATGTTAATGAATAGATGTTTAACGTGCTAAACAATAATAACTAGTTTCTCAGATATAAAATGCCATTTTTTAAAGATAGTGTGAAGCATGTGTGAGTCTATGACTACAAAATCATACTATATGTATATATTACAGATGCTCCTGATATTAACATGCTCACAGATGTTTTTTTTTTTGTTTTTTTTTTCTAGTGATCTGATTCCTGCACCACAGATGAATGCCACACGAAGAGTACTGTACCCACATCAGATGTTCAACTACACTGATTTTTTTTTATTGTAAAACAATTTCCTGGACTACTGATGATGAGTTTTGTTTCTTAAATCCATGGAAAGAAGCAGCAATCACTTAAATATCAGGTATAATTTACTTGTTTCACTTGTTGAACAGAATTCAGAAAATAGTTTTCAGGAATGACACAAAGTCTGTTCACGTCTCTATGGTTAGATCAGTGTAGTCAATAATGTGCTTTTGACCTTCATTTTGTATGTTTATATTATACTGTGTTGTAAATAAAATACAAATAGTCTAAAACTCCATTCTCTGAATCTCTCATTGTTTCTACCTGACAGTCACAGTCTCGTTGATGGGCCATTAGAGGAGGGCCTTTTGTCTCTTTTGTGTGAATCACTAAATATCCATGGTCGTTGTCACTCCCTCGCATATTCCCTTTCAGTCACAAAACATGTTTTAGAAAATTTAAATCAATCTATTGTTTTCTGTAAACAAGTGAATGAGATGATTTTCACATCATTTTGTAGAAAAAACTCTAGACAACCACAACCAGTTCTCAAAAGTCTTGTGGACTAATGTTCTGAATCCGTTTCATGGTCTTATTTCAGTGACTTAAAGATTTTAGTTTTTCACTAACCACGCATAAATGTTGTTTTCTCAAAAACACAAACATGTACATTCATGTTTCTTACATATTATTGTAGCCCAGTTTGTGCTGATTACAGTGTAGCCAGACTTTAGCCATTAATATGTTTTTAAGATACTGAAAAAAGCACAAATGTGAGGGCATGTCAAAACTTCTCCAGGGCCCCAAAACACCCTCAGACCCCAGAGGGTTAACCAGGGTCTTCCAAGGATGATGTCGGCAGTAGAGTTGTCCAGAACCAGAAATGCGATCTCTTCATGGTGAAGGACGCCTACGGTCATGGTACAAGTGGGAGTTTGATGACGGATGGATGATTTATTCAGCGGTTTGCCTGTTATTGAGTGGGCTTGGAATGCTTTGGAAATGTTGAGCTTCTGGAGTTTGAGTTCCTCACAGAGTTGAGCTGACATGAAGTTTCCGGCTGACCGAGTCGATGATGGCGTTAACTGTGACAGAGCAATGGGGAACAGAGACAGTGACCATGGAGGTTAGTGGTGAACAATTTGGCATGGGAGCATTGATCCTACTCACCGAAGGGCGCAAAGGGCGAATGGGACAGCCGATGACGTCGTGACCAGAACTGGCACAGGATAAATAGAGCCCCTGGGTTAGCCGGCGTTGGCGTTCTTGTAGGGTGATCCTGGTTGTGTTTATCTGCATCGGTTCTGGTTCTGGACATACTGACTCTGGCTGGCGGGGAAGGAAGGTATGTTTAGAAGGTGGTAAACAGGTATTCATACGATTGGCAGTGCTCACTGAAGTCTGGATCAGTTTCTCTAGTCCAATATCATCATTAATACAAGCCAATTGAAGTCGGAGAGCAGAGTTGAGTCCGTTGCGAAAGACAGTGATCAGAGCTCTTTCGTTCCATCCGCTGCTAGCGGCCAACGTGCGAAATTTGAGTGCGTATTCTTAGACTGACATCGTTCCTTGTCTGAGGTGAAGGAGAGCATCACAAACAGATGAATCCTCACTTGGCTTGCCAAAAACAATGCGAAAATATTTGATGAATGAATCAGCTGTCAATGGTGGAACTCCGGGTTGATTAATATATGATTCAGCCCAACGTAAAGCTGGGCCTTGTAACAGAGAAATGATGAAGGCGATTTTACCTCGTTCAGTGGTGAAACGATGCGGTTCCATCTCGAATTTCAGTGAGCACTGCAACAGGAAACCATTGCAATCATCCGCCGAGCCAGAGTAGGGCGCTGGTGTGGCCATGGGACTAGCGATTCCGGTGGCATGAGGAAGTAACGGTGCAGTGACTGGTGTGTGTTTGGTGAGCGCTTCTTTCATCAAATCCACAAGCTCGGGGATTGGATCTTAGTTTGCCATCACGGTCCGGTCTTCTGTCAGGCTTTACACAAACCAGAAGACGACGGAGTAAAATCAAACAGGTGAGTTTATTGACAAACATGAAATGGGAACGAAACTGATTGAATGAAGAAGCGTGGCAAACACACACAAACTGAAAAAGACCAGAGTCACTGATAAATAAACTTTCCTTAGTGATTGTCGATGATGGAAAAAGATGAAGACTGAAGCAAAGGACGACGAAGGTGGAGAGGAATGAAGACGACGAAGGTAAGTAGCAATCTACAATGTAGAGAGTCCAGACGGGGAAATCCACGAGTGATCGTAGACGAAACCGGATGAAGAATGAAGGTGAGTACGTGCTTTATATGTGGTGGCGGTAATGATGAACAGGTGAATGTGATTAGTAATCCGGTGACAGGGAACGAATAGATGGCTGCGTGGTCTGATTAAGGGTGGAGCCAGGTGATTCCGTGACAGATATGTACTTATGTATGTATTTCGCATCTTGCAAAAAAGTTCCCAGAGGTAAGTTTCCATCATGAGATCAGGTAGAGATTTTGAAACAAAATTAAGTACATCCATCCATCATAAAAAGTACTCCACACAGCTCTGGGAGGTTTATAAAGGCCTTCTGAAGTGAATCAATGCATTTGTTTGAAAAAAATATCCATATATAAAAAATGTTAAAAAACGTAATCTAGCTCCACTAACTGTTGTACTCGCTGTTACAGCCAGAATGTTTTTTTTTACATTTGTCCACTAGGTGGTGTTGTGCCGTGGTTTCGTCTTTTCTAGAGCGAGAGTTGGGGACAGGTGTGGAGTGTTACCTGTTATTGGTGTTTAGGCTAAAAAGAGGAGATTCAGTGAGCGGTGGTGGCTGTGGACTTTGGTGTCGTTCGTCTTCCCTCTCCAGTCCCGGATTGTTTTCTTTTGTTGTTTGTTTTTTTCTTTTTCCCTACTTAATTTTTGTATTAATTTGATCTATTTTTGATTAAATGTTCAGTTATTGAATTTAGTTTCATGTGTGGCCTCCCCTTATTGGTAATGTTACTTCACCCAGAGCCAGGTGGTTGTAACATTATGGGGGCTCGTCCGGAGGTTGGAGTAAATTTGCGGCGCTCAGACCGACGATCAAACCAGGTCTTCATTTTCAACTGGGCTTTACCTAGGTTTTCACAGGCTAGTTTACCTGCTAAATATAACCGACGTCGAAAACCATTTACATAGTCCAAAAGATTAACTGGTGTTTCAGTTTCAATAGCATCATTCATCAAAAGTGCCAGTGGACCTCTTACTTTGTGACCAAACACCAAATCATTAGGGCTAAAACCTAGACTCTCCTGAACAACTTCACGCGCTGCCAACATCAACCATGGGAGCCCTTCTTCCCAATCCTTATTTAATTCATTGCAGTATGCTTTCAACAACTGCTTTAATGTTTGGTGAAAACGTTCGAGACTTCCCTGGCTTTCCAGATGATATGAAGTACTCTTATGATGGTTCATACGCAGTTGTTGTAACGCCTGAGCAAACATGCGGGACGTGAAATTAGTTCCTCTCTCAGTTTGGATTGTCACATGTACCAGATCACGTGAGGTCACGAGGACCCGGAAGTAACTTCACGCAGGTATTTAAGCAGGAAGCAGGTGTTGTTTTGCACCAGACATTGAGTTCATGCTCGACTCCACGTCAGGTCCCTTCATCACTTCAACTCACGTGAGTAAACTCTCTGCTCTACGGAGCGCTTATCTACCTGTCTGTGTGCGTGTGAGAACGCGGATTTCTTGGTGGAAATCTCAACTCCTTATCGGAGCGTTCTCAGACCAACTGCGTGATTTACCTGCTCACTCGTGCACTTCCGCGTTTGAGTTTTCCGTCACGCTACAAGGGGACTCATCTCGACCATTCATTTCTCGTCCAGCCTCCGTGACATGGATAACCTTTGGAATACCAAACACTGACATAAACTGAGACAGCGCTTTCACAACTGCCCTAGTGGTGATCTTTCGTAAAGGATAAGCAGCGGAGTACAGAGTCGTCTGACACATTACTGTTAATAGATAGGTAGAACCAGCTTTAGACGGACTTAGCGGGCCCACACAATCAACAGTTAAATGCTCAAAAGGAGTACTCACGACAGGGATGGGATACAAAGGTGCAGGGGATAATACCTCATTTGGTTTGCCTACTATTTGGCATGTGTGGCATGTCTTAATAAAACTCGCCACATCTCTTTTAAGTCGAGGCCAAAAAAAATAGCGCATTACGCTGTGGTAGGTTTTTTTAACCCCTAAGTGTCCAGCTACATCGCCATGTGCAGTTTTTAGCACCAAATTGCGTAATCCCTCTGGAATAACGATCTGAAATATTCACCCAAAGCACGATCACTATACGGTGTCCATTTACGAGCCAAAACACCATCTTTGATAAAATAACCAGAAGCTGCATTTTCAATGTCATCATTAGACTGAACAGCCGCAAATAAAGTTGTTAACCCGGCATCTTTTCCTTGAGCCTTAGTTAGCTCATCACGGGAAATCGAAGGAGGAAGCAACGATAAGTTGGCTAACAGATCAAAAGAAAGGTTTTCCAATTCATCTTTATCCTGGGTCACATTTATTTTTGCACTCATCGCTCAAAATTTTGCACGACACGGGGTCTTCAGAATCTTTTATTCTAGACTCAAAATTAAAATTCTCTTCTGAATCTAGTACTGGGAATAGTACTATTTTTTGACCAAATAAACATTGCCCATAACTTAGCCTTACAGGGTGGAACTTTAAGAGTGTGACAAGCAGGATAACATTTAAAAAACAAAACAAAACCAAAAAAAAAGGTAGTGAGAGTTAACACTTACTTAAGTCTCAGGTTACGTATGTAACCATGGTTCCCTGAGAAGGGATCGAGACACTGCGTCCTCTAGAGGTCACTATGGGCAACGTCTCCTATGTGACCCGTGTCTGAAGCCCAGGGGCGGATTGGCCATCTGGCAATTCTGGCAAATGCCAGAAGGGCCGGACCATTTTTTAAATGTGGGCCGGTCAGTTTTTTTTTTTTTTTTTTTAATATGTATTGTTTTTACATGCAGGCAGCTTTTATCTCTTGCAAGATGTGAATATTATGATGATGATGATAATAATAATAATAATAATAATAATAATAATAATAATAAAAAATGTTAAGCATTTGGCCCAATCGGCAACGGCCGGCTGGTTTCGAGATGGGCTGACCCAATCCAACCCAATCAGAGGTTACGCGGACGTAATCAAAATCTGGCAAGAATGTCAAACAGTAAGTGCAACACAAGCTAATTGTCAGAGATGGACCGTAAAAAAGGAAAGGCGGTGCCGAAAAGCTCAGAGAAAGCAAAAAAAAAAAAGGGCTCTAAAACCAGACGCTGCCAAATGCATAAAATTAACTGAAATATTCTCGAAAGGTTTAAATTCGGCTGCTGCATCGGAGGACAGTAGCGCGGTAGAGAAGGTAAGAAGAAAACAGAAAATATACATCTAAGTCATTATACTAAAATATACTAAGTAATTTTCGCGCCATTCACGCTACTTCTGACAGTTTTTGACAGTAACCTACACTGTGTTTAACAGTTGTAAGCTTAGCGTAGAACTCCCGTACATTTTAAAATGTCATTATCAGCAGAAAACATGGGATTTAGGGTATACAGACTGCTGTGTGCTACTAGCAATATAGTCTAACATGCAAAAGAACCTATAGCTAGAGACCAGCAAGAAGCATGGACACAATGACAGTCAGGCAAGAGTGAGGAACACAGACAGACAGCCATACAAACATATTAAAATTGCAGAGTTACAGAGTTAAAATGGATGAGAAGATGTAGAATCAGACAGACAATGTGTACAATGTCAACATAGAAACAAGGAGAAGCCAACATATAGACAGTGGCAATAAAGAACAACACTGCAGAGAATGACATATATAGTTATTTGTGAATAAAAGTATGCTGAAGTGTTGCTAGTGCTGCATGTCCATTTGTGTGTAAAGGTGTGTGTGTGTGCACCTGGTATTTATCACGTTATGGGGACCAAATGTCCCCACAAGGATAGTAATACCAGTAAATTTTGACCTTGTGGGGACATTTGTGAGGTCCTCATGAGGAAACAGGCTTATAAATCATGCAGAATGAGTTTTTTTGAGAAAGTAAAAGTGTGCACAGTCTCCTGTGAGGACTAGGTTTAGGTGTAGGGTGAAAGAAAATACGGTTTGTACAGTATAAAAACCATTACGCCTATGGAATGTCCCCAAAAAACATGTAAACCCAACATGTGTGTGTGTGTGTCTGTGTGTGATACACATTCACAGGTTACTTCTATCATAAGTAATTGCAGACAAACAGCATAAACAGACAGCACACATATGGTACTGCTTATATTATTTCACCATCTGTACACCAATATAAGTAGTGAATGTGTGTGTCCGTGGGTGGGGCTGTGTCGGTGTGGTAATGTGGGCTGGTGTGGCTACAGTGCCAGGGCTGAATTTTTGTCCCAGTCCGCCCCTGCTGAAGCCTATATACAAAAACTACACAGTACTGGCCGGCGACAGCCTATGACGTCACTGCCAGCACGACCACATAGTACAAAAGGGCGCCGGTCGAACACATCTTCTGCTTCTTCGTCTGAAGCTCGTGTCTGAAGCACGGCGACGAAACTAGAGGATGCAGTGTCTCGTTCCCTTCTCAGGGAACCATGGTTACATACGTAACCTGAGACGTTCCCTTTCGAGGGAACTTTGAACTGCATCCTTTAGAGCAGTGGTTCTCAATCCTGGTCCTGGAGGCCCCCTGCTCTGCACATTTTGCATGTCTCCCTTATTTAACACACCTGATTGAGATCATCAGCTCATTAGTTCAGTTCATGGATCTCTCTCCTAATGAGTTGATGATTTCAATCAGGTGTGTGAAATAAGGGAGACATGCAAAATGTGCAGAGCAGGGGGCCCCCAGGACCAGGATTGAGAACCACTGCTTTAGAGGTCGCTATGGGGAACAGTTATACCCACACTGCCATGCTGAGGGAATTGCAAGCCAGACACCAAAGGCGAGCACTAAGTACCAGCTCCACCCAAGTAGAGGGAGCTGCCCCGAAAGACGTCCAGGCAACTGTTAGTGACTTAATCCCTTCGGCCAAAAGCCTGAGCTGCATACCCAAGAACTTACCTGTAAGGACCAGGCTAAAGATGCCTGACCGTAGGGCAGAGCTCAGACTTGGAATCAGAAAAGAGATTTCTTTAAGGTATACAGGATTTTAGAAAGAACACAAGAAGCTAGTGTGCATTCTTACCACAACGTGGATTTTAAAATGTGCCTAGCTAGCAAAAAGAGGCTCTGGGAAGCAGAGAACACAAATCCCAAATTAGGGAGGTTCTAAGCTCTCAGGGAGCAGAATCGTGCTCAAAATGGCTGTAATGAAAGCTCAGTCCTAATAACCAAGGTGAGGATTTAGCAGCCGCAGGGTAGATACTAGGACTGTCAAACGGTACCAGGTTCGGTACTTTCGGTTCTGGAATTTTAAAAACATCCATTTCCCACTCACATTTGAGCGCTGTTGAGCCAATTTTTAAACATCGCTGATTGGCCATAGTGTTCACGCGCTCAACAGACATGACTGTGATTGGCTACAATGATAAGCGCTTCACGCTCCTCACCAAGCGCTCACAAATAAGCACAACGGAAGTGTTTGAAAGCCATGTGTGTCAGCGGATCCCTAATACATCTGCATATAGACGGATCCGCTGACAGACGCGGCTTTCAAATGCTCCCGCTGTGGAAGAAGAAACACATCGGGTGGCAGCAAGTGGCCAACTTATCCGATGAGGTTGTTATGGAGCATTAGCAGCCGTAGGGCAGGTACCTAACCCCCCAGGAAAGGAGGAGGACCTACCCTCTCTACCGAAGGATGGCATGCTTCAAAAACTCCGTCTTAGCGAGGTGAACACTACTATATCCTGAGATGAGCATCCAGAAGGGTGTATTAGAATAAGATTCAACATTGAGGGGAATCGAGTCGTTCTTAGAGAAATTAGTTAAAAACAACTCATGTGAAATAAAGTGCTCTAGTACCTTCAGCCTGCGGCTGAGGTGAGCACCAAAGCCAGCCCTTCATGGAGGGGAGCCTTGCCAGGGCAACCAACAATGGCTAGAAAGAGGCATCGCCATGACCCGGCGAGGGCATTAGCTATTATCAACCCAAGTAATCAAAAGAAAGCATGGTCCCAGTTCTTGCCAAGAATAAAAGTGCAAGAACAAAAAGGGGCCTGAAAACGTTTTCTGCAGAAATACCTTAAATGCATGAGGATTGGGTGAATAGCTTGGTAACAGGCGAGACATAAGTAGAGTGCGATGTATCCAGCCAGAGATGTCCAGGGGCATCTCGTGAAGTGAACTTCCGAGAGCTTACCTAGAGGAAGGACAAAACAAGTCCTAGAGAAAAAAGTGTCCTACCCTGAAATATAAGATGAACACAGAACCCAGCCGAACATATTGCAACACAAGCCTAAGTGGCTAATAACAAATACCAGTTCTGCCCTACAAAGGCAAAAGACCTTAACTCACTAGAGTGTGAAAATGAGAAAAATTACTTTAAAGTTTTTTATTTGTCCAGACAAATTAATTATAGGTAGGACACTGGCAATTTGGCAATTATATGTTTTAGCAAAATTGTGAGCTCAAACTTGATTTTTACCCCTATTTCGAAGTTAGCATACTCTGCCTTTGCAGTGTCTGCAAAAAGTGAGAAGTCACACCAAGACAAAATCCGGTAACTTCCTCTGTGTACCACTAGAGGGAGCCTGAGTACCACTACTGGTACTCGTACCACACTTTGCTATGCTCAGTAACGTAAGAGAACGCTACGCATAGCATAATAGTTTTTATATTGACTTGAATGAAATGGCCTAACCTAAAAGGACTTGTGGATTGATGTGAATGCCAGCAAGCAGAAATGGCCAGAATGCTTGTGGATTGATTTTATCAGGTTACAAGAAAAGGTAGGATATGGATTTAATTGCAAACTGTTCGTAGCCTACTGATTTTATAACTGATCATTCCATTCCACACGCGTCCAACTAGAAGTGACAGCCTGCTAAATAATCTGCATTATAAAAAGTTAAAAAAAAAAAAATCATTAAAGATTATTCATGATTACATATTGTTGCCAAAATATCTCTGTACAGTGCGTTATTATATGGAGCTGTCTGGCCGATCGCTATCTATCCAGTTCGTTTGTCTAATGCTTCAGTGACAGATCAGATATATGAAAGTATATAAGTTACACCGTAATTAAAATGCGGCAGTCTTTAATGGACAGTAAAACAAAGAACACCATATAACTCTGAATTAGCACCGTAACTTCATACTGACGCGTGGCTAAACAAAGGCTAACCCTAACTCAATTTGAGCATTCCAAACAAAGTCAAAGAGCGGTAACTGATGTTATACGGTGTTGTGCGTTGGTTTCTCCAGGGGTTTTTGAAGTTACAGTTAAGACAATCCATTATTTTCTCGAAAGAACTACTAAATTGACTCAAGATACTTATACACATGATAAAGGATGTCTTGAATGTCCTAAAATTATCAATAACTCATTTTTGACCAAAATCGAAGTTATGGTCTTTTGCCTTTGCACGGCAGAGTTCTAGTGAAATAAAAGAAAAGGATCATACTCACCACAATGGCTCCCCAGCATGATTCATCCACAGACAAACTAGAAGGGCTAGTCTGAAGACTGAGTCCGGACCATCAGTTAGGCTGTTCTATACATAATAGAACATAACCCTGCACATCAAAGTCACTGTGCCAGAGGGGGACCAGCTGAGACAAACACACAGAGAGTGTGCTGTCTACTTACAACCCTAGCAGGGGAGACAGCACTGTCTGGATAAGAGCTCAAGAGACAACTACTTAAAAAACCCTAGAAGGGGGAGCAATCACTGAGCTATCAGCAGCTAGTCCCACATAGCCAGTTTGAAGAACCCGATAAACCCTCCTAGATGCAACCTAAACCACCAGAGTGGGACATCTTCTTACAACCCTAGCAGGGGAGAAAGCGCTATCTAGGCGAGGGCTCAAGGAGTCTGGACTACTTAAAAGATCCTAGAAAGGAGAGGAGTCATTGAGCTAGCACATAGATATCCTCAGATACCGATGCACGTAGGAAGGGCTATCAAGCAGAACTCAATGAAACCACCCGGACTATAGAAAGTAAGCTGTCCAACTAAATTCCAAAGAGGGGCAACAGCATTGCTAGGTAAGGGCTCAAGGTAACCGCCAACAAAAAACCCTAAGAAGGGGAGCCATAACCGAGCTACCACAATGGCTATCTGCCGATAGCTGGCTTTAGGAAAGGGTACCATATAACCGTCAGGGCCATTTCCAGCCGTGGGCTGTTTAAATATAAAACCGAAAAGGGAAGACAGCACCATCTTGGCAGGGCTCCAGGAAGATGCTATTAAGAACACCAAGGAAGGGTCTTAGTAAGCACATAGCTACCCTCAGATAGCTATGCTTCCAGGAAGGGGCAAGTTGACACACAGCTAACCTCAGATAGCTGCCCTTAACCCTCTGGGGTCGAAAAACGCACCGGTGCGGTTTGTGGCAGTTTTTCTGATAACGCCAAAAAGAACTTCAATTACTCTGTAAATTTTGATCGTACAGATAAGAGCAATACATAAATCAAATCTGTAAGGAGTCTACTTTTATTTGTGTACACTCATAATAACAACAACACTAGTTTTGTGAAATAAAGCAAACAGACAGGGTATGCAGTCTGCTGCATTGTTCTCTGTGATCGTCATTAAGAAATGCATCACTAAAATGAATTAAAACTCAGCGAATACTCCACACAGAGACATGAGATATATATCTATAGAAAACCTGACATGTCTACACACAGAAAAAAAATGGTGCTTCAGCGGTTCTTCAGCGGTTCTTTGGTGTGATTGTGGTGCTATATAGCACCGTTAGTGTATAAAGAACCGGTCAAGCCCCTGTCTGGTTCTTCAGCGGTTCTTCAGTGGTTCTTTGGGGTCGTTAAGGTGCTATATAGCACCACTGCCATACAAAGAACCTGTTAAGCCTCTGAATAAGGATCTCTAACTCTCTCTTAAACTCTTCAGTTGGGGAAAGGATTAAAAACAACATTAACATACAGTGTATTTCCTGAAGATCTTTTTGCCCCTAAGGCCCCCATAAGGAAATATTTCCCACATAAGACCTTTTGACCTTAGAAAAGCATAAAAGTGATTCAAGACATTTTGCCATTGTAGTAAATATATTTACTACTATTGTAGTAATACAAGCCCCTATGATTGTTTCTATTGAGCACCATTTTTGTTGAAGTAATAAAATGCTATACACAGCAAAATCCCCAGTGTTAATTTAACACTCTGAGTGTGGACACATATAAACACTGAAGCAGTGTTAAAGTTAACGAGATAATTAGGTGATTAACGAAGTGATGATTGATCATTATTGAAGACACCTGATGTTAATAAGCAGAATCACCAAAGGAGAAAACCAAAATTTTTAAGCAACCATTATAGTGGTCAGTGTTTGCATTAGTTGGGCTCTTGACCCTTAAATCGTCAATCTTAGGTCTTGTTTGGCTGCAATTACTGAGTTATAACAGCCAGACAAGCAAAGAGCAAAAGTCAATAAGATGGCATTGACTGTGCTTGACTTAAACATCATATAGTGACTTGAGTATTTGACATAGAATTTCCATACAGATTACAAAAAAAACTGTGAACAAAAGATCAATCAGTTTTGCCATAATCAGACAAATGATGAAAAAAAGTTTATCTTAATTTAGACACACAGACATGAAGAATCAGTGTGAGAATCACAACAACAGTGACCATCAAAAAGCGTGTTGTAGCCAATCAGAACTCATCCATGACTCCCATCATGCATTGCGGCATGAATAAATTATGAGAGTTCAGAGTTGATCTGTTTATCTGAATATGCCGTTTGTCACCATTGTTGAGATTCATGGGCTGGTTCTTGATGTCTATGTGTGCCTAGGTGAAATACTTTTTTTTTTTTTAAACAGGTTGTAAAAAAAATCTTTCCAAAATATATAGGAAGTGCTGGATCTTCTGTGGATTGTCAAGGCTATTACAATAAGCCAAAAAAAACAAAAAACCTAACTTAGAGATTAGACTCTAGGTGATTTACATCAAACAATGAATATGTTAAAACATAATCACCTGGTGACTTGAGCTTCAACTCAAAGGGTCAAGAGCCCAACTAATGCAAACATTGACCACTATAATGGTTGCTTAAAAATTTTGGTTTTCTCCTTTGGTGATTCTGCTTATTAACATCAGGTGTCTTCAATAATGATCAATCATCACTTTGTTAATCACCTAATTATCTCATTAACTGTGTATGGTACATCTGATGGTTCTACATAGAACCATTTGACAAAGGTGCCATATAGCACCTTTTAAAATAGGTGCTATATAGCACTAAAAGTGGTTCCCCTATGATTACGAGCCAAAGAACCACTTTTAGTGCTATATAGCACCATTTGTTTTTAGAGTGTACTTTTAAATGACATTGTCAAAAACAAATATCATGTGTTAAAGTAATCTGTATGAAACCAACCCCATGTGCAGTCTTTCTCGTCAGACCTAATTATTTTTAATTTGATCACACCCATGAGCTACTTACACTTTGATATTATAATCAGCCACGTTGAGGCGCAAGCGGTGTACCGCCCACATCAACGTAAACAAAGCAGCGAGACTTGACTTTATTGTTTATCTCGGCTACTTGCATCTTGTTACTGGAAGAAGACATGCTGTGAGGAGTAAGATTTATATTTCCCTCAGAGAAAGAGTGCAATGCGACGTACGGCGAGATCCACCGAAGGTGACAAGTCTTTCTCTTATTAGCCTACTCACGTTAGTTGTTGTGTTACTGTAACATAACTTGTACACATTATAATAGCTAGATTTTTTCCAAACTATAAAGCCTGACTACATGTTCAATCAAGTGTAACGTTATGAAGTATGTTTCATTTTATTGCAGCGAAATGTTTCATGACGCCAAAATAAAAATGACGCGATTTAAAAGTAACAGTGTTTACACTGTAACATTGAATGATAGAGTCTAAGATTGTTTAGGCAAAACTACTGTCATATACTCTGTTTACGAATAGATGTTTATGACGTGCTTAACGATAATAAATTAGTTTCTCAGACATAAAATGGTTTATATTGTATAATACATACGAAGCATGCTTGTGTTTACGACTATTAAATTATATTTATTTATTTATTGTATAATAATAGGATAATATTAGTTTATTATTAATACTCTGTTCATGAATAGATGTTTAACATGCTAAACAATTAGTTTCTCAGATATAAAATGTCATTTTTTAAGATAGTATAAAGCATGTGTGAGTGTATGACTACAAAATCATACTATATGTATATATTACAGTTGCTCCTGCTAACAGATGTTTTTTTTTTTTTTTTTTTTTTCTAGGGATCTGATACTTGCACCACAGATGAATGAGATGAATTTCCTGGACTACTGATGATGAGTTTTGTTTCTTAAATCCATGGAAAAAAGCAGCAGTCACTGTCAGACCCCTTGGACTGTTTGTGTTGGTTTTGCCCTTTGTCACACCCCTGTTGGACTGTTTTGTTGGTTTCTCCCTCTTGTGTCCATATATGGTTTTTCCTGTTCCATTCCTTGCTAAGTCATTATTGGTTAATCACCCACACCTGTCTTTGTATCTTTAGCACTCCTTTATAAGTTGGTTTCTGTTCACTGTTTGTCGTTGGACCTTAATGTTATGTTGGTGTGTGTGTTGCCCTGCCTTACCTGTCTGTACCCAGTACCCATTGTGGAGTTATTAAAGACTTTTTGTTATATTACTTCTTAGTTCGTCTCATTCCCACACAACTGTGAAAGAAGGTCCAACCAAAACAAGCAAATTAGATTCCCCTGGGAATCAAACGAGAAAGGAGTCGCCACAGCGAATGTGTTGTTAATGACATGACAGGCGAACGCACTCATGCAAATTCGGATGTTACAACTCGGGTAAACAATCACCTCCCTTTTTTGTGAATGCATCGCAATGAGCACATCCAGTTCTTTGAGAGCTGTACGCGCTGCTCTTAACCACACACACACACAGCCCGCGAGCTTGTGAAAGCGGGCATGAGAGCATGCCTGTCTCTAGCAAAAAACAAGCATTGAATGCAATGATCGTGTTCAACTCCCTGGAGAGCTGATATTCTCTTGCTCCTTTGCTTGCGCCCGCGGGAGCCAAACAGGATCTGCCCACACACAAGATTCCCCCGGAAATCAGACGAGAAAGGAGTCGCCGCCGCGAATGTGTTGTTAATGCCATGACAGGCGAACGCACTCATGCAAATTCGGATGTTACAACTCGGGTAAACAATCACTTCCCTTTTTTGTGAATGCATCGCGATGAGCACATCCAGTTCTTTGAGAGCTGGATGCGCTGCTCTTAACCACACACACACAGCCCGCAAGCTTGTGAAAGCGGGCATGAAAGCATGCCTGTCTCTTGCAAGCAACAAGCATTGAATGCGACAATCGTGTTCAACTCCCTGGAGAGCTGATATTCGCTTACTCCTCACCATACATACACAGCTCGTGTAGCCGTAAGGAAAGCTGCGGGTATCAGAGGGTGCTTGCCTCTCACAAGAGACAAACAAAGAGCACAATAAACTCCCTCGAGAGCTGAAAGCGCTTGCTTTTTACCATACATCCTCACAGATGAGCCGTTCTGGTGAGAGAAATGCACACAGACAAAAGGTCAGAATTAAAGACGAAGAAGCGGAAGATGTGTTCGACTGGCACCCTTTTGTACTATGTGGTCGTGCTGATATGATGCGCCAGTGACATCATAGGCTGTCGCCGGCCAGTACTGTGTAGTTTTTGTATATAGGCTTCAGACACGAGTCACGTAGGAGACGTTCCCCATAGCGACCTCTAGAGGACGCAGTTCGAAGTTCCCTCAAAAGGAAACAATAGTTTCACATGATTTATTAAGTCATGTGAAAAAGTTAGGACACCCTATTGAATTTCATGGTTTTCTGTACCAGGACATCATAAAAAATTATCTGGTCCTTGGCAGGTCTTAAAATTTGGATAGGAACCTTAAGTGCAGCAGAAATTTTTTTGTAACCTTTGCCAGATCTGTGCCTTGCCACAATTCTGTCTCTGAGCTCTTCAGGCAGTTCCTTTGACCTCATGATTCTCATTTGCTCTGACATGCACTGTGAGCTGTAAGGTCTTATATAGACAGGTGTGTGGCTTTCCTAATCAAGTCCAATCAGTATAATCAAACACAGCTGGACTCAAATGAAGGTGTAGAACCATCTCAAGGATTATCAGAAGAAATGGACAGCACCTGAGTTAAATATATGAGTGTCACAGCAAAGGGTCTGAATACTTAGGACCATGTGATATTTCAGTTTTTATTTTTTAATAAATCTGCAAAAATGTCAACAATTCTGTGTTTTTCTGTCAATATGGGGTGCTGTGTGTACACTAATGAGGGAAAAAATGAACTTAAATTATTTTAGCAAATGGCTGCAATATAACAAAGAGTGAAAAATTTAAGGGGGTCTGAATACTTTCCGTACCCACTATATGCTCTTTAGGTTTTCACCAAACTTGGCGCTGTGCATTATGGCCAAACATCTCCACTTCAGTCTCGTCTGTTCAAAGGATGTTATTCTGGAAGACTTTCAGATGCAACTTTGCAGACCTAAACTGTGCTGCATTGTTTTTTTTTATATAGAAGATGCTTTCTTCTGCCAAGCCTTCCAAACATGCCATTTTTGTCCCATATTTTTCTAATGGTATTGTCATAAACTTTATCGTTTAACATGTGAACTGAGGCCTGTAGTGTCTGAGGTGTAGTTCTTGGGTTGTCTGCCATTTCTCTGAGCTTTACACGATCTGGTCTTGGGGTGAATTTTCTGGGACGTCCACTCCTGGAAGGAGAGGTGTTTGTTTTAAATGTTTTCCACTTATTAATAAACTTCAAACTGCTTGGAAATGGCCATATTACTCTTCTCAGATTGATGGCAGCAACAATTGCTTCTCTAAGATGATTGCTGATGTCTTACCTCCTTGGAATTGTGTTAACACATACCTGAAGGCTCCAGACCAGCAAACTGACAAAGCTTATGCTTTTATAGAGGCGCTCAGACTTGCTGATGATCAGTTAATCAAAGTTATTTGATTAGCAGTGCTTGACTGTTATTTACCCTCTTAATTCTAATGTTAACAGTAAGGGTGTCCTAACTTTGTCACACATGTTTTTTCCATTTTGGCTTTATTTTTGTTCAGTAAATAATGACACGGTGCAATTTGTCATGTGTTGTTGTTCATCTGAGGTTTCATTTTCGAAATTTTAAGGCCAGCCAAGGACCAGTTTTTCTTAATGATGTCCTGATACGGAAAACCATGGAATTCAATAGGGTGTCCTAACTTTTTCACATGACTGTATGTATGATTAGATGCAGTATAGCCTAGTCTATAACATAATTTAAAAATATTTTGAGGTTTTTATCATTTCATGGCTTATATTTCTTGTGGAAGTTGATTATTTTGCACTGATGACATGACAAAATTGAATGCATATATCAATAAAAATGTGTGTAAAATACAAAATAGGGTAACATTTTAGACTAGGGAACCCTTATTCACTATTTACTGCGACTTTTGTGTATGCGCGCCCATGGTTTGCTTGGCTACTCCCATGGATATTTGTTGACATGACTGACGCATTTTCACTTGCAGTTCACTGTCAGCATCAAGACCCGGCCACCACACATAATTACGAGCAATGGCTGAGCCTCGCGCTCAATCTGTGCATAATTCTGTTCTGACTTGCTAAGTGTGCGTGATGCAAAAGCTATTGGCTTTTCTTCACCGCTGGGTAACGTGTGAAATGACGGCACCAATGCCATAAGGTGATGCGTCACACGCAAGCCGAATTGGGTTCTGTGGGTCGTAGTGTGTCAAGACGTTTTGCGACACTAGTTGTTCCTTTGCCTTTTTGAACGCAGCATTGCACTCTGCAGACCACTGCCAGTGCTTCCCTTTGCACAGCAGAGTATTCAAAGGATTCGCTATAGTCGCCAAATTAGGTATGAATCTCCCATAATAGTTTAATAGGCCAAGGAATGATCTCAGCTGTGTGATGTTTGATGGGGCTGGGGCATTGACAATTGCACTTACTTTTTCAGGCGACTTGTGCAAACCATCAGCGTCAATTATGTGACCCAAATATTCCAGTGAGTCCTTAAAGAAGTCACATTTCCCTCTTTCAACATGCAAGCCAAACTCCTCCAGGCGTCCAAGGACTGCGTCCAGGTTTTCCAAGTGTTCAGCTTCAGTCCGCCCGGTAACAAGAATGTCATCTAGATAGCAATGGACATTAGGAAGACCTAGTAATACTTGGTCCATAGCTCTCTGGAATATAGCTGGGGTGGAGGCGATCCCAAATGGAAGACGAGTATACTGGAATAGCCCTTTCTGTGTGAAAATTGTGAGGAATTTTTTGTGGACTCCTCCTTAACCCTCATTTGGAGGTAAGTATGGGACAAGTCCAGTTTACTGAAACATTGTCCTCCCGCTAACGAAGCGAATAGGTCCTCAATACATGGTAATGGATAGTGTTCAGTGTGAAGGACGGGGTTTATTGTCACCTTAAAGTCCCCACAGATGCGCACTGCTCCATTTTTCTTTACAACAGGGACTATTGAGGTAGCCCATTCGCTGTACTGCACCGGTGTCAAAACTCCCATTTCAGTGAGACGGTTCAGCTCCGCATCAACTTTTGGATGCAGATGGGACTACTCTGGGCTGACAAAACTTAATCTGATGCAGCCATTCCCTGCCATAGAGTGGTGGATAATCCCCTTGCACAACATACAATGGAAGAACATTTACATGAACATCAATTACACCTTCAGGGCGTAATGCTTGTCCTGTATATGTTCGAAGAACAATGTCAGTTGAGCATAAGGGCAGATGTTTCAGTATTCTATCATAAGTCTCTGTTGAAATCAAAGAGACTGCTGCACCCGTGTCCAGTTCCATTTCAAGTGGCAGTCCTTCAACTTCTGGTTTCACCATGATACTGGACTTTTCTCCTGGCTTTGACAGTTTATACAGAGCTAAATCAGAGTCAGTTTCATCACCACTGGATACCTCATCAGCATCAAGGTGGTGTACACTTCCTTTTTTAACATAGACTTTCTGCTTAGTTTCTTTTGTTGGCCGTGCAGCTTTTGCTCTGTTTCCACACTTTGTTTTTCTATCATTGTTACTCTTCCTGCAAACGCGAGTGATATGGCCTTTTTTCCCACATGTATTACAATTTTTGTCCTTAAACCAACAGTCTTCATTACTATGGTTATCCTTTCCACATCGTTTACATTTGTTTGCAGTCTTAGTCTTTGATAAAGACAGTGCATTTACCGTCAGTAATCCGCTGACTTGATGCGCTTCGCATGATGCCGTTTCCATGGACACCTCCAGTTCCACCGCTCTTTGAAACGTCAGTGTAGTTTCAGTCAACAAGCGCTTTTGTGTAGCCTCGCTCTTCAAACCACACACGAACCTATTGCGAAGTGCATCATCCAAATGACCCCCAAATTCACAGTGCTCTGACAATCCTCTAAGCATTGAAGCATTGCAACATACTGTGTCACCGACTCGCTCTCCTCCTGACTCCGCCGGTGGAAACGAAAACGCTTCGCGATGATCAGGGGCTTCGGAGAAAAATGCTGCTGTATCGTGTCTGTGATCTGCTTGAAACTCTTCTCTCTCGGCTTGTCCGGCGCTATCAGACTTCGGAGCAATCCGTATGTTTTCCCTCCGATCACGCTGAATAGCACAGGCACTTTCTTGTCAGCATCAATGGTGTTAGCTTCTACAAAATGCTCAAATCGTTCAATATAGGTGGTCCATGGTTCAACGCTTTCATCAAAAGCTTGAATATGGCCTATAGAAGCAGCCATTCTAGCTAACCTAGCTCACTTTAGCTACGCAGGGAAAATAAAGTTCAGGTGTGCCTAACTACTCACGATTCACTGTGGTAGCTCCATGGAAAATTAATCCACCTCGTTGCCAAATATGTTATGTTCTCACTATCACAACATTTAGAATACACTCTTGAATGCACTACGATAAATAACACAGCCACAACGGGGGTACTTAACTTCTTCACTTGATTTATTTTCAAGGAACACAACTACTAATAATTAATAACGTGGTGGTGGAGGGGAATGGCAATATCACATAAATAAAACATACGTTTACTTAAAATTTCTTTAGAGAGAAGTATTATTTTTACTGTTTATACCCAAAATGGGATTGAGTGTCATTTTTTAGTTACTTCAAAACACATTGTTGCTGAGAAATATAATGTAGCAATTCAGTATGGAAACTATTTTATTATAATAAAAGTTGCAGGGTTTTGTTGACAAGTTTCTGTGAGCGAGTGATGTCCCCAAATGTCCCCACAAAGATAGTAAAACCTGAAATTTTTGACATTGTGGGGACCGGCCTGTGGTTATTAAAAAATTATTAAAAATAGTAAATGGTGTTTATCTGAAAATTTAACGATGCAAACATGTTTCCTGTAAGTGTAGGTTTAGGGTTAGGGTTGGGTTAGGGGATAGACAATATTGTTTAGTCAGTATAAAAACTATAGAGGTCTATGAAAAGTCCAAAAAAAAAAAAAATGTGTGTGTGCGTGTGCGTGTGCGTCAATTACAGCAGAGCACATATAGATTTTATATATATATATATATATTATAAATGTAATAGGTTACAGATTACAAGTTACTCTATTTAAAATGTAATAAGTAGTGTAACTTTTCAATTACTTTATTAAAGTAATGTAACATTACATTTGATTACTTTTCTGAATTTCTAACATGTTCAACTGTTAATCATTTTGAAACATTTAAACCAGGCAGAGTTAACTTTACAGTAGCACTCAACACTGATTACTGTCTGTTACAAGGAGTGAGGGACGAGAGGCGAGTGGATCCACATGCGAGCCTTTATTAATGGGACGAGACAGATACATGGTCGGACAGGCAGGGTCAAATCAACAGTAAACAGGACTGTCAAAGGCGAGACGAGAGAATAGTCCTTACAGGCGAGCGATAATCCAAAGGCAGGCGGCTAGACAGGCCAAACGAGATAACAAATCACAGGGAACTAGGAACTCGGAACTAGAAACTAGGAAGCGATAACAATAAACACAACAATATAACAATCCGTGATTTGTACTGGGAAAGATCGGGGCCTTTATAGTGACGCTGATTGGTCACATGCGATGACACAATCAGCGTGAGGGATACTGGGAGATGTAGTCCGGGGTGAAAAGCAACAGTCAGTGTGAGATATGGTGAGAGTGACCTCTGGTGGTGAGCGGACCGCGGAACATCGACCAGATTCGTGACAGGCGGAGCAGGAGGCGCAAGAGCCCTCCAGGGCGGAACAGGAGGCGCAGGAGCCCTCCAGGGCGGAGCAGGAGGCGGAGCAGAAGGCGCAGGAACCCTCCAGGGCAGAGCAGGGACCTGCGTCATGGGCTGGGACCTGGGGAGAGCAAAGATAGAGGAGACAAACAGAAGAGCAGGAGGGGCAGGAGCCCTCCAGGGCTGAGCAGGAGGCACCGGGAACTTCCAGGACGGGAACCGGAGGCAGAGCAGGAGGCCCGAGGCCCTCCAGGGTGGAACAGGAGGCGCCAGGACCCTCCAGGGCTGAGCAGGAACCCGCGTAATGGACTGGGACCTGGGGAGAACAGGGACAGAGGAGACAGACAGAATAAGGAGAGAAGCAGAGAGAGCACAGGTTAAGCCGCCTCCCTAGGAGGTTCTAGCCACACCTCAGGAGGCATGGGCGCAGCTTCTCCAACGGAGGAGGCCTCTGGAGCGGACGACTGGAGACCAGACGGGAGCTCTGGAGCAGACTTGTGATCAGACGGGAGCTCTGAAGCAGGCTTGTGATCAGACGGGAGCTCTGGAGCAGGCTTGTGATCAGAGCTCTGGCAGATCAGCTCTGGAGCAGGCTTGAGATCAGACGGGAACTCTGGAGCAGGCTTAAGATCAGACGGGAGCTCTGGAGCAGACTGGTGAACAGACGTGACCTCAGGGGTTGATTTGTGAACAGACGTGGCATCAGAAGCTGACTCGGGAACAGACGTGGCCTCAGGAGCTGAGTGTGCAGCCCACACACACCAAAAGGCCACCGCCATTATAGGAAGAGCAGCGGCAGGTGACAGGACATCATTAAAGGAGGGTTCTGACGATGTTGATGGTACTGGGATGTTTGAAGATCGCCCTGACACTAGTGGTGGGTCCACCACGCTGGCCATCATGACTGGCCGTGCCCTTGGGGTGAGCCGTCGGGCAGGACGTGACTTGGTTCGTGGAGATTGGCTGTAACTTGACTTGATTCGTGAAGATCAGTAGTGAACTGACTTGACTCATGGAGATCAACGGTGACTTGACTTGGCTCATGGAGATCAGCAGTGACTTGATCTGACACGTGAAGCCCAGCGGTGACTTGAACTAGCTTGTAAAGATCAATGACTTTACTTGACTCAGGAACCACGACTGTGACTTTGCTTGACTCAGGAACCACGGCTGTGACCTTGCTTGACTCAGGAGGAGCGGCCCTGACTTCACTTGGCTTGTGAAGGTTAACAATGACTTTACTTGGCTCAGGAACGACAGCCTTGAGGTTGCTTGACGCAGGAACGATAGCCTTGACGTTGCTTGACGCAGGTACGACAGTCTTGACGTTGCTTGACGCAGGAACGACAGCCTTGACGTTGCTGGACTTGGAGGCTTGACTGGACCTGGAGGCTTGACTGGACTTGGAGGCTGCAGCTGTAGCCTGACTTGACTCCGGAGCAGCGGCTGAAGCTTGACTTGGCTCTGGAAAAACAGCAGCAGCTTGGCTTGGCTCATGAGGATCTGCTGTAACCTGGCTTGGCTCATGGAGATCCGCTGTAACGGGACTTGACTCCTGAACAACATGGCTTGGCTCAGGAACAACAGCTGTAACGTGACTTGACTCAGGAACAACATGGCTTGACTCAGGAACAACAGCTGTAGCGTGACTTGACTTGTGGGGAACAACTGTGCCTTGGTTTGACTCGCGGGGAACAGCTGTGACCTGGCTTGATTCGTGAAGAACGGCAGCTGTGTCTTGACTTGACTCTGTGTCTTGACTTGACTCAGGGGTAGCCGCCGCGACATGAAGTAGCGCCACTTTAGCTGCCCATACCGTCATTAGGGGTGTGTCCAGCACGTGGGCCATCATGACCACAGGTTCAGGAATGGCGGCCATATCGTGGAGTGGCTTGGAGACGGCGGCCATCTTGTGCAGTGGCTTGGAGACGGCGGCCATCTTGTGCAGTGGCTCTGGCGTGGCAGCCATCTTGTGCAGTGGTGCTGGCGTGGCAGCCATCTTGTGCAGTGGCTCAGGAAAGATGGCTGTAACTTGACTTGTGACAGGGGCGACAGCTGTAATTTGACTTGACACAGGAACAACAGCTTTAACTTGACTTGCTTTAGGAAAGGCAGTTCTGACTTGACTTGACACCAGAACAGCAGCTGTAGCTTGACTTGGCTTGGAAACTTGACTTGACTCAGAAAACACAGCTGCAACTTGACTTGACTTGGAAACTTGACTTGACTCAGGAAATACAGCTGCAACTTGACTTGACCTGGAAACTTGACTTGACTCAGGAAACACAGTTGCAACTTGACTTGACTTGGAAACTCGACTTGACTCAGGAAACTCAGCTGTAACTTTATATGGCTCTGGTATGGCGGCTGTGACGTGACGGAGCGCGCTCGAGCAATGGCGGCGACAGCGGTGCCCGTTCACAAAATGGCGGCGACTGTGGTGCCCGTTCACAAGATGGCGGCGGCGCCGGCGTGCGCTCACAAGATGGCGGCGACGGCGGAGCCCGTTCACAAGATGGCGGCGAGGACAGAGCTCCACGGCTGCCATTTCACGAGCGATCCAGGCGGAAAACTTGTTTGTGGCGCCGTGATCCGGCGTTACCGCCAATCTGCGCGCGGGATGTGCGGCTGCCATGTCCGCGTTGTCGTGTTCCTCCTTCGCGACCCCCACAGTACACGGCGAGCCCACACACAATAAGGCAAAGTTCATAAATTCCGCGAGAGATGAACGCGGACCCTCGCGTCTCAGCCTCGCCCTTAAAGGCTGATTTACGCCATCACAGAAAATTTCTATTTTTAAACAGTCCGGTAGGGTGGAGTAGTTGGAAATGGAAAGAAACTCACGGATGTATTGATCCAGTGTGTGCGGTCCTTGTTTGATGCGGCAAAGAATCCTGTCTGTGTCCATATCATGTGAATGTCCGGGTAAAGAGTTGCTGGATCCTGTTGTGACGGATTGTTCTGTTACAAGGAGTGAGGGACGAGAGGCGAGCGGATCCACATGCGAGCCTTTATTAATGGGACGAGACAGATACATGGTCGGACAGCCAGGGTCAAATCAACAGTAAACAGGAGTGTCAAAGGCGAGACGAGAGAATAGTCCTTAACCCTTTCATGCGTACGATCACACCAGTGTGATCATTCTTGGCTGGTCCCTGAAGCGTACGATCACACCGGTGTGATTCGAACGTTCAGCGCGTCACGTGATCAACTGCTGAATTCAAATCTGCTTTGGCGCTTTGGCTGGCACAGAGCCAGATCGGACGCGCTGTGCGCTTGTCATATTATCATAACTATTCCCTGTTTTGAACCATATAATACTTATTTTAGGTTACAGACATTTACATACACATAAGTCCTAGTAAAACGATGCATTTATAGTTTGCAAAATACACGCCGATGTCTATAGAAGCAGCAATAATGATCCTTACATATGTTATCTGACGACATGTTTTATTGATATCATATACACATTGTGTAGGTAACTATAAAGTTTACTCTGCTCTTCTCCAAGCTCACCAGAGACTTACTTTAATGTTTTTCGGGAGTAGAGGATGAATTTGCGTTTTGTAAATCCCACAGCTTGGATTCAGCGCGAACTAACATGGCGTCGCCCATCACTCGGCATAGATCAACGCTCATTATAAAAGTGTTTAAACCTTCAAATACATTTACGTGCACATATTTCAGAATTGGAATATCAGATATTTAATAATACAGTGAGCACGTTTGTGAATATTAATAATAAAAAGGGAAAAACGATGTAAAAGTGATACATGTGTCATACAGCGCTATTGTGGCTGCGTTGTGTCACGTGACAAACACGACGCGTCGCCATGGAAACAATAAGGCTATACGTTCTAAATAATGGTCGCCTAAAAAAAAACTCACTCTGGGGGCTTAGCTAGAATATTTTAAACTCACGTGTGAAAGGGTTAATAAATTGGAGATCACGATTCTCTCACGATTCTGGAGAAAAAAGATTAGGAAACTAAACAAAATAACGTAGTTTACTAGTGGTTCTAACTGTTCATTGCTTAAGTCTTTTAAAAACATATATTCATTTAAACAAAATAATTTAAAAAAAAAAAACTTTCAACGAAGGAGTCAGTGTCTCACTTCATTAAGACTTGTTTGACTATTGAAATTTCCTGAATGAATGATTCAATGACACTTTTTTTAAACGTGCAGTTGTCGCCACCTCCTGGCTGAAGAGGATAAGCGTTACAATACATACAAGACAGTTTCGTTTTGATCGCTACTGTAGACAGTAAGTGTTTATACCCAAACTAGAAACTTTTATCCCAGTACTTATGTTATTTAAATGCCTGTAACACAGAAAAAATGATTCTAATGTGGTTGAAAAGACTGTTTGTATTGCTTTTTCTGTGTTCACATTTACCCCGAACCTCTGATTCATTAACATGGGCAACAACAAAACCTGCTTCTCATGCTCCACTGACACTCGAGATGTGAAACAGTCCTAATAGACAGCTAAATCGCGGTCATTCAGGAATAAGATGATGTGGGTGTTCGAGATCTCGATATTTTAGGGGTTAATCGTGCAGTTCTAATGTAAACACTGAAAAATGTTTTACAAGGATATCGTCACGAGATCTCGCGAGATCTGACTCGTACTACGAGATCTCGTCACATCCCTACTGACAGGTGAAGCCACAGGTGGTGCTCCTGGGCCAACAGAGTGGACATCGCCCTTCCCAGAGCTTGCGCCACGACTTCATAGCTCAGAGAGCGTAATCATTGTACGCAGTTCCTGTAGCTCTAGGTTGGAACCATCCTCGTACAGAACTCACAACGCCACGGCCTGAATGCCCAGAGGATGGCCGTGGCATGTAAGGTGGACGCAGCTTGTCCAGAAGCCATGTAAGCCTTGCCTGGAAGGAACTTACAGGCCCTGGACGGGAGTCATGGGAGGAACCCAAAAGCAGCAGCGTTTTGCGGGGAGTACACCGCAATTGCCCCCTCCGCCTGGGGAACCTCTAAAACCCCCTCGCTGGACCCCCATCGAGGGTGGTGAAGGAGGAGAAGTTGGTATATCGCGTTCCGTCCGTTTTTTTTTTGTTTTTTTTTAAACGGGCTTTCCGCGATTTCATCGAATTCTCGTGCACTTTCGGGAAACATGCACTGGAAACGAGCGTACAGGTCATTACCCAGATGTCTATTAATCAGCTCCTCCTTGGCTACCCATTTCAGGCACGGCCACCATTTTAGCGTCCGCCTCAAACTGAGAATCAGCCCCCCGCAGAGGTTTGCTCAGCTGAAGCTTTAGCTTCAAACAGCTTACGCCCTCCTAGCGATGCTGCCGCTAACCATTTTCGCCCATTTAGGAGCTCCGAATAAGAAAGTCAGCTGCACTGAGACAGACTAACAAACTGGTCCGGAAGCTCGTTCGAGGGACGTGAGGAGCGAGAGGTTTGCGTTCTTTTACGTGAAGCCGCGGCTTACCCCGACTGCTTCCCGCTCCGGTCCTTCTACTTCCGGGTACGAGGCCGTTGCGATGTGCGTCGGTGGCGATTCTTCCTAATGCTGCTACCGAACACCTAGAAACAGTCGGGGAGCCGCTGGCTTACAAAAGCATGCGGCTCGTGAGCAAACCGCACCCATGATCATGTCCTCGCAAAACATGAATCAACAACAAACACTGCATCAGCGTGAGCATAACTCAACACTGAACACAACGGTCGTGTCGATCGTTTGGGAAGGTAAGCCGCAACCAGGATGACACGGACGGAAAGGCATGTTTACCAACACACAATCCCAAACGCGCCAGCTCTTTCAGAGAAATTGCTCTTTTAGAAGGAAGATTGCTCTTCAAGATCGCCGTCGAAGCACGCAAGGAAACTCTCACAACACTTATCTGTGTTTGAGAAGGGAGAGACCGCTGCTTGTGCCATGAATCCAACAACGAAAGGTGAATGGTGCAGCTTCTCACAGAGAGACGCTGTATTAGACTCAGAAGAAACAGAATGAGTGAGCAGAGCATGCGCGGCCCTATTTATACCTGGATGTCCGGGGCGTGACCAGCTATGCAAATTCTGCACACCCAATTTCATTGGCCTTTTCACAAACTATCAGAGGTGTTTGGGCTCCCAAGGGCGACCCCTAGTGTCGTACACTGGACACAACTCGGAGTGTACGACAGATAGGGAACCCCACTACTTAAGAAACCTACCCTTAACCCATCTCTCTTGGAGAACTACAGACCAGTTTCCCTTCTTCCTTTCATTGCAAAAACACTTGAACAAGCTGTGTTCAACCAAGTCTCTACCTTTCTCACACAGAACAACCTCCTGGACAGCAACCAGTCTGGTTTCAGAAGTGGACATTCAACTGAGACTGCCTTGCTCTCAGTTGTTGAAGCCCTAAGACTGGCAAGAGCGGATTCCAGATCTTTAATACTTATCTTGCTGGATCTGTCCACTGATTTTGACACAGTTAACCACCAGATCCTCCTGTCAACCCTATTGGCAAGCACACTGGTAGCACACGTACATCACAGGGACGTCTATTTGATGTCTGCATTTACGTCTGCAAGACATATTTTTTACAGTGTTTGCTCATCTGCAGTACGATGTTTCCTATCAGATGTCAAATAGATGTCTATTAGATGTGTATAGGATGTTTATGATTTAGAATGTGTGTAAAACTGACATCTTACAGACGTCTGTCAGATGTTTGTACACAGCAGATGCTTTCCAGATCAAGTGATCTTTAACAGACATTTTGCAGATATACATGTGCTATCTGGGCTTCAACTCAACCTTGCCAAGAACTGCTTGTGGTTCCATTAAACCTATAGTTTCATCACAATTTTACCATTCAGCTGGGTACATCTTAGGCACATTGGAATTGTGATTAATGATCAGTTGTTTTTCTCAGACCATATTGTTAAAACTGCCAAGTTCTGCAGATTTGCTTTATTTAACATCAGGAAAATCAGGCCCTTTCTTTCGGAACATGCTTCACAACTCCTTGTTCAAGCTCTCTTTCTGTCCAGGCTGGACTATTGCAATGCTCTCTTGGCAAGTCTTCCAGCCAGTTCGATCAGACCTTTACAATTAATTCAGAAAGCAGCTGCAAGATTCATTTTTAATGAGCCAAAAAGAATGCACGTCACACCTCTCATCATCAATTTGCACTGGCTACCAGTAGATGCTCGCATAAAATTCAAGGCATTAATGTTTGCCTACAAAACCACCACTGGCTCTGCACCTCTTTACCTAAATTCATTACTTCAGAGTTGTGCCTTCTAGAAGCTTGCGTTCTGCAAGTGAATGGCACATTATTGTGCCATCCCAAAGAGGCACAAAATCACTTTCACTTTTGGACTGCAAACTGTTGATTATCCCGCTTATTCCATGGTCATTTTATAAACAAGTTATAAACAAGTTATATGTAGCATTGCTCTTTGCAGCGCAATACATGACCGAATGGGTAAAAAAGACGGTTATTTTCGTCAGTTGCGACACGCAGCTCTAGCATTCTGCCCGCTTCAGTCAGACACAGAGATGAAACAGTATGGTTAGATCACATTTATTTGAAGACAGAGAAAGAGAGAAGGCGAGAGAGAGATAAAGAGAGAGATGACAGCTGTGTGGGTGTGTGTGCATACCTGCCTGCATGCTGTGCGTCTGCGAGTCTCTCTCTACAAACAACGAATTTATTCAAAAACAGCGGTTCCCTTTCGAGGAACTCGAACTGCGTTCTCTAGGGTTCACTATGGGGAACGCCATCTCCGTGACCCGTGTCTGAAGCCTACATACAAAAACATCAACAGAGTTGCCCGGCGACAGCTTATGACGTCACTTCCGGCGCGACTCGCCGCTGCCTTTGCATCACTACCAGTGCGACTACAGTATAAAAGGATGCCGGTAGAACATAACATTCTCTTTCTTCACTGACCTTTCGTCTGTAACCAAAAGCTCGAATTGAGTGCATGTTTTCTCACCAAATGTTTTAAGGACGGCTCGCGTGTGACGATGCGTGGTAAGGAGCAAGCGCTCTTTGCTCCTGTGGGAGTTTATTGCACTCATTTTATTCTTTGCTTGTCTCTTGCGAGAGGCAAGCACGCTCTGATACCCGCACCTTTCATACGGCTCTTGGGCTGCGCATGTATGGTGAGGATTAAAAGAAAAATCGGCTCTCAAGGGAGTTGGATGAGATCGTCACATTTATTGCTTGTTGCATGATGCAGACATGTTCTCATACCCGCTTCGTGGGGGTCGCGGGCTGTGTGTGCGGTAGCAAGCTGTGCGTCCAGCTCTCGAGGAAGTTGAATGCGATCGTCACATTTAGTGCTTATTTCTTGCGAGGGACTGGTGTGCTCTCATAGCCACTTGCACAAAGCTCACGGGAACTGGATGTGCTCATCATAATGCATGCGCAAACAAGGGAGGTGTGTCTTCTCTATACCCGAATTGCATGAGTGTGTTCGCCTCTCGGGCAATAACAATGCATTCACGGCGGCGGCTCCATTCCGCCTGATTCCCGGAGGAGTCTGGTGGAGCATGTTCAGCTCCCGAGGGGGTTGAACATATGCCGCGCGTTGCGGTTTGTGGTGTTAATTTTCTGCCAATACTCGCGTGTATGGACAGAAGATAAAAAGGGACCTCCCTAGTATAGCCATCTGAGAATGATTATATTCTTCCATAGTTATGTGATTAAGTGCAGCTATCTTAGGCTAGCTGTGTGTTAACTTGTCCCTTCCTGGAAAGCATAGCTGTCTGAGGATAGCAATGTGCTGGCTGGGGCTGTGCGATTGTTCGAATGCGATTGCCGGTTCCATGGTTGGTCATGGGTCTCCGTCACCTGCTGTCGGGTGGGGCTGTATGTGCTGCACGGTGCCGCGGTTCGCTGGTGGGCTGTGCAGCGTTGCTGTGGTCCTGTGTGGTGGGTGCTGCGCCGTCTGGCTCAGTGTGGTGGGGGTTTGTGGCTGGTCGCAAGACCAGCATTGCTGCTGGGATGCGCGCGGTGGTCACATCCGGTTGTTTGCACATCCCTAGTGCTAGTTAAGACCCTTGTTTGGTGTTCTTAACCCTCTGGGGTCTGAGGGTGTTTTGGGGCCCTGGAGAAGTTTTGACATGCCCTGACATTTGTGCTTTTTTCAGTATCTTAAAAACACATTAATGGCTAAAGTCTGGTTACACTGTAATCAGCACAAACTGGGCTACAATAATATGTAAGCAACATGAATGTACATGTTTGTGTTTTTGAGAAAACAATGTTTATGCGTGGTTAGTGAAAATCTTTTTTTTTTTAGTCACTGAAATAAGACCAAGAAACACATTCAGAACATTCGTGCACAAGACTTTTGAGAACTGGATGTGTTAGGCTAGAGTTTTTTCTACAAAATGATGTGAAAATCATCTCATTCAGTCGTTCACAAAAAACAATATACTTATTTAAATTTTCTAAGACGTGTTTTGTGATCGAAAGGGAATATGCGAGGGAGTGACAATGGGCATTGAATATTTAGTGATTCACACCTGAGAGACAAAAGGCCCTCCCCTAATGGCCCATCAATGAGACTGTGACTGTCAGGTAAGAAACAATGAGGGAAGATTCAGAGATTGGGGTTTTAGATTATCTGTATTTTATTTACAACACAGTATAATATAAACATACATTATGAAGGTCAAAGACACATTATTAAGCACACTGATCTAATCACAGAGATGTGAACAGACGGCGTGTTCTACCTGAAAACTATTTTCTGAATTCTGTTCAACAAGTAGCACAAGTAAATCACACCTGATATTTAAGTGCTTGCAAAACTCATCATCAGTAGTCAAGGAACTTGTTTTACCAATAGAAAATGAGTGTAGTTGAAGATCTGATGTTGGTACAGTGCTCTCAGAGGAAAAGTTTGCAGGATTCATCTGTTGTGCAGGTATCAGATCACAAACAACTAAAGCAAAACAAAAAACATATGTGAGCATGTTAATATCAGGAGCAATTTAAAGCATCCTTGCTAAATAAAAGCATTAGTTCTATAATTTCTATCCCAAAAAATATTCATATAGGTATCTAGTCACTAACATAAATAAATGAATAAATCAGTGCACATGTTGATAGGCCTGGAGCAATATTGTTACATTAGCAATCACTAATATTGCCCATGTGATTTTATAGCTATCATATGCACACATGCTTTGTATTTATTATTATACAGTATAAAAACAACATCTGAGAAACTAAATTACTATTAAGCACATACACGCTTGATTAGATAATTGCAGAGTATTCAACAGTAAAGACTAGTCTAAGCATTCTTATACATTACTTTTATATCATCTAAACATTAGCCCTAATTTTATGTCAATTTGTTTATGAAACATAAAACATTTCTGACGCCTTACAGATGCATTGAAAAGTTGCCTATGATATTTCAAAATGTTGCACTCGATTTCACACATTTTAGTCAGGAATTATAGTTTTGAAAAAGTCCAACTAGTAAATGCGTTCAAGTTAATGTCTCAACAACACATTATCTAATGCCAATAAGAAACATTACTTACACTGTATAAGATCCTCTCGTCATCTGTAGCCGCGCTCGCGTTCTGTTTGTGAGATAAACAAGTTTAGCCTGTTCCTCTTGGCGCGTCCTCATCCGGAGTAAATACAAGTCTTTTTCCTCTCAGCGCTTTCTTCCAAAAACGAAAGTATCCGACACAAACACGTTGCCGCTTTGTTTACGGGTTGATGTGGGCGGTCATTTCGCGCGTCTTTCGCCTGGATGTTTGTAATAACAATAGCGCCACCGCGCGTGGGCGTGAACTAATTAGCGGTAATGAGCTCAGAGGGGAAAAACAGGACATGGTATTGGTTTCATACGGATTACTTACACACAGAATATGTGTTTTCGATTAAACTTACTTCATTTAAAAGTAGACATTCTAAGCTTTCTATAGACATGTCTCTGGTGTTTGTGTGTCATGTATTCGCTGAGTTTTAGCTCATTTTAGTGACGCGTTTCAACTGGATATTCACGGAGACTGAGAAGACTGAAATGACACCCTGTATATTTTCTTTATTTACAAAAACCACGAACATTTGTTAATATGTTGAGCGTACACAAATAAAAGTAAACATTCTACAGATTCAGGTGATGTATAACTTTTATGTGTCCAATTAAAATTGAGGGAGCAATTCAAGTTCTTTTTGCTCACATCTGGAAAATATGCGCGTGCTCCCGCCTGCGGGTTAGCCGACCCCAGGGTGTTAATAGCAACTTTCTGGAACCTGCCGAGATGGTGCTGTTTTCTCTTTTTGGGTTTATAGTTTGACAGCCCACTGCTGGTGTTTTTGGCAGTTGCATGACCCCTTTCCTAGAGCCATCTATCTGAGGATAGCCTGGTGTTAGCTTGGTGATCACTCCCTTTCCTAGGGTTTCTAAGTAGCGGTCTCTTTGAGCTCTTAGCCTGATAAGTGCTGTCTCCCCTGCTTGGGTTGTAAGTAGACAGCCCATTCTTTGTGGTCAGGTCAATCTCGGCTGGTTCCCCTCTAGTAGCCTTCCTAGGCACATTGACCTAAAATACCCCTTTTGTTAACTCTGATTGCTCCCCTTCGTAGGGTTTTTAAGCAGTGGTCTCCCTGTGCCCCTGCCTAGGTGGTGTTATCTTCCCTGTTAGGGTTATAAGTAGATGACCCACTATGGTGGTCTGGGCAGCTTCACAAGCCAACTTGAGTCATGCGTGGGAACCACGGTGGGTGAGTGCGATCCCTTATTATGTGTCTAACCATGCTGTATTTCTGGGACCTGTCTCGTGTGTTTCCTTTGGGAAACTCTTCGAGCACCCCCCTCTGGTCTTCGACTATGGTTATGGCCTGCTTGTCTGTGGATCTGCCTTCGGCATATCGAAATGGGAAACTTTCAGGTCCCCACTACATCTAGGGCTACGGTCCTACCTCCAGGTAAGCTCTTCGGAAGTCTTTTCTTGCAGGATGTTCCTGGACACCCTTGGATAGACACATTGGCCTAAGGCCACCTGGCTGAGACCCTCTATCTGCTTCCTGTTTCAGGATTTCCACCTATTCCACCTATTCATCATGCAGAGCTATCCCCATGCCATCCTGGTGATCTAGTGAGCCGCCCCTCCGAGGAGTGGGCTTGACCACGCTATGTTTCACCAACTTATGAGTCAGAGATGTTTCTGAGAGCTCGTTCCCCCTGGGGGGATCAGGTGTTCCTCCTGTCTCTCAGGAGTAGAAGCTTTTTCTGATACACTACCTTTCATTATGGTTAAGTGTATCGGCTCCATGGCAGTATTATTAGACAGCTAGCTGCGGCTACTGTCCGCTTGGCATAGTATGCTCCCCTCCCCTCGAGGGTTTGCTTTGAGCATTGCCCTATCGGCATCTGAGGTTCGCCCTTACTGCCTTCACCTTGGAGCCTTGTTTTATGCCTGCAGAGCTCCCCTCATTCTGAGGGTTTTCCTATTTCACCGTTTCTCAATGGTACATCTAAAAATCCATTCTTATGGTAAGGCCCACACAAACCTTTGGGCGCTTTCTCAAATCCATGTATATGGTAAGTGCACACACAAACCTTTGGGCACTTTTCTAAAATCCACGCCGTGGTATGGAATGCAACGGAGTTCTGCGTCCATTCTAAAATCCTTTATGGTAGGGATTCACACGCCATTGCTCGTACCCTTTCTCGAGTTGGTTAGAACCCCAGCCACCTTGGATCCCACTCCTTGAGCATCTGCCAGGCTAAAGGAACGGTATTACACGCGCTAGTTCCAGCGCGCTCTTTGAGATAATTCACGCTCAACCTCATGCCCATTTTTTGAGTTGGTTGTCCCCGGTCACCTTGGGCCCCGCTCTATTTGGGCATCATTGAGCAGATATTTACCACTTATGTTCTGTAGTACAGCTCCTGAGGGAACCTTGCAGAGCCGCAGTAGCCCCCTGGGTGACAGGCCAACCTAGGCAATCCTAGGCATTTGGCCGTATCCCCTTAAAGGAATACCTTCTGTTTCCAAGCTTCGGGCTCTACCCCGGGTCCAGTGTTTCTGACCCCTTTCAGGTAAGTCTGGGGTATGCAGCCCAGGCTCTGGCCGTAGGGCATAATGTCACTGACAGCCGTCACTACGTCTCAGGGGCAACTCCCTTAAAGCTTAGGGAGTTGGTACTTAGTGCTCGCCTCTATGATGACAGGCACTCCCCTCAGCATGGCAGCGTGGGTATAACTGTTCCCCATAGCGACCCCTAGAGGACGCAGTTCGAGGTCCTCGAAAAGGAACGTCTCAGGTTACGTATGTAACCCTGGTTCCCTGAGAAGGGAACGAGACACTGCTTCCTCTAGGGGTCGCTATGGGGAATGCCATCTCCGTGACCCGTGTCTGAATCCTATATACAAAAACATCTACACAGTAGGCCGGCGACAGCTTATGACGTCACTTCCGGCGCGACACGTCGCTGCCGGTGCGTCACTACCAGTGCGACTACAGTATAAAAGGATGCCGGTAGAACATAACATTCGCTTCTTCGTCTGAAGCTTACATCCGAAGCATGGCAATGAGACTAGAGGATGCAGTGTCTCGTTCCCTTCTCAGGGAACCAGGGTTACATACGTAACCTGAGACGTTCCTTTTCGAGGACCTCGAACTGCGTCCTCTAGGGGTCGCTATGGGGAACAGTTATACCCACGCTGCCATGCTGAGGGGAGTGCCTGTCATCATAGAGGCGAGCACTAAGTACCAACTCCCTAAGCTTTAAGGGAGTTGCCCCTGAGACGTAGTGACGGCTGTCAGTGACATTATGCCCTACGGCCAGAGCCTGGGCTGCATACCCCAGACTTACCTGAAAGGGGTCAGAAACACTGGACCCGGGGTTTTACCAGACGTTTTACCACCACGTTGTTGAGGAATATAATGTAGCGATCTAGTATCTAAGCTATTTTATTAATGAGAATGGCGGGGAAGCGCTGACAACAAGTTTATGTATGTGCAAGGCGCAATGCGATCTCCGACCTCTCTCTGTCTCTGTGTATGTGTGCGTTTGCGTGCATCAATTAAAGCAGCGCATTAATATAGAACGGTGATTAAACTGACTTGGAATTAACTGTGTATTAAACGGTTTTACTGCATTTTAATGTTGGTCATTATGGTGGTACTTGGAAAGCCAAATATTTTCCGAGGTGGTACTCCCTATAAAAAGTTTGAAAACCACTGGTTTAATTAATCGTGTCTGTTTGGTTCTTAACCATATGGTAACCTCTGATAACTCTTTTTCATTCATTCATTGTCACCTGTCACACTGATAGCATGTGTATCATAGAAAATGAGGAAAGTGTAAAGACAGGGAAGTGAATTCCATCAGCATTAAAAAAGATTCACGTTCCACAAAATCTACAAGAATGAGGATAAATAGATCATGTTGCTGATCCACCAGTACTACTGAAATTCCCCCTGTTAGGGATGTAGTGTGTAAAAGATGTAATGAAACAAACAGCCACATTTTTTTGTAATCAATCAGAACGTATTCAGATGTTGTTTCAAACTGCAAGAACACTGTAAGAATGTTTCTGTTTTACTGCCGTGCTATATTATAAGTCAGGGGTGTCCAAACTCAGTCCCATAGGGACACTGTCCTGCAGAGATCAGCTCCAACCCCAATTAAACATACCTGAACCAACTAATTAAGGTGTTACTATTAGGCATACTAGAAATCTCCAGGGTGAAATAAAAATCTCTTTAAGAGATATTTAAATAAATTAGCTAAAGAGGAATTCTGAATTACAAATTACATTAACCAAAATTGAGTGAACTAAGCCAGACACTTTAGGAAACATCTTGCCAGTGGTTCACATTATTTAAATTTTCTGGCATTTCAATTATTATTTTCATGCACACAGTCCATTCAAGTGGCAACACTTTATTAAAGGGATAGTTCACCCAAAAATTAAAATTTAATGTTTATCTGCTTACCCCCAGGGCATCCAAGATGTAGGTGACTTTGTTTCTTCAGTAGAACACAGACAAAGCTTTTTAACTCAAACGCTGCAGTCTGTCAGTCATACAATGGCAGTCAATGGCATCCACGGCTTTGAGTCAAAAAAACATACACAGACAAAACCAAATTAAACCCTGCGGTATGTGACGATACACTAAGGTGTTAAGATATGAAACTATCGGTCTTTGCAAGAAACTGAACAGTATTTATATCATTTTTTACCTCTGATCCACCGCAATGTCCAACTGTCATGAGCGTGTTCACAACAGCCTGTGCGTTGCACGTCAGTCGATCAGGCTCAAAAGTTGGGAGTCAAAGTTGAAAAGTCAACACTCCTGGATGAGTTTGCACAAGCAAACGTATTCTTTTAGTTTTTAATTGGTTGCAACTATCAGGATAAGCACAAGTAGTTACCATTTTGAGTAGCCGTCGTACCCGCAATCTCAATGCGTAAACAATGAGTGACACATGCGTGTCTACTATGCCAGAGCACGCTGACCTGTCAGGTGTAGGCTGTTGTGAAATCGCTCAGGACAGTTGGACATCGCAGTGGATCAGAGGTAAAAAAATTATATAAATACTGTTCAGTTTCTTGCACAGACCGATTGTTTCGTGTCTTAACACCTCAGTGTATTGTCACATACCGCAGGGTTTAATTTGAGTTTGTCTGTGTATGTTTTTTTTTTGACTCTCAAAGCCGTGGATGCCACTGACTGCCATTATATGACTGACAGACTGCAAGTTAAATATCTTCATTTGTGATCTACTGAAGAAACAAAGTCACCTACATCTTGGATGTCCTGGGGATAAGCAGATAAACATCAAATTTTCATTTTTGGGTGAACTATCCCTATAAGGAAATAATTTCTATGGCCATATGGTGTACAGTGGATGCTTTCTTCTAATTTCATTGGATAAGAGTTTAAATAAAATTAGTCATGCTATTTTGTTGTTGTTGTTTTTTGTTTTTGTTTTTTTTTTCATTGTGCACATGCAAGACAGCATGTACACAAACAATACCATACAAAAGGAATAATATATAACACATGCTATATAAATAAATTACCATGACAACTAAAGATTGGCAGGAACTCTGAACAAAGGGGACCAATAGAAACAAACTAAAAGTCCAAGACATCACTGTCTTGGACTTTTAGTTTGTTTTCATTTGTCTAAAATGAAAATAACAGTATGTCTGTAATAGAATATTAATGTTGTGTTACTCCTTTGCTCATTTGTTCATTAATGTTGATAGTCTTCATTAATGATGGAGCAGAATTCTAATGTGTTACCAAAAACAGAGATGTTAAAGCAAAAACTTATTATCTGTTAAAACTTATTAACTGACAATAATTTGTCCAGTCTCAATCACATATTACACTGTTTTATTTCTAATTCATTATCTATTTACAAAACAACACAGCTTGGTATATATAGAATGTGTTTTGCACTTTCTCCTGCCATGTAAGTTGTGAGATGCAAGTAAGGAATGTACTGTTTTTGGGCTGGTATTGTTCTTAAGAAGTCAACCTGTAATTACAAAACTGCAAGTATTAAGTAGGGCATATGTAAAACAGGCGGTATTAGGCGGAGTCCCTATTTTTTTTTTTTTTTTTTGCTATAAATAAACCTTTGTCTACTTGTTCTTTGTTATTAGGACACCTTAACCTGCAACAAGACAAAAGGTATCTCTTCTTAGGAAAGGGTAAGGCAATTGCATTTTTTCATATTTGCTGTCTAACATCTGCAACTTTACAGCAAGCTTTTATTATCAGGTTTACACTGATTGGTAACACTTCACATTAAGGTTCCCTTTTTAAAGGGTTCATAAAGGTGTTCATTAATGATTAATAACCCATTTAAAAATGCATTATAAATCATTGATTTGTAGTTATAAATGCATGAATACAAAAGGTGATTTTAATGCAATTCCTGCCAAATAGTGAGCCATTTTAACGTTGTGTTGTAATGTTATAAATGCTTATTAAGTATGTATATTCATACTTATTTCACTCAAACCCAAAATAAGCAAAATAAATAAACGAATAAACAACAACAACAAAAAAGAAGACTATTGTTGCGAGGTGGTGTATTTGCAGTTTTCTCATTTATATCTCATGACTCATGTCACTTTTCTTACTACCAGAAGCTACTCTGTATCTTACTCAAGACACTCTGTGAAAGTTCATGCATATCCACAGCAATGTATAAAAACTAATTTCTTGCTTATGAAATGAAATCTTTGTTATGAAATTAAACTTTATTTTTGGGGAAAAATAAACATTAGAGTGAAACCATAACCTGCTTTATATTTTGAAAATGAAAAATTTAATTCCACTACCTGTGAACCTTAATGTAATATAGTGGTTTTGCTGTCGCCAACCTAGGAATAATTATACAGTGATGGGTACTCACGTCACTAATGACCCTGTGATTTTTGGATCATGTATCACTTTAGGTATAGTTATCAGTACATCAGATAAGAAAGATCAGTGGGACATCTAACTTGTTGAACATCTTATTGTATTATCAACACAAGGAAGACACAAGTTAAATACATTTTATTAAAAGATAGACAAGAGTAATCAACAGCTACTAAATGATTACCACAAATGAATAAAGTGCATAAGATGCATAAAATGTAACTGATTAAGATGGATGGTGCTATGCCAGAGCTGTGGTATTGGTTTTTAACTAATCAGCTACGTAACATCTAATGTAAATTAGAAAATCATATACTGATAATATGCAATAATGCCACGCTTTCTGGAAGAGGTTTGGATATGTGATATTTACATTCTCTGTGGTCGATATCTATTATTTAATTACTTTTCCTGTTCTTTTTTGTTGTTGTTGTTTTTGTTGTCATAGTATCGGTTCAGTAGAAGTATTGAGATATTTTAGTCAGGTATCGTACTGAAGTCAAAATTTTGGTATTGTGACAACACTAGTCTGGCGTCACCTGACTTGCTATGTGGTGGGGGGCAGAGTCCTTAATGGAATGTGCACAGTCTTTCACATTAGAAGCTACCAATGACAGTGTCATTAGCAAAATCCTCATCGAAAACCCAAAAAAGGGCCCAACTGCTTGCATCTGGCGAGGGGTGCTAGCCCTTGTAAGAAAAGAGTACCAGGGATCTGAGACACACAGGATCTGTTAAATCTGTTAAATTTAATAAATGTTAAATATCAACTATCAAGATTAAATATCAACCTTAACAAGAGAACTTGCTCATTTAGATTAAACCAGTTCCTATGTCATCTATTAATAGGATTTTAAATCTAATTAAGCCAAATGCTTTACTTACAAACAAGTTATTTACATATCTAAAAATTTCACACCCTGCTGTTTTTACTGTCACCTCTGGACATGAAGAACCAAACCAAACTGTTTAATTTGTACATTCAGTTGAACAACATTAATTTAAAGTAAAGGACTGTCTGCGGTGATTCAGGACGCATGTTCCAAATCCTGCTGCACCACAGAGTGCCACATACATAGTTTAAAATAAAATCACATTTTTTGTCCCAAATTACTGTTAATGTTCATAATGACTTTTTCCTAGGCTGGAAGATTCTGTATCTTTCTGCACAACCTTTTTCTGTCAATATACTTTATATAGGGAGCTAATAGCCATAGATTGTGCTTTCTCTTTCCGTGTGCTCTGTTTTGTCAAACACCATACTTCATACTTGTCAAACTCATCTCTGCAACTTTAATTCCTGAAGTGAAGTTCTATACAAACTGTTTTCGACTGCTGTCTTGAATTGGGTGCAATAACTCTGAGTTGTTTTAAATGCAATGCTGCATTTCTCGTACAGTGTGCGACTACGTTCCGCCCATGTATTAAATGCGCATCCTTGAAAGCGTACAGTTTTCGAACGTAGCCTATTTACTTTAAATTTTTAGGTAATATCAATGGTATGACATTGCAGATGCATTCGAGAAAAAAAAAAAAAAAAAACGTATACATATTTAATTGTTTAATCAAAATTATTGCTACGGACAGTTTGGTAGTTGCTGGAGATTGGTAGGGACACATCTCGGTGGGATCTTCTTCCCTCGGGGAACCAGGGTTACATACGTAACCTGGGACCTTCCCCTTCAGGAACTCTGCGTCCGAAAACGCTAGGGGAACGAGATGCCCACGCCACCAGACTTCCAAATCCCTGCCTAGGATGCAGCTAGGGCAAGAGAACAGAGGACCCAGGAGCGGCTCGAAGATTTAGGTTGTAGAACCTGACAAAGGTGAGGGGTGTGGACCATCCCGCAGCGTTGCAGATGTCCTGCATAGGGACACCTGCCAAAAGGGCCTTGGAGGCCACCATACTTCGAGTGGAATGAGCCTTGACCCCCAGAGGCGAGGGAAAATCAAAGGACTCGTAAGCTCAAGAAATGACATCAACAATCCACCTGCTCAGGGTCTGCTTAAAGGCAGAGAGACCCCTCTTGGGGAAACCATAGCAAACTAGCAGTTGGTCCGCTCTTCACCACAGGGCAGCTCTGTGGACGTATGTGTCCAGTGCTCGTACTGGACACATACATTTAAGCTTCTGCTGGTTAGGCTCCCTGAAGGGAGGAGAACAGAATGCCTGGAGTACGACGGGCTGTGGTGCAGCGGAAGGTCCGGGAGGAAGTGCTTCAAAGCTTGAAACACATCCAGCATCTCCAGGCAGTTGATGTGCCAATTGAGATGGCGACCGCTCCACAGACCATAGGCAGGGCGGCCACTCATGACCACTCCCCAGCCGGTGAGGGACGCGTCCATTGCTTGCGTCATGCAGCGACAAGGAACTCCAAACACCGGGCCCTGATTTAGGAACCAAGGTTTTTTCCACATGTCTAAGGCACGTAGGCATCGACATGTGACTTTGATCATGCTGAGTGTGTTTTCCCTTGGGGAGAATTCGGCGGCGGTGGGTGCCAAACTGAATAGAATAACCTCTTTCTACAGTACGCAGGACCCATGCAGACACGTTTGGCAGTAGTTTCCATGCTGCCAAATAGTCTCTTCCCCGGTAGGGGCTGCCCTCAACTGGTCAGGGGTTCCTCAACTGGAGCACAACCCGCAGGTCGGGCCTAGCCTTGGAAGCCCCCGGCCTGGAGTGCCGCTGGTCACACCCAGCAGCCCCAGGAGCCAGAGAGCAGCGAGGGAGGTACCGCTGGAACGCCACTGCTTGCTTTCTCGCCTCCTGGTACCTGCTGATGACAGAATCAACTGTGTCGCCAAACAGGCCAGAAGGCGTAAGCTGGGCGTCCAGTAGGAAGAACCTGTCCGACATGAAGGAGAAGGACTAGAAGATGTCCAACCATAAATGTCTCTCTGCTGCCACCAAAGCTGCCATAGGCCATCCAATGGCACTCAGTGTGCTCTGCTCCCAAGCAGAACATGCACATGCTGTGTGTATCCCCGCTAGAGATGTAGCGTTTGCAGAGAGGAACACATAGCCTGTAACGTGATCGCCACTCTTGCCCTTGCTAGCAGACATGACACCCTCAAATAAAAACTGGCACGGAAAAACAGGGTGACAGACACAAACACAGAGCACAAAGAGCGCTGAAAGACTGAAGCTGACGTGTTTTCGGACGCAGCTCGAGTTCCTGAAAGGGAACCATGAACACACTGGAGAACTGCTTTATAGTAGAAATGGAAGTTTTAATTCTAATTGACATATATGTGCAATGTTCAGCACAATTTCAGCAAAGAAATGTAAATTAACAAAAGTATATGAGTATTTCTACTTTTAGTTTTTTATTTATGTATAATTGTATTTTTTGTATTTATTTATACATATTAATGTGTGTGTGTGTGTGTGTGTGTTAAAGAACTGTATTAGTCCGCCATCTAATGTAAGGTTTGTGCCACAGCTGCCTTAAACTAACAGATCACTCAAATAATTTTTAATGTAATGGTAATGTAATGTATAATGTAATGTTTAATCCACCAGCATGTGTAAGCTCTTTAGTCACAGTAGTATTAATGCTAAAATATAATGGTTGTTATCCATACATTTTCAAATTTTTCAATTTCTTTTACAAGGAAGACAAAAATTGTAAAGCACTTTATTATTATTATTATTATTATTATTCATTTATTTTCAGATGCCCAATTACACTTATTTACTTGCAGAAAAATACGTTTTAAAGATTGAATGTTATGCTTGATTAATTTCTGATTTCTGAGAGAAGCTGAATGTGCCGGCTCAAATTTGGGTATAAAAATGTGAAATCTCTCATAAAGAATATTTAGATGTTGCAGCTTGTTTTTTGACTAATAAATGACAATACATTTCAAGTTATTGAAAGATTTATTAAATATTTGTATTTTCTCAAATGACAGGTCATCTGATCAATTTTATTAAATAGTGGATATACACACACTGTGTGAAAAAGATACTTGTGAAATACAAACTACAAAGTGAGACTCTCATAGGGTATTTATTTTCAAATGTTATATTTTTTCAAATGTATTTTTTATATTTGTTAATTTATGTTTATTTTTATTTTATTTATTTTATTATCTATTTATTTTTATTTTTTTTTTTTTTAGCAGGAACAGGAAAGAATCATGAATTCCGCAATCTCAAAATCGACTAAAAGTCTTACTACTGCTGGGGACATGAGAAACCAAACCAAACTTATGATGCAGCCCTATGCCAACTGGGAAGAGTATCTGACTCCAGCACCTCTATCCATAGCCATCCTGGGAGAGCTAGTTTTCATCTCGTCCACAACAGATTTCTCTATCAATAAAAAATCCCCTAAAAATGGCTATAAATTCATCAAATACCCTGATTCCTTTCGCGCTTGCCTCATGCAAGTGTGTAACTCTGGCTGGTGGGCATTTAATGAGGCCCATACGAGCATGGATCAGATTCGCCTCCATACTGCCCAAGTTCCAGATTACATGAAGACAGCTGTGAACATTCTGTTCCAAGGTGATGATGAAGTTGTCAAAGCACATCTTCCAGATCAGCTAGCCAATATCAGAGTTATTGCAGATGAATGCCTGAAGTTGTCTGATGCAACTGAAAAGCGTTTCACTGAGGTCATCAGTATCATTCAAGAGCTGCTAGAAGCATGTGTGAATGCAGAGAACTTCTATGGGGAAGAGTTGGAAGCAGTCAAGAAGAACATGGAAGAGAACAAACTGAGGGAGCAGTCAGCTCAAGAGACCAAGAAAAGGACTGAGAAGGCAATGAGTGCCATGGAGAAGGAACTGGAACAGGCTCAGGAGAGCTACAAGAAAGCTCTGGATTCTCTCCCTAATGGATGGGATATGGTTGGAATGGATTTGGTAGGGGGGATAACACAGAGCATTACAGGCATTATTAATGGAACGGCATCCATTATTACTAAACCTATGAGTGGGGTAAGAGATATGCTAGCTGAAATAACGGTATATAGTAAGTCGGTTGAAATTTTAAAATGTGCACAGAAAATCCAGGACGAAATTAACGCGAATAGTAAGGATAATGACATTAACTGGGCAAAACTATATGATCAAAAGAATAAAACTACAAAGACGGATTTCATAGCAAAACAGTTTGAAAGAATCACTGAAACTTTCAAGGAAATCTCTGACTGCCCAGCAAAGACACAAGCTCTGAAGATATGCAAAGATGGCACAGAAATATGCAACCAGCTCACAAAATATGCACAAGATGGCAAATGTGACAAAGACAAAAGCACTGAGATAATAAAAGAGGTCTCGGATCTGATCAAGTTGACCAATATTTTTGATTGCAAAAGCAAAGACATCACAAATTCTCCAGCCATTTCTCCAAATCCACCAATGATGAATAAAGAAGAAAACAAGTCAGAGAACATGAGTCCTTCTCAGAGGGCCACAGAGAATGCAAGATTTGCCATAGAGCAGACCCGCGCTCAGATGAACAAGACAAGTGAGACTTATGAAAAGTGTGTGGAGAACCTAGAGAAGAACCAGAAGGAACTAACTGAAATCCTCATCTCTATGAGAAATTGTGAACTAAAAGAGATCGACTTCAAAACTACCATACAGATGCTGGTCAAAGGAATGGATGCCATGGGAAGAGTGAAGGTGCAGTGGGAAAAGATGGTTCGCTTCTTTCAGATGGTTTCCAACATTGTGAAAACCAGCCTGAACAAAACTCTCACGGATTTTGTCACCACATCAGAGAAAACACAAGCCCTCTCATACAATGGAAAGCTCTTCTCAAAAGATATGCTTTATACTCAAGCCTTCCAAGCCAGTAACATTGCTAGTCTGGTCCATATGATCTCTGCAACATACACAGATGTTTCCACCAAGTACCTGATGGACCGTGTCAGTTCACTGGGCAAACTGATGGCCATGGATAAAAGTAAGCCAGAATTCGAGCATGAGCGAAAACAGCTCCAGAATAGCTGTGATGAGGCACAGAAAAGCATCTTAAGGCTTGTCCTGAAGAATAAAGATGAGTATGACCGGAAGACCACCGCAAGACTGGAAAAGATTGATCGAGAATTGCTTGCCATTCTACCTGCTGCTCCTCCAGAACAAATCAATAGTATTCAAGAGGCTGTAAAAGCTGGATTCAAGGAAGAAGGAGCAGAAGCATACTACTAAAGAGATGTGTATTTTCTACTTTTACATTGGTAAGCACCAGATGATAGTATAATTCAGACGCTTTATTTTTCTTTAACATGTAGTCATGATAGATTGTTTTAGACAAGTATGTTCTTCAAATAATATTATTTGACATTGTTTCTTTGGATGGGATTGTCAGAGAAATTTGAAACTGGCATGAATTTAGATATTTCACTAAAGAAATATCATGAAACTCAATTTTATAATATCCAAAACTTAGACCTAATCTTAATGTGACTTTAGCATTGTCTGTGTGATAGCTTTGTCTGTTAAAATCGTTTAGAATTAAATAACTCTGTATATTTATTTTTAGAAAATATGGGACAAGACACAAGCCTCTTCTTTCAGAGCAACAAACACTCCTGCAATCAATCAGCATCTGCATCTTTTCTCCCAGATTAAGTGTGGATATTTCCAGAACATCTTTTTGAGTATATGGGATTTAGTGGGATTTTACTTATGGTGTTTGCTTTTGGAGTTCTCTTTGAGTTTAGATACACTTCTGTTTACTTTAAGATGGCAAAGTAATTATTTAGGCATGTACTCTAGGCAAATATTACTGGAGAGCACAACTGACACTTTAGTCCTGCTTTAAGTTTAATTGTTCTTACATTGTTTTTATTATAATTCTTGATATAATGAACTCTTCTGCTTCCTAATTTTTTTTTCTATTAATTTTTTTTCCTAATAATTTGCCATGATTTAATCTTAAATAAATTGATAATATTTTACGATATGGTTTCATTTATGACCATTAGTGAATTTTATTAGTTAACATGGACCAACAATGAAAAGTACTTATAAAGCATTTATTAATTAATGTTAATTTAACATTTACTAATACATTATTAAAATCAAAAGTTTATTAATATGTTATTAATCAGAACTAAGAATGAACAGTTGTGTTATGTACAGAGATGTTGTGAACTATCGTTAACAAAGATGAATAAATACTGTAACAAATGTATTGCTTATCGTTAGTTATTGCATTAACTAAAATTAACTAATGGAACCTTATTGTAAAGTTTTTGCAAAAGGTTAAATCTTATCTAAAGTATCACTATTCTGATAACCTGATTTTACATTTAAGGCTTTTAGCAGTGATTGTTATCAAAGCAAGTAAAAAAAAAGAAATGAATAAATGCTGATCTTTATAACAAACTACTTCTGAGTTTTTATTTATTTTTGTTTTCTTAATCTATGTGCAACAAAATTTATTTCAATTGATTATATTATTTATCGCTAACAATAACAGGCATTTAGTGATGAAAATATGTTTATCAACCCGGGAACTTAGGCATGGACAGAAGGATGAACAAGATGTTATAATGATTAAGCCACCATAAATAAAATAATAATAAATTATCATTTCTTTGTCCTTCTTTTAACAAAAACTGTACTTAAGCTTCACAAAATTGTACTTTTGCAACTATTTATGACCAAGGCAACTCAAATACGTGCAAATGACACAATGCAAAACCAGACGTTTTCAAAAATGCAAAGAGTAACCTGAAGTTGTCACCTGAAGTCCACGCCTATATGTGTGATGGATTTTATTACAACAAATATAACAAATATTAATAATATACATTTATTTGTAAAGCACCTTTCTCAATTAAAATTAGTCCAAAATATTTTTGGACCAACAGCTCTCCTTTCCCTGAATATCAGCTGTGTCCTGTAAAAGCTTTTGAACCTCTTTAATCTCCACCTCAATCATCTTCAATACCTCACTGGTTTGTTCAATTTCATTCTTTGTCCTAGAGATGAATTCCTCATAATAAGAAACTTAAATCCTAGCTCTCCTTCACTCATTATTATTGGACCTAGAGATGAATATAAATCTCTTGAATGAGCATCAGCATCATGCACCAAAAAAAAAAAAAACAGACTTCCGGTTATGGCGGCAAGGTGAGCAGACGCGTTTTCCTCGTGCTTAATTGCTTTTCAATAAATCCTGCATAATATTCCAGAGAGAGATCATATAAAGAAACAAAATTGTAAGCATAAGAGTAAACTACTTCAAACATGCCAAAAAAAGCGGCTAAGGAGAAGAAAACGATGGAGAGCTGCAAGGATGTAGGCCAGGAGCTAGCTGAAGGGGAGCCATGCTCACCGGAGCAGGCACATGCTGGCGTGTCCGCGGACGCTGAACAAGTCATAAACATGGACAATCCATCAACAAAGGACCTCATGCTTGCCATAACCTCATTCAAACAAGACTTTAACACAAAAATTGACAGTGTACTGACGGAAATAAGAATTGTCCAAACGGACGTGAAAGACTGTAGTGGGCGTATCATGGAGGCCGAAATGCGAATATCTACGGCAGAAGACGAGATACAAACCCTGAAAGAAACTATCGAAAAACTTGAGAACAAGACAAAAAACCTCAATAACAAAGTCGAAGACTTAGAAGGGAGGAGTAGACGTAATAACCTGCGTGTACTGGGCATACCCGAGAAAGTAGAAGGTAATGATACCTGTTCCTTTATGGAAAAATGGTTAGCGGATACTCTGAAGATAACGCCGCCGGTTTTGGAGAGAGCGCACCGGATAACAGCGAGCCAAAGTTCTACTACGTATCCGAGAACTATCATCATCAAGTGCTTAAACTACAAGGACAGAGAAAATATCTTGAAAGCTGCGCGGATACAGAAAGAGGTGATGTACCAAAACAACAAAATAAGATTTCTTCCTGACCTGCCAACGGAGGTGTATAAGCGACAGAGGAGTTACGACGGAGTGAGGAAGCGGTTACGGGAACTCGGTCTGGATAAGCACCGGGTAATATACCCCGCACGGCTCCTGTTGACCAACGATGACCACACTGTCGTCTTCAATACACCAAGGGACGTGAATAAGTACATCAAGAAACTGGAGCCAGTGACTGAGGATGACTAAATTAAGTGTGACTTGATGAGAACTTTTATTGAACTTAAAATCTCGTTAGATGTGGCTGCTGGAAACTAAGAGGTATGTAGGGCCTAAATTTGCTGGAAACGTGACATCGTACTACTTACAGACTTGATTCTCTTAGAATACTAATATAAAGTTTTAAATAATTCCTGTTTAAAGATATATTTTATTTAGTTTTATCTTTTGTTTTCTTCTTAAAGTGCAATTAGGTGCTTCTTATGTGAGCGCTGAAAAGTATGTGCATGTAGTATAACATATATTTTATTTTCAGTTGATAGATAAAATATCTTATCTGGATTATTTTTTCTACATAGACAAGTAATTGAGCTGAGTTTTGGTTTACAGGAGAATAGTTCCTCAGTATAGTGTGGACCTATTCCTGATAAGGGAGGGAAGTTATTTAGGGGTTTGGGGGAGCCTGTATGTTCTAGTGAGTCAGGCCTGGGTTCTGGGTGGGTTGCTCTCTTCCTTTTCGTTCTGGATTTTATTTCAAATGGTACCCTTTATAGGTTTTTATTGTTATTCTTGCACTAAGGTAATTTACCTTTCTTTATGTTAAATATGACATTATAAAAAATGACAGACGTTTTGGTTGAATGTGTATCTTGGAATTGTAGAGGCCTACGTAAACTAACTAAAATAAAACAAGTAATGGGTAGAATAAAACAGATAAGAGCCAAAATTGTGTTCCTGCAGGAAACACACATGTTAGATCATGAGATAATCAAAATTAAGCGTAGATGGCCAGGTCAGGTATTGTCTTCAGCTTACTATTCGAATTCCAGAGGAGTTATAACTATGATACATAAGTCTATTCCTTTGCGCATTGATAAAATAACTAAAGACCCCAAAGGTAGATTTCTGATTGTACAGGGAAACATTCTATCAACTCGGATTAATCTGATTAATGTATATGGACCTAACGATGATAACGCAGATTTTTATAATGATTTATTTTTGAGAATTTCCACAATGCCCGGAAAACACATTATGGCAGGTGATTTCAATTGTGTTTTGCAGCCCAGTAAGGACCGGTCATCTGGTATTGATAACACCCATGTAAGGTCTAGAAAAGCTTTACAATATTTTATAAAGGAACTTAACCTGGTGGATATATGGAGGGCTCAGAACCCAATAAAAAGGGAATATTCATGTTGGTCGAGTACTTCTAAAGGATACTCAAGAATAGATTACTTTCTGATTTCAGCTGAACTAATTTCATGTATCAGAAATTGTCAATATAGTAGTATTCTTATTTCAGACCATGCTCTTGTATATTTGACATACGTTGAACCAAAGTTTTCTCATAATCGTACTAAATGGAGATTTCAAATACATTGGATGCAAGACAAAAGATTTCTTGAATTCTTAGGGGAACAAATTGATTACTATTTTGAACATAACACTACCCAAACATCAGCTATAATCAGATGGGAAGCCTTTAAGGCCTTTATACGAGGACAAATTATAAGCTATACGAGTAGGAAGACAAAAGAGAAACAGGAGAGATATAAAACACTTGAAACAAAAATTCGCTTACTCGAGGAAAAAAGTTTACAAGCAGGCCAAAATACTGATAATGTTTTAAAAGAATTGCTATTGTTAAGAACCCAATATAATGAAAAAACACATGAAAAAGCAGCAGCCAATTTATTAAGATTAAAGCAGCAATTTTACGATCAGGGAGAAAAACCAGGCAGACTTCTTGCTTGGCGTATAAAACAACAGGAATTAGAAAGAGCAATTACTAGTATTGAAGATGAAAATGGAAATATGACTGTAGACCCGTTGGAAATTAATAAAGCGTTTAGAAACTTCTACGAAAAACTATATTGCTCTGAATGTAAGGCCACGAATGATGCCCACTCCGCGTTTTTTGATAATCTCAACATTCCTAAAATATCTGAGGAACTTAAAATTAAATTAGATGGTGAGATTACGACAGTTGAAATTATGGAGGATATAAAGACATTAAAAGGTGGTAAAACAGCAGGACCTGATGGCCTGCCCATCGACCTATATAAATATTTCAGTGATAAAATGGTTAAGCCACTCTATGATATGTATATAGAATGTTATAATAGTGTCTGTCTCCCTAAGTCTATGAGAGAGGCTTTGATCATTCTTTTACCAAAACCAGGAAAACCGAATACAAAGTGTGGAAATATGCGACCTATTAGTCAGATACCACACAGATACCAAAATAATATGTAAAATCTTGGCAAAAAGGCTAGAGACTGTACTTCCGGGCATTGTGGGTGATGATCAGAATGGGTTCATTAAGAATAGACAGGGATTTCACAACGTAAGACGTGTTTTAAATATTTTGCATAGCCAAAAAGAAGAAAAGGATACTGCTCTTCTCTCGCTCGACGCGGAGAAGGCTTTCGATAGGATCGAATGGGCTTATCTCTTTGACGTTCTCGTAAAATTCGGATTTGGAAACTCATTTTTACATTGGATCAAATTATTACATTCCAACCCAGCGGCTGAAGTTTTAACCAAGATGAGATGATTTCTGAGCCATTTAATATTACAAGAGGTTGCCCTCAAGGCTCACCATTGTCCCCACTTTTATTCATTTTGGCTATAGAACCGCTAGCAATAGCCGTAAGAGCGAACAACCACATACAAGGGATTAAAATGGGTGGCAAGGAACATAAAATAGCTTTATTCGCTGATGATGTAGTGTTATTCCTAAAACAATTAAACACCTCTCTTCCAGCACTTTTAGATCTGATCGATCAATTCGGAAATATATCGGGTTATAAAGTGAACACATCAAAGTCATCGTTATTGCTGCTTAATAAAGATAGCTGTCCAAATACATCACATTTATTTAACTTGAAATTATCACCCAGCTTTACATATTTGGGTATCAAAATTGTTCCCCAATTAGAAAATATAATTTCTACAAATTATAATGTTATAATGGAATCAACATCTAAAGATCTGGAGAGATGGTTATCTTTACCAATTTCATTGATAGGAAGGATAAATATATTGAGGATAAATATATTGAAGATGAATATTTTGCCTAAATTCATGTATTTATTCCAAAATATCCCCTTGGCGCCACCAGCTGGAGTGTTCTCAAAGATTAATTCATTATTCAGGAAATTTATTTGGAACAAGAAATGCCCTCGAGTTCATCTTTCTCTTCTTTATCTTCCATTTGACACTGGAGGGTTAAAATGTCCCAACCTGTACTGGTACTATTTAGCTGCACAATTAAGAACAATAATGTTTTATTTTTCCTCCGAAAATAAACCATCCTGGGTGGATATGGAGTCATGTGGTTTTGCGTTACCTTTAAACTTGTATATATATTCAGATAAGTTTAAACAACTGAAAACAGTCACCAAGCACTCCATAGTTTGTAATATGATTGGAGTATGGTATAAAGTTAGAGAGTACATGAAAATAGCTGACTCTTTATCCCAGTATAGTCCCATTTGGGGCAACACATTATTCAAGCCAGGCACGAAGGACTCAGGATTCCGGTTGTGGGTTGAAAAGGGATTAAGCAAAATTAGTGATCTTTTTGAGGAGGGAATGTTGATGTCGTTTGAGCAGATATCTACTAAGTATAATATTCCAAGAAAACATTTCTTTAAATACTTACAGATAAGGAGTTTTGTTCTTTCTAGGCAGAACCAATCATTAAACTTGCCAGTACTTTCTTCTTTGGAGGAATTAATTACTAAGAAATGCAATAACAAAGGATTAATATCAGTTTTTTACAACTGGCTTGTATCAGGGTCTACTGAATCAACAACACCGAAACTTGAATTATGGAAGATGGGATTGAACGAGGATATATCTGAGGATGAATGGAGACAAGTCTGTAAAAATTCTCAGAAACAGTTAGGGAGCGTTAGCCTAAAACTACTTCAATATAACTGGTTGATGCAGACTTACATAACTCCTGTCAAACTAAATAGGTTTAATAAAAATATTCCTGATGCATGCTTTAAATGCAGAGAGGCTCAAGGGTCATTTGTGCATTGTGTTTGGGAATGCAACATTATTAGAGACTTTTGGGTGGAAGTGATTAATATTACAAAGATAATTGTACCCCTGAATATTCCCCTAGATGCAAAAAACGATTTTGCTACATCTATATCCAAAGAACCTTAAACTAAATCTTCAGCAGCGCAAATTTATAGATTATGCTATATTACAAGCTAAAAGAATGATAGCTCTTAGTTGGAAAAGGCCTGATCCACCATCTATTGGAACTTGGATTAATGCCATGGCACAGTGTATGGCCATGGAAAAAGTAACATATTTTATTAAAAACAAAATGGATGTATATGAAGAAATATGGAAGCCGTTTAATTACTACATTAACAACAATAATATTGGTCATTTATTACAAGAGGTGTAACTATGTATAATGTTTGTTTTTTGTTTTTTTTTTGTTTTTTTTGTTTTTTGTCTCATTTTGTTTTGTTGGAAAATGTAACTTTTATGTGTAAAGTACAGTAATGTATATTTAGTTTTTGGGTACCTTGCAATATTCGTTTTGCATTTAAATTGTCTCTTGTAAGAGAATTCTGTGTATTTCTATAGGGGAGAAGAGAGTGATGTTCTCTTGTTGGGGTGGGAAATAATTGTGACGAAATTGAAATGTGTTTCTCTGTTATCTGTCTTGCATAATTAAAAACAATAAACACATTGTTCAAAAAAAAAACAATTCAGGTGATAGTAAGAGTTGTGAAATTCTCACCAACAATCCAGCAGTCCAAGTCTTGATGTGCTCTTATGGTATAATTAGCTGATTCTACACTTCTTTTGGCCTGCTCCAAATCCACTTGAATGCTCCAATGACTCCACATCAGACATCGTCTTTATTTTTGCTTCCGCTTTGCTACTGTTCGGACGCTTTTGCTTACTGCTCCGCGCTTTGCTCCCTGTTTATATACTTTTCTCAGACTTTTCTAAGATTTTAACCTCAGCAGATCAGCACAGTGCTTAAACAACACATTTTTGGCACAAACACTAAATTAAAAACTTTTCGTAACTGGAATAATACTACGAAAAAGGAGACTCTTTGCCTCCCACTGCCAGCAGTTTACATTCCGGAGACGGGAAAACACAGCTGCCTACTTTCAACAGACGAGAAAGAAAATGCCTCTTCAGCCTCTTCTGGAATCTACTTGCTGCACAAACTGCCACAGACTTCTACAAAGGATTGTGGTTCTTGAAACAAAGTTACTTGCTGGACTTCCAAAACAGGCGGAACACTCAGCAGACCGTCGTCACGGACCCCCTCAGCATACAGCCGGTGAGTCCCGTGAACCCAGTGAATCTCAACAGTTTATAAGTGTAGAGGAACAAGCCGAAACTGAACGACACACTAATCGATGGCACAAACAGGGAGCGAGACCCAAAGGCACTCGAGACATCAGATTGTCACGAGTGTCTTGTATTGCTGCGGTAGCATCCTCTACCCCAGATATGGCTATGACAAGGCTTGCAAAAACTGGTATTTTACCACCTCCTATACAGCTTGAGAACAGATTTGAAGCACTAATGAATGTGGGTGAAGAATCCCCAAATGTGATTGAACATGGATCGTATGAGCCAGCAGCTAACATCGCTACTAACAGGCGCTCAAGGTCGAACAGACAGCGGCATTCAGCTCAGAGCGCAGCCGAGCCCAGGACTCTGATAGTGGGTGACTCCATTATCAGAAATATCAGTAGCAGGACTACAACTACATGCTGCTTTCCTCAAGCAACCGTCTCTGATGTGAACAGGGAACTTCGGAACATCCTAATGAAGCACAAGACTGCAAATCGAATCATCATCCATGTGGGGAAGAATGATATTCGGAAAGAGCAGTCAAAACTCCTAAAGAACTACTTCAGTGAACTCATCGATACACTTCGAAGACTGGAAGTTCAGCCGTTTATCAGTGGCCGTTTACCACTCCCAGCAAGGGGAACTAACATGTTTTCACGGTTGCTCAGGCTGAATACATGGCTACAAAGAACCTGCAGTCTAAAAGGAGTCAACTTCATTGACAACTTCAATCTTTTCTGGGGCCATAGACAACTGTTTTTGCTACTGTTGAGAGACTAACAGACTAACAAACCCCCCAAGTCAGATTCCCAGTGAAATGCTCTCTGACAGCAAATGCAATGAGTTTGCTTCCTTCTTTTCAGAGAAGATCATTAATATCAGAAAGGTGATTAGCACATCCTCAAGTTATGCAGAGGTTAGACAGATACGACCGCAATTTCAAAAAGCAGTCACTTTGTCTGTTTTTGAAGCAATTGATAGCAAAACTTTGGAACAAAATGGTACAGCACCTTAAATCCTCAACCTGCAACCTTGACACACTTCCCACATCTTTTTTCAAAAGTATGTTTAACTGTTTAGAAGCAGATTTCTTAGAAGTGGTGAACACCTCACTTCTTTCTGGGACTTTTCCAAACTCCCTGAAAACTGCAGTTGTTAAGCCCCTTCTGAAAAAGAGCAATCTTGATAACACCATATTGAGCAACTATAGACCAATATCTAATCTTCCTTTTATAGGCAAGATTATTGAAAAGGTAGTTTTCAATCAGTTGAACAACTACTTAAACTCAAATGGATACCTGGACAATTTTCATTGACTAAAACTAGACTAAAATGTCATCAGTTTTCGTCGACTAAAACTAGACGAAAACAGTCATGGATAATTATGACTAAAATAAGACTAAAATGATCAGACTTTTAGTTGACTAAAACTTGACTAGACTAAAAAGAGTATGAATGTGACTAAAACTAATAAAAACTAAAATGACAGCTTCATACAAAGACTAGGCTAAAACTAAAATTAAAACAGGCTGCCAAAAACAACACTACTTGACAACATAAGATAAATGATTACAGAAAAAGTGAGATATTTGGATGAATGCATGTGCCAACTTAATAGAAAAAAAAAATGAATATATTGTGAAACAGAAAAAAAGAGAAAAGTCTAAGTATGACCTGAACCAATTGAGAGCCATCCCAAAAAGCCCGACCCAGTTTTCCAGTCTCTCTAGAAGAATGTTATGATCGACAGTATCAAACGCAGCACTAAGATCTAGTAGTACCAGTGTAACGGAGTTAAAATTGTTATTGTGAATCCTCCTAAATTCAGCGGCAGCTATTCATCTGTTGTAAGGGTGCCCTCATGTGGTTTGTTTGGAAGCTGCAGACAAAAATGTTTGACGGAAGATGATGCAACACAGCAGTTGCAGTAAGAAACGCACGCTGTGGGTACGTATTTTTATGCTCCGTCTCAATTTGGCAATATTAATGTGAAACGAGTAGCGATTTTGTGAATTTTGTTTATGATTTGGATTTAGTAAATATTTTGCATTCAATCCAAATAGTAAAGTATATATTTTAATAGTTAAATGGCCTTTTGTAAACTCCTGTCGGATAATGCTTTCGTTAGCAAGGCCATGAGGTTGTTTATTGTACCTTTATATTTTATTTAGATGCCTTATGTCTGCAGTAAAACTACTAAAAGGGATGTTATTTCATCTTTCAGGTATGTTTTTGTATATTTTTCAGTTTATCACAACTGTTCTGTTTCATACAAAATATGGTCACATGTTGTGATACTACTATTGGTTTATATGTAAATTATGTTGATGTACTTTTGTAATGCAACACCACAGCAGTTGCAGTAAGAAACGCACGCTGTGGATGCCTTATGTCTGCAGTAAAACTACTAAAAGGGATGTTATTTCATCTTTCAGTAAAAATGTTAAAGAACCCGCTGTGTCCTGGCCTTTATTGGGGAATTGGGCTCACTGACTTGTGTTCGTTGGAGTGAAGAGATCGTATGAACGCATTTGAAAGATCACAACACAGAAAAGAGGAGGATTTCACCCGTCACACCAGCACTGATATTTTGCAAAAATCAGAATTTAAGCGAGTATCATTTATAATCTTAACGAGCGCCGTCTCTGCGCTGTGATGCGGTCGGAAACCAGATTGAAAATTATATTTTAGTCTTTTAGGGCTTAAACGGATCGCAGTCGATCCGTAATACGTACGGACCAGGTCAAAACCCCACCGTTCGGCATGTTATTTTGCAGGTTAATTTGCCAATTTACACGTTCAAGCTATTTAAAACCACAAGAAGAAGAAACGAAACAGAACTCGATTCATTACTTGCGCGCTGTTCTCGCATACACCCGAAGCGCGCACAAACACAAAGATGTGTTTCAGACAGAACGGCATACCGAGTTGATTCACCTCTCCCTGCGTTTAAGATGCATACGCGTGGGGGTTTGCGGTTACGTCGCAATATTGGAAGTATTTCTGTTTTAAACCATGAAGGAGCCAAACTTTACGCAATAGTTTTTCCGGTGAACGTCTTAACTTCAGTTTTAACTTTACAATTCACTATATAGAAAATGAAAGTAAAAAATAACTGACAGAGTTTTCTAACGCTGTAATACGGCGCATATTCTGTCAGACACAAATCTACTTTAACATGTGCTCATAACGGTATATAACTGTCTAATAGTCTTAATAATTGTAATTTCAGGTCTATAATCCCCCCGGTCCGCGAGTGGGGCTTGAGAAAGTGACTTCGCCTGCGTCTGCGCAGTGCGACCTGATGCAGCCCACTTCAGAAATACTGCAAAATAATGATAATAACGCGACTAAACAAAACGAAATAACGTTATAACATTTCGTTTCGTCTCGTTTTGGTCAACGAAAATGAAGAGACATTTTAGCAGTGTTTTTATTTTGTAAACCACATTTAGTCTCGTTTTTATTCGTCAACAATATTGCATTATACATTTAATTATAGTCATCGTCACACGACCAGCATTTTCGTTGCGTCTCGTCTCGTTTTCGTCACGTGATAAAGGTTTGTTGACGACGATATTTAGTCATAATTTTCGTTGACGAAAGCAACACTATTGTCAAGCACCATTCAGCATCCTCAATATGTTTCCTAATTTCGTAATTGGAGCATGTGTCAGTGGTGGGAATGACATGTGCTCTTTTGAGGGACTCGCAGATGTTACAGATAGAGACAATTCCCCTATTTACAGATGTAGAAACTGTCTCCGTAAACTGCACATCATTCACACCATAGGTGCTAGGGTAAGGGGAGGCAAAAATATTAAAAACATAAAAAAAAAAAACGTTAATGGTATATGCAGCACAATTACTGTCATCTTGCATTTAAAGAAATATTAAAAATACTATTTATATACACTATGCATTATATATTACATATATAGCTTACTTGTATCTGTGGAACTGGTCCATTTTTCCTGTCACACAAGAAACAAAAGAGTGGGTGTCAATAAATATTTTGATATTGAGAGTTATCTGACAAGGTAATAAAGGTAATAATAATTGCAATCATGTCCTAGATTTTACTTTTCTAATCATAATTATCAAAAGACTACTGATCGAACAATCCTAAATGCAATTGCTTACCCTGTTCAAAAGCGAGAGCGATTTCAAAGTCTCAAGATCTGTTAACGCTGAATGGTGGTATGAATCAATGCTTCAGTTTTCATGGTCTGGAAATTTTATAGTTTTACAAACGATAACACCCACCCCGATTTTTGTGTCTAATGCCACTCCCATGCAACTAGGAATTCAAATTGGCAGCAATGTCTCCTATGACCACATGGGGACAGAATTTTTGGTGACAGTCCTACTATTATATGTCATTTGCATGGAAAACAGAAAGCCATTCACTGATCATTTTTATCATGTTCATAAATGCACTATGTAACTAGTGTACACTTTACTCCTGGATATACATGGTTAAGGCAATAAGCAGCTTTCTGCACAATATCGATCACAGCATCTGAGAACTATTTATGTTCAACGCTATTTATGTCCTCCATGCTTGGCTTTATTTACCAATGTTTGATTCATCTTGGGTCAAACTCTGGGTTTCTAAAACACTTTAGTGCTTTAAGATATCACACTAGGCAACACTGCTTATACAGTGCATCCGAAAAGCATTCACAGCGCTTCACTTTTTCCACATTTTGTTATGTTTCAGCCTTATTCCAAAATTGATTAAAATTATTATGTTCCTCAAAATTCTACAAACAATACCCCATAATGGCAACATGAAAGAAGTTTGTTTGAAATCTTTGCAAATTTATATATATATCAAAAATGTTTTTTGGGAAACATCAAATTACTGAAATGTATCTGGGTAACATAGAAACTTGTGACCATAATCAGCTAATGTTTCTAGGAAATGCACCCCTGAACTGAAATGTCAGTGAGATTTAACCTCTCTCAACTGCTGTTCAGTAGTTAAAAGTAATTATTGTTATCTTAACCTAAAAAAATCATATAAAATGACCTTTTTTGTTTAAAATCTGTAACATGTTTATGTAACACGTTAATCACAATGTTATCATTTTCACATGCTATAGAGAAATTAATCTAAATTAAATGTTATTAGTCATCACTATGTAGGCCTCTTGGTCTAGTGCAGTTTCCTGCTGAGTTTAGCTTCATCCAACCCTAATCAACACACCTGAACAAGCTAATCAATGTCTTCAGGATTGCTAGAAAGTTACAGGCAGGTGAGTTTTATCAAGCTTGGAACTAAACTCTGCAGGAAAGTGGATCTTTTGAAAATTGTGGCGCATCACACACTACACTATAATGCCGGAGGGAGCACCTCACGTGATCTTATGCAACAGATCGTCATTTCAGCAACTAATGTTTACATATTTTAAACTTTTTAATTAAGAATATTAACTGGAGAAGAGCTTGGTTAATTGATTTTAAATGGTGCATTAATAATAAAATTAAAGAAATACATTTCAAAATTCTACATACCATTTACCCTTCTAAATCCTTAATATCAAAATTCACTGATATTAATGATGTATGCTGTTTTTTGTAATGGTGAGAAAGAGATGCTGACTCATTTAGTTTTTGACTGTAAAGTTGTAAACAAGTTTTGGATGGATTTGGAAGTTGGAGTTTATATTTAATTTAATGAATATTAATTATTGCTTTACTTTAAAGCAGAGGTCTCAAACTCAATTCCTGGAGGGCCGCAGCTCTGCAGAGTTTAGCTCCAACCAACTCCAACTCACATCTGCTTGGAAGTTTCTAATAATACTGAAGACCTTGATTAGCGGGATCAGGTGTGTTTGATTAGGGTTGGAGCTAAACTGTGCAGAGCTGTGGCCCTCCAGGAATTGAGTTTGAGACCAATGCTTTAAAGCAGGGGTGCTCAACCCTGGTCCTGGAGATCGACTTTCCTGCAGAGTTCAGCTTTAACCCTGACCAAACACACCTGAACCAGTTAATTAGGATCTCAAGGAGCACTTAATAATTACAGACAGGTGTGTTTGATTAGGGTTGGAACTAAACTCTGCAGGAAAGTCGATCTCCAGGAACAGGGTTGGGCACCCCTGCTTTAAAGGATGTTATCTTGTACTACGAAAACAAAGCAATAAATATCTAGAATTTATTTATAACCTTTTTTATTTTTTTAGCAAAATTACACATACGTAAACAAAAATATCTTAATTCATCTCCCATGTTAAGTTTGTTTTGTTCTGATTTGGACTTTTATATTTCTTCAATAAGACTGTTAAAAAAAAAAAAAAAGTGTGTGACGTTTAAAATACTATGATACAATCTTCTATGCCCCTGGTACTTTGTAATATTCTTGTTTATTAAAATTGAATGTGTGCTATGCTTTTTTTTCTTTTCCTCCTTTTTTGTTTTTGTTGTTGTTTTAATTTGTTTGTTTGTAATTTGTATTGTTATTATTATTATCACGATATGTATCGTGAAAAGCGCTATACAAATAAATTTGAATTGAATTGAATTGAATTATTTGAATGTTCTTGTTATTGATCTGCATGTTCCTCTTTTCTCCGATTCTTGGGAGGGGAAAATCGGGGCAAAATTGGGCTAAAAATCCTGTAGTGTGAGCCCGGCTTTAGTTATGTTTTTGAGCACTTACCTCACCTCTACCTTTAACCCACTGGTCTCAAACTAAGTTCATGGAGGGCCACAGCTCTGCACAGTTTAGCTCCAACTCTAATCAAACACACCTGTTCCAGCTAATCAAGGTCTTCTACATTACTAGAAACTTCCAAGCAGGTGTGAGTTGGAGCTAGTTGGAGCTAAACTCTGCAGAGTTGCGGCCCTCCAGGAACTGAGTTTGAGACCTCTGCTTTAACCTAACTACTTCTCAATGACAACAAACACATATAGTAATAGACAGATGAAAGTAGATTCAAAATAGTGAGTCAAGTCAACTTTATTTTTATAGTGCTTTATACAATAGAGATTGTTTCAGAGCAACCTTTCTGCTCTCTGCCCTGTGTGCAGGTACAAAACTATGCAGCGAGCTAAACACTCCTCCAAAAAGTAACCGAAACAGAGTTGACTTCAGGCATATTTAATGGAATCGGTGTAAAACTGCAAAAACAACATCACAAAATGTGTACATTTTTACATATCTGAATAAGGAACATATTTTTCAATATATATCAAATATGCCTTGAAGAAGCTTGTCAACACTTGAATCATTAACTTTTTCAGAATTCACCTCCATGATAAATAACACTGACAGAACTAAAAAACATTTATACTGTTATTAAGAAAAACTTACAGACAATGAGTAAATGAAGACTGGCTGGAGATGAATGTCATCCGTGTGTCCATCTGTCAAAATGGCTGAATGGTACGTACCTTACTTGATTAAAACAAATCACCACTAGGGGTTGCCAACAACAAATTAAAAAGCAATCAGAATACTCCCCACCTGGCATCTTTAGGATGTCAACCCTTTTAATGAGAATGAACTATGTGTCCATTCTATAGAGTTACCTACAAAGTCATTATCATCTTTCCTTAACTGTGGACAAAATTTCTTAATCTTAAAAAAATCTTAAATCTTTATTATTTTACCTTTATTCTGTTTTTGTGGAGATGAGACCATTGTATTAGTAAAACCAAGACATTTTTGACTGTTTGCAAACATGAAGATGAAATCGCTTGCATTATATATTTCACATACATTGGGTAGTGGATAAAGAGAAAAGAGTGGAATAAATGTGCAGGAAGGACAAGTCAGACAGGAGATTTAGCACAACCTCACTCTGTATTGTCCATCTCTCAAGAGAGCAAAATATCTGAGGTTCTTTCAGCCTTACACCTCACAATATGTAAGTGTCAGCTTTGTCCCATAACTGAAACATGTGGGAGAGATCATCCAAGTTGGCGGCCCCAGCTCAATTTTTCACAACAGAGTGGAAGTCCTTTAGACAATTATGTTCTTCAAATAATATTATTTGACATTGTTTCTTCGGATGGGATTGTCAGAGAAATTTGAAATTGTCATAAATTCAGACATTTCAATGAAGAAACACCATGAAATTATATTTTATAATATCAAAAACTCATATCTGATCTTAGTTTAACTTTAGCATGATAGCTTTGTCTGTTAAAATGGTTTTATTTCTGGAATTAAATAACTGTATATTTATTTTTAGAAAATATGGGGCAAGACGAAAGCCTCTTCTTTCAGAGCAACAACCATTTCTGTCATCAATCAGCATCTGAATTTTTTTTTTTTTTTCCCAGATTAAGTGTGAACAATTGGAGAACATCTTTTTGAGTATATGGGATTTAGTGGGATTTTATTTATGGTGTTTGCTTATGGATTTCTCTTTTAGTTTAGATAAACTTCTGTTTACTTTTCCATTAAGAGTGTATTTTTATTTAGGCATGTACTCTAGTCAAATATTATACTAGGGAGCACAATTACTACTTTAGTCTTGCTTTAAGTTTAATTGTTTTTATATTGTCTTGTACTTCTTGATTTTAATTACATATAATCAATTTTTGCTCCTTCCTAATAATTTGCCATGATTTCATCTTAAATAAATTGGTAACACTTTACAATGTGGTTTCAGTAATTAACATTAGTTATATTAGTTAACATAGACCAACAATGAAAAATACTTCTATAACATGTACAGTCCCTGACAAAAGTCTTGTCGCTTGTGTACAAATTGACCTCAAGTGCCGCTGAAATATATTTCTAATCAAGATTTTTTTACAAGAAATGGCTCATTTTAATCCCAACAGCTTTTGTAATATTGTTTCAGTGCAAAACGAAACTGTCAAAAAGTATTCTAATATTCAAAGCTTGGTAAAGCCCATTGAGTCAATTTTTGCAAAGACATAAGTGTTGTCGCCTTGTCATATGAGCTTCATCTGTGACTAATAATGGATCAATTAGGTCTCAGGTGTGTATAAAAAGAACCCCAGTACACTAGACCTTCACATCAACTGCAACTAGACCTCTGCAAACATGCCTAAGATTCACCCTGAGACTAAAGTGTTGATTATCAAGAGACTGAAGACCAGATCCACTGCTGATGTGGCAGACACCTTCAATGTGTCTCAGCGTAAAGTACAGAGGATAAAAAAAATATTTGAAGAGACTGGAGACGTTTTTGACAAGCCCAGGTCAGGCAGACCCCGCAAGACAACTGCTCGAGAGGACCGTTTGTTGGCTCAAAAATCCAAGGCCAGCCCATTTTCCACTGCAGCAGAGCTCCATGAGACCTGGTCACCTGAAGTCCCTGTGTCAACCAGAACAGTTTGTCGGATTCTGTCTCGAAATGGCCTCCATGGTCGAATCACTGCCCAGAAGCCAGCACTAAACAAAAGACAATTGAAAAACCGTGTGGCATTTGCCAAGGCCCACAGCCTGCTAAAAGGATGGACGCTGGAAAAGTGGCAGAAGGTGGATTTTTCAGATGAATCTTCTGTTGAATTACACCACAGTCGCTGCAAATATTGCAGGAGACTTACTGGAGCCCGCATGGATCCGAGATTCACCCAGAAAACAGTGAAGTTTGGTGGCGGAAAAATCAAGGTATGGGGTTACATCCAGTATGGGGGTGTGCGAGAGATCTGCAGGGTGGAAGGCAACATCAATAGTCTGAAATACCAAGAAATCTTAGCTACCTTTTATATTCCCAACCATAAAAGAGGCCAAATTCTGCAGCAGGATGGTGCTCCATCACATACTTCCATCTCCACATCAAAGTTCCTCAAGGCGAAGAAGATCAAGATGCTCCAGGATTGGCCAGCCCAGTCACCAGACATGAACATCATTGAGCATGTGTGGGGTAGGATGAAAGAGGAAGCATGGAAGACGAAACCAAAGAATATTGATGAACTCTGGGAGGCATGCAAGACTGCTTTCTTTGCTATTCCTGATGACTTCATCAATAAATTGTATGAATCCTTGCCAAACCGCATGGATGCAGTCCTTCAAGTCCTTGGAAGTCATACAAGATATTAAATTTGGATCTCACAGCACCACTACTTAATTTGCCGACATATTTTTGCATTTGCAGTAAATTTGTTCAATTTCTGTATAGGCGACAAAACTTTTGTCTTGCCAAAATTTGACCTTTCTGTCTTGATTAAATGATAAATCTTTTTTCAGTGAAACTAATTCATTTCAATGCATTAAACATCATTTGGGAGGGTTTTAGCTTTTCATATGAGCTATTTCTAACACCAATTGATTAATTAAAAGTCAGGTTAATAGCAGGCATTTCTACAAAATAGATAAGCGACAAGACTTTTGTCAGGGACTGTATTAGTTAATGTAAATTCCATTATCAACAAAAGTTTTACATGTTAATATTATTTAATATACCTGAGAACTAAGAATAAACAGTTGTGTTATGAACAGCGATGTTATGAACTCACTTAACAAAGGTTAATAAATAATATAACAAATGTATTACTCATTGTTAATTCATGGATTAACCAATGTTAATGGAACATTATTGTAAAGGCTAAATCTTATCTGAAATATGTTCTGATAACCTGTTGGTCAGAGTTTACACTGAAGGCAGTGATTGCGAAGGCAGCAATTGATCAAAGCAATTAAAAAAAAAAAAGTTTATAAATGTTGATTATTCTAAGAAATAATGAAATATCAGTTTTTATTTTATTTCTTAATATATGTACATGTATTTTAATTGATTATATTAATAATTGTTAACAATAACAAGTGTTAAGTATTGAAAATACATACATTTCAACTTAGGCAAGGACAGAAGGGTGAGCTGAACAGCATGTTATAATGATGTAACCACATCAATTTATATATATATATATATATATATATATATATATATATACATACATATATATCAAAAAAAAGAAAGAAAAAAGAACTTGAAATCTTGAAGCTTCACAAAACTGCTCTTTTGCAGCTTTTTATGTCCAAGGCAACTCAAATATGCGTAAATGACACAATGAATAATCAGATTTAAAAAAAAGTAATAATGGACAGAGAAATCACCTGCAGTCTAAGACAAGAAGCCCATATTTTTTTAATGGATATTATTAATATTAATGTATGATGAAATAACTACAAGAGAGATTCACTAAAATGTGTGACTTTGTCTTTAAGATATTATATTTAAGATTTAAGATATTAAGATATTAATTAAGAATAACAATAATTCCTTACATTTATATAGCACTTTTCTGGGCACTCAAAGTGCTTTAAATAGAAGGGGGAATCTTCTTAACAACCACCAGTGCGCAGCATCCACCTGGATGATGTGACAGCAGCCATATTGCACCAGAACGCCCACCACACACCAGCTGATTGGTGGAGAGAAGATGTGAGTGATGAATATGGGTATGATTAGGAGGCCATGATGGTCAGAGGCCAATGGGCAAATTTGGCCAGGATGCCAGGGTTACACCCCTACTCTTTTTCGAAGGACATCCTGGGAATTTTAATGACCACAAAGAGTCAGGACCTCGGTTTAACGTCTTTGACAGTATAGTGTCCCCATCACTACACTGGGGTATTAGGATCCACACAGACCACAGGGTGAGCACCCCCTGCTGGCCTCACTAACACCTCTTCCAGCAGTACCTTGTCCAGGTACTGATCAGGCTCAACCCTGCTTAGCTTCAGTGGGCAACCACTCTTGGGCTGCAGGGTGATATGGCTGCATGATATTACATTTACATTGGCTGAATTATATTAAGTAAATAGTCACAGGCCTCTGACTCAATAAACTTCACTCACTAAACAGAATATATATATTCTGTTTAGTGAGTGAAGTTTGAGTCAGAGACCAAGCTATACCAAGCTACGTCACTACAGTCAGGTTTTGTTACTGTAAAATGTCTTCTCCAGTTACTTTCCCACGCACCCCACAGATCACATTTCAGCACCTGATACAATTAAAAAACACACCAAAAAAAAAACAGTCTCTCAGTCATTCAGTCGCTTTGCTTCTGTGGCTAGATCCCATCAACACACTTTTGGCAGATGAAATTGAGCCTTTCACTCTCTAGAATCTCGACCCAACGGTGCCCCCCAGTGGACTCCATAGCTCCTGACAGCCCACACTCCTTTTTTCCATGTGGCCCGTGACCAGGCACCCAGTTCTGATAGCAGCCTTCTTCTGTGTTCTTTATCCAGAACCAGAAGTTGAATTTGCAGGTGTAACGAAGACCCAGCCACACATGAGAAGTGGAGGCCTGGATGGCTTTTCTCACTGTCCTGTTCTGAAGCTCCTCACTGTGAATGGAGACCAGGTCCACATAGTGCTTTTTGCAGTAACTCGCAGCTTCAGTCCAAGTCAGGTTCTCACGGACCAGAATCAGGTTATCTTTGGGACGCTCTGCCAAAAAAAAAATAAATAAATTGAAGGGAATGTTCCATTTTATAAAATCGCAAACATTAAAGCAATGTTATTTTTTATGTTCAGAAACAACAGAATGTTATTACAAACCAGATAACTTGCAACAAATATTTTATTAACATTTCTGAAAGAATGTTTGTTTATAACTTTGCCAGAATGTTACAGTTTATTTTGATATTTTATTCTACTAGCCTTAACCCTAAGCTAACAGTCTACTAATAGAGAGTTTTCACGACACGTCATCCATCGGCCATTTATGGACAGCCAAAAGTTATAACAAATCAAGAAGAAGAGTGCAAAAAACTGTCTGAGGAACAAAAGGCGTTTTTGGTTGGCCAAAATGAATCAGGATTTCCAGGGCAAGAATTTTGTAGTTGAAATACTAGGCTAATATCTTAATTAATACTGCTCGCACGTATCTTTACCACCTATTAACTTTTGTTAATAGTTAAAATATTGTGCCTCTTCCTGCTTACTAAGTCCTTCTCTAAATGATTTAGCAGCTTCCACGTTTTAATTAGCAGAACAACGTATTCAGTAGTACATTAATCGTGCAATCCATGCTGTTGTTTACATCCAAGTATCGCCAATATGGCACCAGTCATCTGGGTTAACGTAAGTGTAAACCCTCTCTAATGAGATTTAGTTGACATACTGCAGTTGCAAAGTTAATTAGTCTACAGAAGGGGTGCTCAACCCTGTTCCTGGAGATCTACCTTCCTGCAGAGTTCAGCTCCAACCCTGATCAAACACACCTGGACCAACTAATTAGGATCTGAAGAAGCACTAGATAATTAGACAGGTGTGTTTGATCAAGGTTGGAACTAAACTCTGCAGGAAGGTAGATCTCTAGGAAAAGGGAAAAAAGTTAATGCAGACTTAGACAAGATGAGCGTTTGAGGTTAAAAATATATAAATTGTCAATTTGTTTTTAAAAATGACTGATCGTTTCGCCAGATAAGACCCTTCTTCCTCAGCTGGGATCATTTAGAGCCATTTGAAGCTGCATTTAAACTGAATTTTGGAAGTTAAAAACTTGGGGGCACCATTGCAGTCCATTATATGGAGATAATTTCTGAATTTTTTTTCCCTCAGGAAACATAATTTCTTATTGACTGAAGAAAGAAAGAAAGAAAGAAAGAAAGAAAGAGAAAGAAAGAAAGAAAAAGAAAGATACAAACATCTTGGATGACAAGGGGGTGAGTAAATGATATGTAAATTTTTGTTTTGGAAGTGAACTTCTCCTTTAGAGATATGAGCTTCAGGAAAGTTGACAGAGCATTCATTGTTCCTTTATGCCATTCAAATGTAAATGTTAGGGACAGTGAAACTGCATAAAATTAAACAAATATTAACAGCAAATCACGTATCTTGCTCTGTACCTGTAGTGTGTATTTGTGTAGGCTGACTGCTTGTATTTTCCACCTCGGTTGTGTTTTGAAGTCTGTAGTACGTCGTTGCTGGTCCAGGAGTGACTGCATCAGTGAGAACATTTTGGTGAATAAACTTTAGAATTAAAGCTCTTTCTTTAGCAGAATTTGAATTTGTATATAATATATTGAAATGTGGACTGTTCTTTAACAAACTACACAAAAAAGGTAATCTGTTCTTTTGTACTAAACCAGCTGCTGATGTTGTTACTTTAGTCCTTCTCATGTCACATTAGGTTTATGAGGATGAATGTGTGAGAAATTACATTTGAGAGATGTATTTGGATTCTGTCTGGCTGTTGTTACTGGTGTAGTGACTGGTTTAAGATCTGTAAAGGCAAAATATAGACATATTACATAGATGCAGTAAATAAGTCTCTAGTAAATTATCTCTAGTCTTATTTTACAATTGCTGAAAACAAAAATTAATGATTCTTCAAATTCATCATTAAGGCTTGTGCCATAAAAGACAGTGGGTTTGTATGTGTTATATTCTAATGTAGCCTGTAACAATCTGTGTAGATCTGAAGGCTGCTGTGGAAGATGTGTTGAACGCACCACCATGACAGATGAAGGGCAGAGTGGTGTTGCATTGGATGTCATTCCATTTCCCTGTTTGGTTCACCATCACTACAGTACATTTGTAGTGCCTGTTGATGGGTTTCGTCTGGCTGAAACTCCAGAAACGAAAAGAAAAGTTGCACTGATCTGACCACGACCAGGCATCTTTAAATAGTCCAATCCATACGTTATTGACACCATTTTTTGTGCAGGTTCTGACATTGGCTAAATCTGTGTGGAAGGTTCTGCAATACTCTTGGGCCTCCGTCCAGGATTTGTTCTCCTCAATCAGGATATGCTTTTCTTTGGCTGTTGCTATGGACAAACAACAAGGAAAATTTCAAAACTGCTTGTAGTATTTGAAGAGTTCAGATGCAAAAGCCTCTACATCCATCTGATGTTTTTCTTTAAAATTAGCATTTCTTTCTGGCTACTTTATATAGGTTTCTACATAAGTACTGGTACTTCTGATTGGGCTGAGGCTGGAATTTAGCGAGTTGAAAGTAAAAGTATTTGATGGATGTATACCATGTGTCAGGAGCATTCACTGAGAATCATCTCATTGTTGACTGAGATGGCTTTTAGCTGGTTTTGCATCTGAACTCTTCATTTATATGCATCATTGCTGTTACAAATCGAGTTGAAAGATTAGGTCATAAAACATTATAAAACTTATGTATAATGTATTTCATTCTTAATGCTTAATAGTTTTAACAGAAAATCTTACCATTGAAGCACACAAATTGCTTTTGTGAGTCACAGCTATCGTTAAACCATTTCCAATCATTGTCCATTGCAGCACAGTCCCCATTATTATTTATATCTGTGTGGTTATTTTTCTTATTTTTGAATATCTCTTCATTGTAGAAACTGTCTGGCAGGGTCCAGTGCCATTTGAAAACTTCACCTCTATAAAGTCCAATGTACACATCATATGAATAATCAGTTATGATTTTGAACAAACTCTTCATCTCATCTTCATTATTTACAGTCGCCAGGTCAGTGTACATCTCACGACAGAATCTCTGAGCCTCAGTCCAGTTCATTCTGATGTTTATGAAGTGATATTGGTGAGTTATTCGGCTTGAAGTGAAGGGCAAAATCCCTGAGAAGAAAAAAGGATAAAAATTGATGAATCCATGCTTTGAAAACAGTCAAGAAAGATTATTAAAGTCTGTATTTAAAAAGCTTACCTAAGACAGCGAAGAGAATGAATAGCATGATGGTGCAGCATAGAAATGACATGAAGCGTTAAAGCATATTACAATTCTCGTTACAATATTTCCCTTTAAAAAAAAACGATCTACATAGCCAAATAAAAACCACACTTCCTGTTCCTGTAACTGAACACAGACAGGGCAGAAAGCACCAGAAAGTTTGCCAGAACGTTACAGTTTATTTTGATATTTTATTCTACTAACCATAACCTTAAGCTAACAGCCTACTACTAGAGAGTTTTCATGATTCGTCATCCATCGGCCATATTGGCGGCACTGAACATAAACAGTGCCACTAACCTGAAAGAAACTCGCATATTTTGCTAATTATTCCTGTTAAAATGGTCCATTGTTGTCATATTTTGGGCTGTACTAATCGGTCGGACTGGGAAAAACATTTATAGACAGCCAAAAGTTATAACCAATCAAAAAGAAGAGTGCAAAAAACTGTCTGAGGAACAAAAGGCATTTGTGGTTGGCCAAAATGAATCAGGATTTCCAGGGCAAGAATTTTGACAACATTTTGTGTTTATTTTTATCATTTCCAGTCAGGTAGTCGAAATATTAGGCGAATATCTTAATTAATGCTGCTCACACGTATCTTAACCACCTATTAACTTTAGTTAATGGTCAAAATATTGTGCCTCTTCCTGCTTACTAAGTAATATTACTTTCTCTATATGATTTAGCAGCTTCCACATGTTTAAATTAGCAGAACAATGTATTCAGTAGTACATTAACCATGCAATCCATGCTGTTGTTTACATCCGAGTATCGCCAATATGGCGCCAGTCATCCGGGTTAGCGTAAATGTAAACCCTCTCTAATGAGATTTAGTTGACATACTGCAGTTGCAAAGTTAGTCTACAGAAGGGGTGCTCAACCCTGTTCCTGGAGATCTACCTTCCTGCAGAGTTCAGCTCCAACCCTGATCAAACACACCTGAACCAACTAAATAGGATCTGAAGAAGCACTAGATAATTACAGACAGGTGTGTTTGATCAAGGTTGGAACTAAACTCTGCAGGAAGGTAGATCTCTAGGAAAAAGGCTGGGCACCCCTGGTCTACAGAATGTCCAAGAGAACCATCAAAATGAAATGTGACCAAACGTTAGCGAAAGATCTGAGAACATTCACTGTGAGCTGGGTTTATGCTCTATTTTACAGACTTTTGGAAAATGTATCTGCTCACTACATAATGCATCTAAGTGCATTATTTTTTGTAGCCTACTAAATAAGGGTTCAATATTAAAAGGAGAAGTTCATTTCCAGATAAAAAATGTACAGATAATTTACTCACCCCCATGTCGTCCAAGATGTTCATGTCTTTCTATCTTCAGTCGGTAAGAAATTATGTTTCCTGAGGAAAACATTTCAGGAATGTTCTCCATATAGTGGACTTCAATGGTGCCCCCAAATTTGAACTTTGGAAATTCAGTTTAAATGCAGCTTCAAATGGCTCTAAACAATCCCAGCCGAGGAAGAAGGGTCTTATCTAGCGAGACGATAGGCTATTTTCAAAACAAACTGACAATTTATATACTTTTTAACCTCAAATGCTCGTTTTGTCTCATCTCTGTCATGTGCATACATACTCTGTGTAATCTGGGTCAGTAGAGTTAGGGTATGTCAAAAAACTCGCGTCTCATTTTCTTCTTCCATGTCAAAATTGTCCTACATCGCTGTTTTACCTTTTTTTTGTAAAGGGCATTTGATCTTCTTTGTATGTTCACTTTGTAAACACTGGGTCGGTACTTCTGCAGCAATGTAGGACAATTTTGAAGTTGGGGAAGAAAATGAAATGGGAGTTTTTCGACATACCCTAACTGTATTGACCGTATAGAACTAGAAAAAAAGTTCATGCAGACTTAGACAAGATGAGCGTTTGAGGTTAAAAAGTATATAAATTGTCAATTTGTTTTGAAAATGACTGATCATTTTGCTAGATAAGACCCTTCTTCCTCGGCTGGGATCGTTCAGAGCCATTTGAAGCTGCATTTTGGAAGTTCAAAACTTGGGAGCACCATTGAAGTCCATTATATGGAGAGAATTCCTGATTTTTTTCCTCAAGAAACATAATTTCTAATCGACTGAAGAAAGAAAGATACAAACATCTTGGATGACAAGGGGGTAAGTAAATGATATGTAAATTTTTGTTCTGGAAGTGAACTTCTCCTTTAGAGATATGAGTTTCAGGAAGGTTGACAGAGCATTCATTGTTCCTGCACATCCTTTTTTGCCATTCAAATGTAAATGGGTTTTTTTTTTTGTTTGTTTGTTTTTTTGTAATGTATCCCATGTGTCTGTTACAATTTCTGCTGATTTGTCAACAAGAAATGTTTTGTAAAGTTTTGTCAAAAAAAGAATATTATGTAAATTCCAAAAAAAATTCAACATTCTTTCTGTGGTGAGGACAGTGAAATTGCATAAAATTAAACAAATATTAACAGCAAATCACTCATCTTGCTCTGTACCTGTAGTGTGTATTTGTGTAGGCTGACTGCTTGTATTTTCTGCCTCGTTTGTGTTTTGAAGTCTGTAGTGCGTCGTTGCTGGTCCAGGAGTGGCTGCATCAGTGAGAACATTTTGGTGAATAAATTGTATAATTAAAGCTCTTTCTTTAGCAGAATTTGAGTTTGTATATAATATATTGAAATGTGGACTGTTCTTTAACAAACTACACAAAAAAGGTAATCTGTTCTTTTGTACTAAACCAGCTGCTGATGTTGTTATTTTAGCCCGTTCTCAAGTCATATTAGATTTATGAGGATAAATGTGTGAAAAATTACATTTGAGAGATGTATTTGGATTCTGTCTGGCTGTTGTTACTGGTGTAGTGACTGGTTTAAGATCTGTAAAGGCAAAATATAGACATATTACATAGATGCAGTAAATAAGTCTCTAGTAAATTATCTCTAGTCTTATTTTACAATTGCTGAAAACAAAGATTCATGATTCTTCAAATTCATCATTAAGGCTTGTGCCATAAAAGACAGTGGGTTTGTATGTGTTATATTCTAATGTAGCCTGTAACAATCTGTGTAGATCTGAAGGCTGCTGTGGAAGATGTGTTGAACGCACCACCATGACAGATGAAGGGCAGAGTGGTGTTGCACTGAATGTCATTCCATTTCCCTGTTTGGTTCACCATCACTACAGTACATTTGTAGTGCCTGTCGATGAGTTTCGTCTGGCTGAAATTCCAGAAACGAAAAGAAAAGTTGCTCTGATCTGACCACGACCAGGCATCTTTAAATAGTCCAATCCATACGTTATTGACATCATTTTCTGTGCAGGTTCTCACATTGGCTAAATCTGTGTGAAAGGTTCTGCAATACTCTTGGGCCTCCGTCCAGGATTTGTTCTTCTTAATCAGGATATACTTTTCATTGGCTGTTGCTAACAAACAACAAGAAAAAGTTCAAAATTGCTTGTAGTACTTATATGCATCATGGCTGTTACAAAACGATTTGAAATATTAAGTCACAAAACATTATAAACTTATGTGTAATGTATTTCATTCTTAATGCTTAATAGTTTTAACAGAAAATCTTACCATTGAAGCATACAAATTGCTTTTGTGAGTCACAGCTATCGTTAAACCATTTCCAATCATTGTCCATTGCAGCACAGTCCCCATTATTATTTATATCTGTGTGGTTATTTTTCTTATTTTTGAATATTTCTTCATTGTACAAACTGTCTGGCAGGGTCCAGTGCCATTTGAAAACTTCACCTCTATAAAGTCCAATGTACGCATCATATGAATAATCAGTTATGGTTTTGAACAAACTCTTCATCTCATCTTCATTATTTACAGTCGCCAGGTCAGTGTACATCTCACGGCAGAATCTCTGAGCCTCAGTCCAGTTCATTCTGATGTTTATGAAGTGATACTGGTGAGTTATTTGGCTTGAAGTGAAGGGCAAAATCCCTGAGAAGAAAATAGGATGAAAATTGATGAATCCATGCTTTGAAAAACAGTCAAGAAAGATTATTAAAGTCTGTATTTAAAAGCTTACCTAAGACAGCAAGGAGTATGAATAGCATGATGGTGCAGCATAGAAATGACATGAAGCATGAAGCATTAAAGCATATTCTCATTACAATAGTTCCCTTTAAAAAAAAACAGACCTACATAGCCAAATGAAAACCACACTTCCTGTTCCTGTAACTGAACACAGAAGGGGCAGAAAACACAAAGAGTTTTTTGATCCTTTGTTGGAAACTACCTCACAATAGACTAAAATAAATGACATTTGAATACTTACTTCCTATGAAACATTTAAATAATTTTATGAGAAGGCCTAAAGTATAGCTTTGACAGTTAGCATTATGATGTGTAACAAGCTGGGAATTTGTATTAGTACAACATTACAGTATCTTAAAAAATTATTTATATTACAATATGCAAAATGTATTTGTATTATTACAAAAATCACAGCCATGTTCAGAAAAACATTTTTTTCTGAACATGTGGTTGGATTTCCATAAAACTTTGTGCTCACCTAGTTTCATTAAGTTTTGAGTTTTTGTTTAAGATTTATAGGCTTTTAGGCAAAATTGGCCACTGCCCTTTTTTTATAAGTATTGAGCTAGAGAGTCCAGAGTTGTGCTGCAGTGGTTTGGTTGAGATTGAGCGAAAAAACTAGAACTAATTCGTAAAAGTTTTTTTTTTTCATGTGACCTCAGATTGAGTACCTACATAAGTGTTCTGAGTTTGGCGAAGATATCTCATTCCGTTCATAAGTTATAGCCGTTTTATTAAATTATTTTATTAATTAATGGTCCTGCCACAGTTTAATGTGAGTCGAAAGTTCAACTTTTTTTTTTTTTAACTAACTCCAGAGAATTTTTCTGCACTGGTTTAGTTCTGATCAGGGGAAAAACCTAGGACTAGTTCACAAAAGTAGGTTTTTCAAAATACCCTAAAATTTTGCAGATCAAATCCGAATGCGCATGAGCTAATGATTCCAACTATATAAACAGTTGACCCTGTGACTGTCAGTTTAGGAGTTATGAGCGATTTCATACTTTTGATCGCTGTAAAGCCCCCGTCAGGCCGATTGGGGTGAGCCTTGGTGATGTTGAAGGCAGTGTGAGTACTACCTCCAAGTTTTAAGTGTATGACTTACGGCTTGGTCTGCCCGGTCAGTCATTTATCACGGAAAGTTTTTTTTTCCTGTTCTTTTTTTTTGTTTGTTTTGTAGTCTAATAGCTCTAATTATGCGCCAATCTCCATAAAAGTTTGCATATGCTCCCTTATTTTGTGATGTTCTACGTAAAGCAGGTCATTTTTTCAGTCATTTAAATGTCATTTTGCATAGGAAATAATGCAACATTTTCACCTTTATAACAGTTGAAGCGCCAGCTATGGCTGAATGTCCATGTTTCCTTGCTTGTTTAAAGTGATACACCTTATTTCGTGAAGCTGTACATAAATCAGGCAGGCACTTTTCAACGTGATCCCATGGTAATTCGTATGTACAATACTGATGTACTTACAGCATCTAAACATACAAATACTCAATGTTGGGGTAACGCATTACAAGTAACGCGAGTTGAGTAATCAGATTACTTTTTTCAAGTAACTAGTAAAGTAATGCATTACTTTTTCATTTACAAGAAAATATCTGAGTTACTTTTTCAAAAAAGTAGCGCCAATTACTTTTTGTTTCCTTTATGCATTTAATCCCATTTTATTAACCAGTGTCTTTGCTGCTGACCTTGTCGATCCAATTCAACCATACTAATAAGCAAAACTTACTTTAGATTAACTAACATTTGTGTTTCATTTTTCTCATTGCTGAAGAGTGTTGTACTTCCGTCTCCTACAGTTCTACTGTACAGACGTGATGTTGTGGCTAGAAGGGATACAGCTCCGACCAGAAACTAACAATGAAATTAATTGTTCAATCTAGATTTTTTTTTTTTAGATTTTTTTTAACGTCTAGACCTACCCCAACCCTAAACTTAGCCCTTACTATAATACAAAAAGTATTATTGTTGTACAGTGTGACAAAAATAGCGTTAGATTGATGTGCGCATGCAAGGCTGTATCCCTTCTAGCCTTTACCCAAATGTGAATTTACTTTTTCTTCAGCCTTAGGCTTATTTATTTCACCTTTTGGTGTGAAATGGTTTTTACATTTGCTAAAAATGGAACTTTTTATATTAAAAACAAACAAGCAAGCCCTGCCCAGATTTTAAAAAGTAATGTAAATGTAACGCAAAAGTAATGTAATGCATTACTTTCCATAAAATGTAACTAAGTAACGTAATTAGTCACTTTTTTAGGGAGTAACACAATATTGTAATGCATTACTTTTAAAATTATTTTCAGCATTTAAATATACAATACTGACATATTAATGACACCTACAAACGAATCCTTATAAATATTGAAATCGCGGCATTTATTTCATTATTATTGGTTTTAGATGTCATACCAATGGCCTTGTTTTCAATTGCATTGTTTAATTGTTTAATCGTTCACTTAATATGAAATGATAACATCTCATTCTGGTCTGTGTGATTTCTGCTGCCAGCTCATTTCCAAGAATAGGCCTACATAATCTTAAACAAGACTACACTTTAAACCCTTAAAAGAAAAACATTTCTGCAATCGTTTAACCATTCATGTAATATTTACTTTGTTTTCCGTGGTAGGACACATGCTGTGACCAACAGCAATAAACCCGCGCTAAAGTGCATTTTTCAAATTCAAATATAGAGGGTATGCATGTGACGTTACCGTCAGCTGGAGTGGCTGCGGCTCCGCCCACTGAGTGGCAGCATTGGTTTCAACATGAATGCTGCAACAAAAATCATAAAACACCTCTAAAACCAGAACGAGCTTTGCGATTGACTGTACAAAGAGGTTTGCCAAGAAATCTGAGGTATATTTTTACAGACTGCTGAAAGCTACTGAAAAGAGAAGCAAATTAATCGCTGCAATTCAAAGAAACAAATGGTCTCCAGGCAGCGAAACACAGATTTGCAGTTATCATTTCATGTTAATATGTTGAATTGTGCAGTAAAATCATATCCTATATATTGTATTATAGTATATCGTACTAACAAGTCATCAACTAAATATTTACCATCTTAAATTCTGCATAATTGGATGTTTTTAAATAAACACTGACAAAAACTATATACGTTTTTCAGCTGGATGATATGACGATATATATAACATTGATATAAGTGTTCACCGGGGTTTTGTATTTTGTATTTACAAAATGAGTTCACAGGCAAATTTGCTTTATTTATTTTCCTCGTGTCAAAATCAGACATAAGTGTTAGAAAACACGATTCCTGGCTGCATAAACATCTACTGACCACTGGATATTTGTTTAGTTGTTAGGAGCTTTATATCAAGTTCAGCAACCTTTAGTTTAAACTTATTTTCCCATCTTCCCTGTTAAATCCATTCACGCTGAAGGCTCTTTTGCCACTCAGTCCGGCTGAGGGGGCGTGTCCCGGTGGGAAAGTGACAGCATCAAGAAACGACAGGCAGGAAAATCGAACGCTCATTGGCTCTCGCCTGCACTCGTCACATATTACAACATGCCATATTCCTGGTGTGTTTTGAATGATGCGCAAGCCCCTTCACGGAGTGGATCAGGAAAATAACCTGGATAATATTTTCAGCGATTAACAACCTAATTTCTGCTCTGCACCTCACACAAATCTTCCGTATTCCACCAGAGAGAACTGGGACTGCAATGCATCATCATTTGGACTGCTTTTTGGTACTGCTTTTGACATTTTGCAATAGATAAATGATTGTGATTGCACTTATCTGTCTGTCATGTTTTTATACTGTACAGAGAGAGTTATGGTTAGGTTTAGAAGTGGGAGTGGGATTAGCAACTATAAAAAATATTTTTATGCTGTATTGTTACTAAAATGGTCATTTTTTCCCTGCATATTTTGGTCAGTTACTGTAACAGGACTCTTCTGAAGCGTGATAGATCCAAATGCGAGCTTTATTAAACAGATCGTAGTCAAGACAGGCAGGGTCAGACACCAGCAAACAGTAATATCCAGGGCAAGGCAAAGCGTAATCTAATAAAACAGGCAGAATGTCAAAATACCAGAGAGCAGTCCAAAAGTAACAAATAAAACAAGGCAATGAAACAAGGCAAAAACTATGGCAAGGAACAAGGCAAAACTATGGCAAAAAACAAGGCAAAACTATGACAAAGAAACAAAACCGTGGCAATAACAAAACAAGGCAATGAAAGCAGGGAAAACGCTTGGTAGAGTCCGCACAGGCAAAACAATACTTCGCGGAGGCCTGTTTGGTTTAGGCCTCCTTATATGTCCACCAAACAGGAAATAACCAATGAAGCAGCAGAGGGAGCAGTAACAGTCAGTCCATGGGTGAGGGCTCCCTCTGCTGGCGTGGCATTACAGTTACATTTTATATGCTTTTTATATTCGTTTGGAGGGAAGTTTAAGGGATTTAAAAATCTAAATCACTTATTGATTAAATAATAAAAATGCATATTTACTATAAAATGGGTAGTATTAGGTTTGGGGGTAGGTTAAGTGGACTAAAAATCTAAATCGCGTATTAATAAAATAAAATGCATATTTGCTAAAAAAAAAAAAAAAATGGGTAGGTTTCTGTTTGGGGGTAGGTTAGCATCAATCAAAACTTACAAATGCGCTTTACCATCAATAAAAACATACAAAAATTTACGTTTTGTGCCTCTAAACTAAACTCTAAACAAGGCCAGGCTGCCTTTTAACAGTTACTGCCTCAGCTATGGGTCAATCTCTCGATCTCTATTAAAGTTTGCATGCTTCTACAGAAACATGTGGTGCAATTGCTCACCCAGTTTTGTGAAGTTTTGAGTTTTCATTTAGGATTTATAGGTTTGATATATAGTTGGCCACACCCGTTTTTTTAAATTACCTTGTTGTAGCTATCCAAAGGGAAAAGTTTTTTGATACTTGTTGACCTTGCAGTCTCTTCTAATAAGCTGATGATTTGAATCAGGTGTGTTAGATAAGGGAGATATGCAAAATGTGCAGGGCAGGGGTGCCTCCAGGACAATTTGAAAGCCTAGGTAAAACCTAGAAGTAGTTTGCAAAAGTATTTATATAAATATATATATATATATATATATATATATATATTTATTTAGCATATTCTCAAATTATTTAACAAACAATTTGATTGACAGTGGCAGTTCTGGGGCAAAGTTGTTCAGAATGAAGAGAACTATCATATATGAATATTGTGTGTATGTGTGAAAAGCCGCAAAATATACAATTGTATATTGCCCCTCAGTGGTCAATTTCTTTCAAATTTCTCACAGACCTTTAGGGCCATAAGTCAAACAGACCCACTGAGTATCGATTTATTCGACCTCCTTTAACTTTATCTAATAGGTGCGCAAACTTCATTGGCCAATGGAGGCCATGTTTTATTTGAGGTACGCAAATGTGCTTACAGATACTTGTGACACTTTTGACCAAGACGCAACATACCAATTTTTATGTTGATCAAACAAAGGTTTGCATAGTTATAGCCATTTTTATGTTTTTTTATGCTATGCTATGCTTTTCTTACCTTGCTCCCTGCTTGTATTTTTCCCTTCAGAATTAGTTGTTGCTGGTGTAGGAGTAGCTGTATCAGGAAGAACATTTTGGTTAATAAATTGCATAGTTAATGCTTTTGCTGTAACATTTGTAACATGTTGAAATGTGTTAAAACATATTTCTCAGATAATGTGATTCTGGCTGCGTTTTTAAACAAAACACTGCTTTTTAAGCAATTCTGTTACCCTCGTGTTGTTCTAAAATTGTATTGCATTTTTTTTTTTCTTCTGTGGAGCTGAAAAGAAGATTTTTTTTTTTTTTGTCAACAATCTTAAAAAAATCTCATTGTTCTGCAGGAGAAAGAAATGCAAACAGACTTAAAGTATCTCTCCACAATTAATTGTAATAAAATCAGTAAATGGCTTTGTGTACTTTTTTGTTTGTTAGTTTGTTTGTTTGCCATGTCGTGCGGCCCTACAAACAAGCAAAGTAAAAAATTGAACTTTTTTATTTAGTCAGAAAAAAAATGCAATTATGTTAAAAAATGCAATTATATTTCTTCCCCAAATCAGGCATCCCTCCTCAGAAGCACATGAGGGTAAAAAATTAAGGTAAACTATCCCTTTAACTTTCTTTGTGCTGACAATATACCTGGTTTAGTGGTTGATTGAGATTTCAGATCTGTAAAGGAATCAGATTAGATGCATGTTATACAGAGATGAAGGAAACTGAATTATTTTGTCTCATTTTTGGACAGTTTTAAAGGCAAAGAAGAGAAAAAGCTGAACACACCACCATAACATATGAAGGGCTGAGAGATGTTACAATGAACATCATTCAATTTCCCTGTTTGGTTCACCATCACTGTAACACAGTCCCGGTCTCTTCTGTTGTTACTTAACTGACTTGAATACCAGAAACGGAAAGAAGAGTCACTCTGATCCGACCACAACCAAGAGTCTTTAAAAAGTCCAATCCATACGTCATTCACTCCAGCGTCCTTAACTAGCTTTTCTGAGGTGGTACTGGCATTGGCTAGAACCATGTGAAAAGCTGTGCAATATTCTTGTGCATCCCTCCAGGATTTTTTCTCCACAATTAGAATATACTTTTCATTGGTTGTTGCTACAAATGACAAGCAAAAGATTCTAATTGTCTTTAATTTTTGTATGAAAATAAGCTTATGAAACTGGATCAATATAATATTTTTTACATTAAAAAAAATGTATGGTCACAATACAAAAATGCACAATACAAAAAAATAAACAAATAAAAATAACAAGAAAACAAATCTTACCATTAAAGCATACAAACTGCCTTTGTGTGTCACAGCTGTCACTAAAGCATTTACCATTTTTGTCCATTGCAGCACAGGCCACATTATTATTTCCATCGGGTTTGTTATTTTTCCAGTTTTGGAATGTCTTTTCATTGTACAAACTGTCTGGCAGGGTCCAGTGCCATCTGAACACTTCACCTCTATAAAGTCCAATGTACACATCATATGAATAATCAGTTATGGTTTTGAACAAGCTGTTCATCTCATTTTCATTATTCACAGTCGCCAGGTCAGTGTACATCTCACGGCAGAATCTCTGAGCCTCAGTCCAGTTCTTTCTGATATTTATGAAGTGATACTGGTGAGATATTTGGCTTGAAGTGAAGGGCAAAAGCCCTGAGAACAGCAGAGGATAAAAATTGATTAATTAATGCCTTGAAAATAAATAAATAAGCATGCTCTTGTCCATAATGGCAGTAAATGCTTAATTACATCTGCAGTTTCAGCAGTTAGGAAAGAAAGTCTGTATTAAAAAGCTTACCTAAGACAGCGAGGAGTATAAACAGCATGATGGTGCAGTCTTCATAGAAAAGCTATAGACTAATAGACACATTCACCCAGTGTGGTAAGCATATTACAACTCTCATTACACTCTTTCCCTTTAAAATAACTAGATAGGCAAATGAAAACCACACTTGTGTTCCTGCTACAGAATGCAGAGAGGGACACAAAACACAAAGAGTTCTTTGATCCTCTGTTGTAAACTACCTCATAATAGACTAAAATAATTTAAATACTTATTTGAAACATTTAAATACTTACGTGGAAAGGTCTAAAACCACAGCTTTGCCAGTTAACATTATGTTGTGCAACAAACTTCTTGAACAAATATTATTTAATTTGTTTTTGTACAATATTGTAATCTCATTCTAACATTACAATATTTTAAAAAGTAATATGATTCATATTACAATATGTAAAATGTTTTTTGTATTATTTCAGACATTACAGCCATGTTCAGAACAAGCATATAAAAATGAAAGGATATGAAAGAGCTTTAATCAGACGTGTTCAGATACAGATGACATACTTGCTGGTACTATTGGTACCAGTTATAATAATGGCCACACTATTCTGTTTTAACTTTAAATTAAAGCCAAACAAAGAAGAAATAATAATAATATACATGAATTAAAAACCCAGATGAAAAATAATGTACCATCAGTGTGTTTTGATGCTAACAGTTTATTCTGTTGGATATCATGGAATAACATGTAAATCTCCCAGTATCCTTTAAAATGTATAGGATCAAATAAAAGTGCAAAGCAAGCAGTTTCTCTCTGACTGCATCTTAACAGTTTTCCATCGTTCTTTATGGTTAAAATGCATTAGTACATATTTGGCAGATGAAATTGAGTCTTTCGCTCTCTGGTTTCCCAACCCAATGATGCCCCCCAGTGGACTCCATAGCTCCTGACAGCCCACACTCTTCATAACCATGTGGCCCATGACCAGACGCCCAGTTCTGATAGCAGCCTGTTTCTCTGTTCTTTATCCAGAACCAGAAGTTAAATTTGCAGGTGTAACGAAGACCCAGCCACACATGAGAAGTGGAGGCCTGGATGGCTTTTCTCACTGTCCTGTTCTGAAGCTCCTCACTGTGAATGGAGACCAGGTCTATGTGGTGCTTTCTGCAGTAAGTCACAGCTTCGGACCACGTCAAGTTCTCACGGACCAGAATCAGGTTATCTTTGGGAAGTTGTAAGTTGTAAGTGCAACAATAAGGAAAAAGGTATAATGCTCATTTATATGGAATAACATAAGACAGTATTTTGTAATATTATCTATTCAACTCCATTGACTGCATTCTGCAACATTAAAACAAAACATGTTATTTTCCTATTTATTACTGTGAAGCTTCTTTGACACAGTCTGTGTAGTATAAATTTCTATTTTAATAAAGGTGACTTAACTTGATATTAGATAGCATATATTTAAATAATAAAACTAGTTTTATATGTACTATTTGTTGAACCCTGAAAATGTGTCTACTCAGGGCCGCAAGCATAAGAGTAAAATTATTCTTTATTTAAAAAAGTGTAAGTATACTAATATGTTATATAACAATATCACACAAGCTACTGTGCGGTTGTTATGATACAACATTTAAATAATCAAGAAGGTAATATTAAGTAACTTTTTTGCCAATTACTTTGTCTCTGGCAATGAAAGAATTCCCAACAAAGCCAAAGCATGACTCAGAGCAACAAAGAAGTTGCATTCATGAGTGAATAAAGCAATAAGCCCCAAGAAGCCGTGGTTACAGTGAATTTATAAGGGGCATTTTTAGGCACGAAGCAGAGTGCCTAAAACCCCCTTAGCTGTTTAAATTCACTGTAAACCATGGCTTCACTGGGCTTACTGCTTTTATAAAACGGTTATTCTATATATGTAGTAAAGTTTCACAAAATAAAACAGAGCAAATAAAGTGTAATGATGTTAATAAAAATATTATTCTTCCACCAAACAATGTAGTTCCTCAGAAACGGTTGTGGATGCAACACAGTGGTTAGATGTAAACAAAGGTGTATGTTTGTAGAGTAATTTACAACAGCGTTGAACACAACTCAACCAATTAGAATCAAGGACCAGAACTATGTTTTATAATATGTTTTTTAACAAATCAGTCAATGATTCACATATAAAGATTGTCACGTGTTCTGCCATTACCTGCAGAAATTAAAACCGAAAAATCCATCGCTATCTCATGACCAATTGACCATATACACGGACTACTTCCTTGTTTTAGGCAAGCCAGCTCAGTCATTTCCGGTCAACTGTACTTTGTCGTAATAGGAGTGTCCTTTGCTCATTTTCTCTACATAATCCATTCACAATTTGAAGAAAAGTTTTGTTTGTCTAAGAGGACTAGAGTAAATCTGCTAAATATGCGTGAGTCATTTAATATGATTGACAGCAATAACTGAATAAAACATCTGACAAGCTGATGTCAAAAATAGAGCTTAAGTCTTAAATGATTCAGACTAAATTCAGAAGAACAAAACTACAGTAGTAATATTCTTGTGTTTGTTGAATATAGGCTAGCTTTTACAAGATAAACAAGATAAACTGTTATTAAATGTATGTAAAAAGATGTAGTTATTAAATTAAGTCTAAAATATTTCAAATTCATATTGATTCATATTGAATGCATTATTTAATTCTTATACCATTAATATTTAACTTATTTCATTTGTAGTAAACTATATATAGGCTAAGTATTTAAATAATTCACCCTTTTAGGCTGTTTGTGTCTGAGCTTGGTTATTTATTTATTTTAATGACTTTCTGCACTGGCTATATACTTCAGTATGGTAAAAGTACTAAAATTTGTTATACTAGTAATTTTATAATAAATCGAAAAGGAAGACGTGGAAAAACTATGGGAGTTGAAATGGCAGTTGCAGCCAATGAGTGATCCTCTACTGCCATTATGTGTTTACAAGAGTTATGTGGTTATAATTTCATTTCTTTGTTTTCCTTGTGATTTTTTTATGAATGAAAAGTGAATCTTTGAAGTGATTTTTACTGCACAGCTGTAGAGTTGAAAAATAATAAAGGCTTTCAAATATTACAAGATTTTAAAAATGTGTTCATGACTAAGGCAAGTCATTGATTATTAACAATACTATTAAGATGTCATTGAAGAGAGAAGCATCTAGCTTGCTAACGTTAGATTAAACAGTTATTACAGTGTTTAGCTGTCAGCATTTAAATGTACAACTACATATCTATGTAGTCTTCTAGGATTGCCAGGCTCATGCCGCTATCATTATTTACGATGTTGCAATTATTATGTTTTTCAGTTTCTGATAAGAACGAGGTAGGAGAGTAGTCTCGAGAGCCTCCACCTACACTGGAAATTTACCAGCTGGCTTATCATTATGCAAAAGTTCTAAAGAACGCTTTGTGCATATGGTCAATTCGTGCATATTTTATGGTGTCTAACTCGCACGAATCCGTACGACCCCACTCGTATAATTTTGTACGATTTCTCTAGACCCCAGTCAAGACTAGGTTTAGGGGTGGGGTTAGAGGTAGACCATTCGTACGAATTCACACGAATTGGGGAACTCATAAAATATGTAATATTTAGCAAAAATCATATGAATTCATAAAAGTGAATTTCTCTTACCTTGCTCTGGACCTGAAGTGAGTGTTTGTGTTGGTTGTGTGCTTGTATTTCCCCCCTCAGTATTAGTTGTTGCTGGTCTAGGAGTAGCTGTATCAGTGAGAACATCAAACAAGTGGTAAAAGGTTCAGAGGATAAAAGCAATTCTCCACCCAAATATGAAAATTCTGTCACCCTCATGTTGTTTTAGAACTGTATGGTATTCTTTATTCTGTGGAGCTTAAAAGAAGACAGTTTAATATATTTTTTTAAAGTTAATGCATTCTTTAAAATATCCTCTCTTATTGTTCTGCAGGAGAAAGAAGTGCAAGCAGACTTAAACTAGGCCTTCACGATTAGTCGTATTATTATTCACGATTAATGGGTTTGTGTAATCGAACTAAATTGTTTTATTCAAATATATGAGCTGTATGTTTGAGAGTGAAACATGACACTGGCCTATTCACAGGCCTACTTGCTGCTCCACATAATCTTCATCTACAAGTGCTGCGAATTTGGATCATTTATAATGTGCATTTTGGGAACACCAGTTCCCACAACTTGTTTTGTGTGTGTGTGTGTGTGTGTGTGTGTGTGCCAAACTGTGTAGCCCTACAAACAAACAAAAGCAAAGCAAACCTGAAGCTTTTCTTTTATCAAAAGATTTCTTCCCCCAAATTATGCTTCCCTACTTGGAACCACATGAGGGTGAATAAATGATAGTAAACTATCCCTTTAACTTTTGTAGTGCTGACAATATACCTGCTTTAGTGGTTGATTGAGACTTCAGATCTGTAAAGCAGTCAGATTAGATGGATATTATACAGAGATGCAGGAAGCTGAACTATGTTGTCTAATTTTTTTTGCTGTTTTAAAAGGCAAAGAAGAGAAAAAATGAACATACCACCATAACATATGAAGGGTTGAGTGGTGTTGCAATAAACATCATTCCATTTCCCTGTTTGGTTCACCATCACTGTAACACAGTCACGGTCTCTTCTGTTGTTACTTAACTGACTTGAATTCCAGAAACGGAAAGAAGAGTTGCTCTGATCCGACCAAGACCAAGAGTCTTTAAATAGTCCAATCCATACATCATTTTTTGCTATGTCCTTGATATCTTTATTTTCTGAGAAGGTTCTGATATTGACTAGATCTGTGTGAAAAGTTGTGCAGTATTCTTGGGCATCCCTCCAGGATTTGCTCCTCTCAATCAGGACATATGTTTTATTGGCTGTTGTTACAGATAGAATGACAAGCAAAAGATTCTAACTGTTGCTGATATGTTTATGAAAAAACGCTTATGAAACTGGAACACTATTGTATTTGTTATTTTTAAAAAATGTATAGTCACAATACAGTTGTACAGACAATAAACAAATCTTACCATTAAAGCACACAAACTGCTTTTGTTTGTCACAGCTGTCACTAAACCATTTCCCATTGTTGTCCATTGCAGCACAGGCCACATTATTATTTTCATCTGGTTCGTTATTTTTCCAGTTTTGGAATGTACTTCCATTGTACAAACTGTCTGGCAGGGTCCAGTGCCATCTGAACATCTTACCTCTATAAAGTCCAATATACACATCATATGAATTGTCAGTTATGGTTTTGAACAAACTGTTCATCTCATCTTCATTATTCACAGGTGCCAGGTCAGTGTACATCTCACGGCAGAATCTCTGAGCCTCAGTCCAGTTCTTTCTGATATTTATGACGTGATACTGGTGAGATATTTGGCTTGAAGTGAAGGACAAAACCCCTGAGAAGAGCAAAAAATGAATTATTTATATATTTAATACAGTTACTAGCACACTGAACGTATTTCATGGTATGACAAACACTTGAAAACATCCATACATGTGGAAATTTGTTTTTGAACTAATGCGTGTCGTCCTATTTTACCAGATCAAAATTGTAAAATATGCATCCATTGAATTAAAACACTTACCAAAGACAACAAGGAGAAAGAAAACCATGATGTTGTAATTTCAGGAGCAACACCAAGCTCAGTGTGTGAGTAATACATTGTCCATATACAGCCTTTTCTTTTCCTCTTTTTAAACACAATCTGACACCATCAAATCAAAATCACAAGTTGACATGGCATGTAATGTTATATACTCAACTCAAGAAAAACAAACTCTCGAAAACCCCAATAAAGGCATGAATGACGCTTTTACATTTGACAGGATATTTTAATCTAGAATGTAGAAATATAATACTTACATCAGCGTAAAACGTTCTTAATCCTAGACTGTGTGATAGGACTCTGACTGTTCTGATAGCAGTCTAAGTTTTAAGAATGTTGTTCAGCCTGTTATCTCCTTTACCCTTGAGAAATAATGTTGTCACGTACTCCCACGATCGTCTACAACATATTTCATTAGATCAAAATGAAGTTGCTACTTACAGTATTGAATGCTGAGTACATATTTTCAAAGATAATGATGAAGTCGCTGTGACAGTTGAAAAACAATCATGCGGATATGCATTCTATGTGAGAATGAGGGTGAACAGGTCATGTTTCAGACCAGATGGAATGAAAGACACACCTGAGAAATGTGTGTGTGGGCCCTAAATAGACACATCACATGTTTTCATAAGAAAAGCTGGCACGTTTACCACATCATCTCAGATGACCATGTAGTTTCTATCTAGGATTTAAAGAAACGTGTAAATATTCAGTCAATCAATGGGACAAAACATTAATGGGTTCTCAGAAACCGCAAAAAAAATACTCATTACCACATACATATATACAATAAAGAATGTCACTTTATTATAACAAATACAGTTGAAGTCAAACGTTTACATACACATATTCAGGCCCGTAGCCAGGGGGGGGTTCGGGTGGTTCGAACGACCCACCCCATCCAGCCAAAGGTCCAGAATTTATGTACGTTTTTTAAACAAGTGTTCTTTAAATAACAACGCACGTTTACAGCCATAAAAGTATTAAAAATTTAGTATAAGAAAAGTCTATGTGCTAGTCGTTTGAAGCGCGCGTTATCCGCTACAGATCACAGTTCAAACAGCAGCGGTGCAAGTTTACTAGAGCAGATGCGTTTACTCGCGAGCACTAAACAGCGCTGTGAGATCCAGAGTGAAGCGCTTGAATTCGGTGAAGAACACAAATGACATGGCGATTTAAAACAGATGAAACAGCGCTGACAAACAGGAGAAACACTGCGCAACGATACAGTCAGAATCATTTAATATAATGGATTATTTTACTGTAACACTGACTGCACTATGGTATTGCGGCAGAATTGTTGGACATTTCGAACTGTGTTATATTATTACAGGGCGTAGATTTAGGGTGGACGGAGGGGATGTGTCCCCACCAATATCCTCCGACCACTGAAATGTCCCCACCAATAATTTAATCCACTCAAAAAAAAAAAAAAATTGTGCTGTCAACATTAACCTAGACACGCAGAAAGGGATAAATCACGTTCTCTCCTTGAGTCATCCCGCCCCCAAAACACATATGAACATTTTGATTGGCTGTGCCTTTCCCTGCTATCATGTGAGAGGCTATGGCTGCGTTCAGATACAAGCAGTGCCAAATGCAGTGGATTTTTTTTCCCGTGCAAGAAGGTGTGTTGGGTGACATACATGTGAGGATGGCGACAGCAAAAAAAAAGAAGCTGGACATAAGGAGCTTTTTTTCAAAGAAAAGTCACTTCAAGTTCGCTAGTGAATCAATCAAAGTCCATCAAAGTAACGACAACAGTTAACGTTAATGCTAGTGTTTTTTTTTTTTTTTACCGCTTTGACGCACATTCATTATAGCAGGGCAGGCTATAGTCTGTGAATACGGACTTAAAACTAACAGCAGATTAAACAGCTAAATGTAAAAGTATAAATATGATCCCTGTCAGGGGGTCATAGGTCCCCCACCAATGTCCAGAGCAAATCTACGCCCTTGTATTATTATGTAGACATGTATTAAACCTATTAAAGGAGTAATGGAATAAAATTACAGTATTTTGTGATCAATAACATTTGTGCATTTTTACTAAGACCACTGTTCTTCATACAAATACCTAGAAGCCATGTAGTTCATTTTTATACCGTGGTATTGAGGTGAATAAATATTTTTAATAATTTCATCATATAAAAATAAGGTTGTTACAATTTTTACAGATGTTACTGTTTTTGATAATGAACATTATCTGAGCTGTCAATCAGGATATCAGTTTAATATATTACTAGACATCTTGCTTATTCCGTATTAATTCTATTTCTGCAGGTCTTTAAAAAAGTATCAAAAAGCCTTAAGTTTGATTTTTATAAAACTCTGCATAAAATTACTTCTTTGATATTTGTATTTTAAAAAGGAGGAAAGACTGCAAAGGGCTCAGAGGTTGAAAGGGGCCCAAAATGGGGGCTCCAAAAACTCAGTGGAAGGGTGTAGCATGGGTCAAGGAAGAACACAGTATATTCTGACCAGGGGCGGTTCTAGAACCTTTTTTTTCAGACTGTCATCAACTTTTTTGTTTGTTCAATTTGCACAATGAACATGGGTTGGATCTTTTACTTTTGAGTTCTTAAAGTGCACCAAATGAATGAATTTCACTTTAAAATGTATAAAATTTTCTCCTGGGTGGGGCATGCCCCCAGTCCCCCCTAGAGGTCACCCACCATTTAGATATGTGTCAGTATAAAGAATCTGTTAATTTATTGCATTAAAAATGTCATTCAATTCACTAACTAACTTATTGCTTTAAGTATTTCTGTATATTTACTGAACAAGGCGATATCTTGGTAAGCAGTTTGACAACATTGTAGTAAATATTTTGGTAAATCTAAAAATCATGCTTATTAAGATACCAGCAGACATGATAATACAGCACAAATTGGTGCATGAGTTTTCACCAAAATGAAGTATTTGAACCTCATAGTTAAATACAAAATGGGTGGGAACTGAAAAAGGTCCACTTTTTGGAAAAAAGAACCCTCCCGCCTTCCGCTAGGCTGGCTACGGGCCTGCATATGTAAAATGAATATCCAAAATAAGAGGATTAATACAAAATGCATGCTATTTCTTATTTAGTACTGAATAGGATTTACACTTTAGTAGTGAAAAGGATATTTCACATAAAAGACGTTTAGTCCACAATAGTAGTTGAATTTATAAAAATGACTCATTTAAAGTTTACATACACTTGATTCTTAATACTGTGTTGTTACCTGAATGATTCACAGTTGTATTTTTTTTGTTTAAGGATAGTTAGTATATCCTTCGGGTCCCAAACAATCTTTGGTTTTTCAGCATTTTTATGTGTTTGAACCATTTCCAGCAATGACTGTATGATATTGAGATCCATCTTATCACACTGAGGACAACTGAGGGACTCATATGCAACTATTACAAAAGTTTCAAACACTCACTGATGCTTTAGAGCCACACAACGCATTAAGAACCAGGGGTGAAAACTTTTGAACAGAATGAAGATGTGTATTTTTTTTTTTTTTTTTAATTTTAGTACTGCCTTTTAGATGGTACAGAAGATACTTACATGTTTTCCAGAAGACAAAATAAGTAAAATTTACACATCTTCATTCTGTTTTTGAAAAGACTTCAACTGTAACTTTAATAATGCTGATACTATTTTAGAAATGTAAAAAACTAGAAATATATATTAATATTTTTGTAAGATTGAGTTTAGAAAATTATATTAATGCATCTGTGTTTTGCATTGTTGTGTGATTCAAGAAGTTGACTTTGGAAGTAAGAATGTTAAGATATGTAAAATAGGTATATATTTGGGACTAACTGTGACTTCACATATATTTTACATAGATTTAGGACTAAAATAATTTCCCAAAATTAGTTTTTTTTTTTTGTTTTTTGTTTTTTTCACATCCGACACATTCAAATACATTTTCACTATCTGAAAAGAAGTGAAAAGGTCTTGATGTTGCATTAAATATCTTTATTAATATTCCATTTGGAACTCACATGAAAATGTCTAAAACTTGACAAATTTAGATGCAAATCCACTGCTTGCAAAGTGTTTCAAAAGCATTAAAACAACTTTAACATTGTGTTTCATCTTAGAAATCTAAATCAGTTATTGTGGCACAAGTGAAAGCCAACAAGATTCTTCTTTTTCAGTGTACCTAACACATTCCACACATAACTGAACATTATTATTCTATTTTTTAATGCAATTTTCTTAGCGTCATTTATGAATGACAATGTCCCATAGAGGGCTAACTTGACTGCTCCTTTGCACTGTATAAATAAAATTAAAAGGTGTTTTTCTATGATGCATTAATTGAATAATAATTAAAGAATTAAAAAAAAGACAGCCAAGTTTATTTGTTTATTCTTAAATAATAATAATGTCATTATTCCAAAGCTTTTAGACTAAATAACACATTTTAATAACCAAAAGAACATGTAGTACTTTTCTGCGTGTATATTTATTTAATTATTTGTTTATTTATTTATTTGCTTGCATATATTTCTTATGTGAACAGACTCTTGGTGTCCGCTAGGAGGCTTAACTAACAAGGTATTTGCCTGGACGCAAACATTTATGGCGTAAACTGTAAAATATAGATGAAACGATGCTTTAAAGGACACGAGTCGTTGCTGTCGGAGGATTCGGCTTTTGATGGGTGAGACTGAGTCGATATGCTCATATAAACTCTGCAAACTTCTGTAAAAATGACGGAAAAACAAACAAACACTTGGACGAGCTAGGCTAAGCTAAGCTAACACGGGCTGGCCGTATTATTTCGTCTCGCCATTTGTGTTTTAGCATAGAAGTGTTTGTATGCTGTACAAAATAATAATTATACGTAAATAGATTCATCCGTGCGTTTCAAACAGTGTATTTAGTGTAAAAGGGGCGGACCGAATGGTTTTCTTTTAGTCGTAAACAGTCCGTTAGCCGACATTAGCATGTTAGCTGGGCTCCGCGCTGCGTGCTAAATAATAAATAATCCAAATGCTGTCAGGGGCTTCACAACAACGCTCGTTTTCGTGTTAAGATGCGCTAATAGCACAGTTTTTTTTTCCGTTTTAGTCACATATTATCATTTACATATGTAGTTGGCAAACATTAGCGCTGATAATGTCAGTTTTGGTGGGGGTGATTATAAGGAACAGATTTGGGCTGCGTCCCAAAACCTAGTGAGCTGCCTACCTAGGCAGCATTTTTGGGCAATATGGGCGTGTTCGAAGTTTCGAACCTAGTGAGCTACCTATTTAGACTACTTTGTAGATCATAATATACTGATATAAAAATCTTCGAACTCTCTCATGATTCCCCAGTGTGCTGTCTAGGTAGTCATTTCCTTAAGTTTTTGACACACAGCCTTAGACATTGGCCTGGATCTGCAGCAGGATTAATAGAGCAGTAAACAGCAGACAAAACGCCTCGTTTTCTTTCCTAATGTACACCTCGCAATATTTTTTTTTCCATATTTTCTAAGATACTCAAGAGGAAACACATTTGAAAAGGTGGATATTGTGAGTATGGCACCAGGTTTGCTTTCTTTTCCATTCTTCACTGGAATGACCATCTTGGGGCTTTAATGACATATCCAGAAATATTACAGAAATCTTTCAATGCACTCAGTGTATTGTGTCTAAAACCCTCTTTGTGTTCACTCTCTTTCAGTAGATAATCAACGATCAACAGTCTCCTCTCTATTGGCCAGTCTAGTGTGCATCTATGAACTCCATACCGCCCTCCACTTCTTCCGTCAGTAGCCCTGTCAGCTCCATAGATTCGCCACTGTCAGCCGTCAGCTCGTCCATCAGCTCTCCCGGCGTTCCGGGCACCCCATCCATTGGCTATGGACCTATCAGCAACTCTCAAGTGAGTCAGGAACTCAAGTTCTTCTGGACTTCTCCGTATAATTAAAAAGGCCTGTATTGGTGAACTTTTATTGTGCTTCTGTTGACTTTTCTCATCACTTGTCTGTTTATCTCTTGCAGATAAACTCTTCAATGTCTGTGTCTGGGTTACATGCTGTCAGCAGCTCTGATGATGTGAAACCCCCTTTTGTCTTGAAGTCTGTCAGTGGCTCAGGGCCAATGCTGTCCCAGAAACGCATGTGCGCCATTTGTGGGGACCGTTCCTCGGGTGTGTACTAGAGCATTGAGCTTTCAGAGTGCTTCTTTATTAGTGATGCACCCATTACTCATGCAATCCAAGATGTTTATGTCCTCCTTTTTTTCAGTTGAAAAGGAATTTAGGTTTTTGAGAAAAACTTTCCAGGATTTTTCTCCATATAGTGGACTTCAATGAGAGCGAACAGGGTGAAGGTCATAACTGCAGTTTTAATGCAGCTTCAATGGGCTCTACACAATCCCAGCTGAGGAATAATCTAGTAAAACGATTGGTCATTTTCTAAAAAAAAAAAAAAATTATATATATATACTTTTTAACCACAAATGCTTGTGGTTGCACTCACGCATTATGTAATCACAATGGAAAGGTCACACGTAGGGTGACCACCTGGCAACAGATCTGTTGCGGGACATAGATGTGATTTTGCGGGACAAGACGGGTCACTTGTGAGACAGATCCATGATAATTAAAAACCAACAGACTGATGAAAACGTGGGACATTTTCTCAATATGCGACGTGCGGGACAAGGTGTGAAAATGCTGTGCGTTACAATGCAAAGCGGGACAGGTGGTCACCCTAGTCACACCTTATTCCTCGGCTGGTATTGTGTAGAGCCCTTTGAAGCTGCACTGAAACTGCATTTTTTAATTTTCTAGAGGTAATTTTACAATTTTCACCTGAGATTCAGTGCCAGATTTCAGGGGGGTAAAAATGACTTTAGAAAGATTGCAGCAGCATTGCTATTTTTACACAGAGATTAGAAGGTTTATTAATAAAGTCTGTTGATTTTAGTTGCATTATGTGCCAATGGTGACCATTCAAAAATGGGGGAAAAAACACTTTTCAAGTTTTTTCTCTAAAGCCCTTTTAGATATTGGGTCTTATCCAACTTTCCTTTTGGCATCTTCATTTTTAAGGCTATATATAGTTTAGTTCCAGAGATATTGGAATTTAATATGGCTCCAGAATTTAATATGGTTAAATTGTACATATTTTCGTTGGTCAAAAAACAATTTGAGTGACTTTAAAGCATACAGATGATATTCTTTTCTTTTAAAGAGGAAAGTTTGAAGAACAAATAATGTTGAAACTAGAAATGTATCCTGTTTCCTTCCGTCAAAACAATTGCATTGAACATACCTGTCTGAATGCCACTTTTTTTTTTTTCCGAAGTTTGCGTGCCTGCAACTCAAGAAGTGTTAAAGACATCTTAACATGATTTTAGATTCTAGTTCTTAAACTTTCCTTTTGGAATCATTTTCAAGGCCCTACATCATTCAGTCTCAGAGATACTGGGATCTCAATCCAGCTCCATATTCAGATTCCCATTTTCAGTGGTCAAAAACCAAAAGTTGGTCACTTTGTATACAGCTGATGCTTATTGTATTTAAAGGGGAATATCTGAAGAATAAGTAATGTTGAAATTAGACATGTATCTTATTTTCCTTTATCAAGACAATTGCAACAGGGCATGTTGTTTACAGTAAATGTTTTGAAAAACACATGATTTATGTGTGCAGGGAAGCATTATGGCGTGTACAGCTGTGAAGGCTGTAAGGGTTTCTTCAAACGCACAGTCAGGAAGGACCTGAGCTACACCTGCAGGGACAACAAGGAGTGTCTGGTCGATAAACGTCAGCGCAATCGCTGCCAGTACTGCCGCTATCAGAAGTGCCTGGCCATGGGAATGAAAAGAGAGGGTGGGTACCTGTCAGTCTTCCACTAAAGATATATCATCTATAGTATGAAGTAATTTGCAAGCTATATGTTTAGAAACATACAGTATAGGTACTGTAGGTGGAGAATGGAGTCAGGTGAAAGGCATTGTAGCAGCATTATGTAATGCAACTTGTGTTTAAATGAGTTTAATGGTAGATCAGCATTATGTGATGGAAATTCAGCATTTTTTTCGCATGAGAAGGTTGTGTCAGACATTGCATGTGTTAGAAGGAGCACAATGATTGTATGGTGCTACAATGACAGCAATGGATTGATTGGGATTAGTTAAACAATGTAATAACAAATAGCTTGTTAGTCCACAGCTCCTGGCAGATTATGAAAAGCATGTCATGTGTGGGTGGGGAACAACTAGCAGGATAAAAACTAGGGTTGGGAACCAAGAGCCACTTATGATTTTTATGACATTTGGTTTCATTAACGGTGTGTGAATATTTGCATTCAATGCATCACACACTGAATCCTTTATGTGGTTCATGAATTATGTGAAGAGCTGAGAACTGTGTTTTGTGGGTTAAAGGTTCTTGTGTGATTACTGTTTTTTTTTTGGGGGGGGACATGTGTAACTACTTGCTGGTTAGTACTTACTGTATGTGAAAGGACTAAATAAATAAATACAATACGTTACTTAAAATAATGATCGGTCATTAGGGATTTTAAATGGACAATTCAGATAGAGAACAGAGTGACTGAGCGATGTATAGGATAACACAATTTTATTTTAAAAATAGTACCCATGCACAACATAAGTAATATCAGGGCTCAACGCTAAGGATTTTTTCCACTGGGCCAGTGGTTCAAATTTTTACTTGCCCGGTCAAAATTTCACTGGCCCTACCTCAAAAAAATTAAATAGTTGCTGTTATCATTGTTTTTTACTTTTATTTGAATAAATAAGCTTATATGACGCCAAAAGTTTACATACCAAATAAAATTGTAAAATTCTTGATTCCAATTTTGATACCACAGCTAAACCTAACTGAAGTCCAAACATTATTGTTCACTTTTTTTTTTAATTATTATTAATATTTAATTACAAATTAAAAGATGCTTTAGGGAAAAACAGCAGACAGACTGAAAGAGCGCAAACTCAGGCTGCGTCCGAAAGCTCTAAAATGCTGCCTTCGGAGGCAGCATTCCAAGGCAGGAAGGCATCAAGGCACGTCCGAATTCTAATTCTGCTTCACTTCCTGTCTCCGGAGGTACCTTCTTCTGATGGAATTTTGAAGGCAGCATAGATGTATCCTTCGCTACCTTCGATTTCCCACAATTCTGTGCGTGTGCGTCATATAGGCTATATAAATAAAGATTTTCTGGTGAAATTAGACTTGTTACTTTATATAATAGATGAGATCTTGACCATGATATACTTTATGAATCGTATTAGTGTAAAAAACATAATAAATAATATTGTTTGTAATAATAGTATTTAATAAAATGTTAAAAGGGTTCAAATGAGTAGTGAATAAGAATAATATTTACAATATACTACCAATAATAACGAAACAGCCACTAAGAACAATGACTTGTTCTGCAATATTACTTGAATCAATGCTTTTATTTTTTTAAGCACAAAGTAACTGCCAGTCGTCTTCTCCGATGCACAGACCTTCGGTGGGTAATGACATTGAGGTCTTTATGTATTATTAAAGCATTTATATTTAACTGTATAGACCATTTCGCTAGATGTAAACAACACTGGTCCAGAAGCACTTCCTGTTTTTTTTTTTTTATTTCACATATACAAATACATCTTAAAGGTGCTAATGTAAAATTTATGTTGGTAGTATTTTTTTGTGATGTTTGTGTAAAGTTAAAAAAAAAAAAAAGAAACAGGAAGTGTATCGGGACCAGTATGTTTACATCTGACGAAATGGTTAATAAGATCGTTTTTCTACAAAATCTACAACTTAACCGTTAGGTAACCTAGCAACGGCGTCACGTTCTGCTGCCTCTGAAGTCTGTCTGAAACTGTTTCTAGAGTTGCCTTCGCAGCCTTCGAAGTCAGGCAGTGAGGCAGCAAGTCAGCTCACTAGGCTTTCGGACGCAGCCTCAGTCTTATGGAATAAGAGCGATATTACGTTTCTATGGTTACCGCTGTAAACAAAGCAAAGCCTTGCTTATGAACGCTACTTTAAATACATCATACATGGGCAAATTAAAAGAAAACGCCACGTAAACTTTTCTTTAAAACAGTCAGTTCCCCTCACAGATACATTCATATCAGTTCACAGTTTCAATATTTAGGATAATATTTCCAATATTTCGCGCATTGTGCACCGTGATCTTGGTCTGTCTACTACTGTATTTTTTTCTCTTTGTGTTCACCTTTAGCGTCTCTGGCCTCATTTAACGCATGTTTAAAGAGTTTGGAATATTTCCACACACATGACATTCTGAAAGAAGATTGCATGCAGTTCGTGTGCAAGCCCGGAATAAGAGATCGGTTGAAATATGTCCGGTCAATTGGTGCGTCTGTCTCCACTGTATAAATTAAGTATTGATCATTGTTAAAGCTACAAAGCTAATACTTTTGTAGGCTATTTGTCCGTCAGAGACGCGTCTCTCTGTGATCACTTAAAATTTTTTAAAATTATCAACGTTAAAAAAAGTGAAAATGATAAACATACATGACGATGCGGAAGTGGCCCGATCGGGCCAGTGACATATTCGTCAGCTGTCCCGAGTGTCTTTCACACTGGCCCCGGGCCATCGGGCACTCCTTATTGTCGAGCCCTGAATATTTATTTTACTTAAAGGAGAAGTCCACTTTCAGAACAAAGATTTACAGATAATATACTCACCCCCTTGTCATCCAAGATGTTTATGTCTTTCTTTCTTCAGTCGTAAAGAAATTATGTTTTTTGAGGAAAACATTTTTAGCATTTTTCTCCATATAGTGGACTTCTATGGTGCCCTGAGTTTAAACTTCCATAATGCTGTTTAAATGCGGTTTCAAACAATCCCAAAAGCAGTTGTAAACGATCCCAGCTGAGGAAGAAGGGTCTTATCTAGCGAAACAATTGATTATTTTCCTAAAAATAATACAGTTTATATGCTTTTTAATGTCAAATGCTCGTCTTGTCTTACTCTCCCTGAACTGTTTTTTTTTTTTTTTTTCCGGTTCAGGACAGTTATGGTATGTCGAAAAACGCCCATTTCGTGTCCTCCCTCAATTTCAAAATCATCCTATATCGCTGTTTTACATTTTTTTGTTAAGGGTGTTTGATCTTCTTTGCATATTCACTTTGCAAAAATTGGGTCGGTACTTTTGCAGTGATGTAGGATGATTTTGAAATGATTTTTGAAGTGGAGGGAGAAAATACGATTGGAGTTTTTTTGACATACCCTAACTGTCTTGAGCCAGAATACACAGAGTTCAGGCAGAGCAAGACAAGACGTGCATTTGAGATTAAAAAGTATTTAAATTGTATTTTCTTTTAATGAAAATAACCGGTCGTTTTGCTAGATTAAGACCCTTCTTCCTCAGCTGGGATCGTTTACAACCGCATTTGAGGTCGCTTGAAGCTGCCTTTAAACAGCATTATGGAAGTCCAAACTCGGGGCACCATAGCAAGTGCTCTCCTCAAAAAACATAATTTCTTTACGGCTGAAGAAAGAAAGACATGAACATCTTGGATGACAATGGGGTAAGTACATTATCTGTAAATTTTTGTTCTGGATGTGGACTTCCCTAAGAATTATTTTTTAGTTTAATTAATATTTAACTTACTTAAAGTACTTGGTGATTGTAATTTTGATAGAAAATCAATCATTTTTATACAATAAAGATTGTAATGATTGTAAATAATAAATGTAATAGTAATAAATAAAATTGTATCTCAAAGGTAATATGGATATAAAGTTGTTCTTACATTTTCATATATAACAATGTAAATCTGGCAGTTTGTCTTGACCTTTGAAAGTCATTTGGGTGGTAATTAGTTATTTTTCAATGTAACTTGGATCCAAAGCAACTTACAGTACATGGAAGCATTCTCCCCGAGAAGTGTCTGTCTTAGTGACACAATGGTGATGGTTTTTGAATCGCATCTTTTGGTTTCCATGCCAAATCATGTACTACTTGGCAACAGCACATTGATGTGGTACAGATGGCTGAGCTGATTCAGGGTGTCCGCGGGGTTGTAAAAGGTAGTAAATGAAATTAGCCAAAATTAAGGGCATTAAAAAGTATTAAAAAGTAATAAACGTCGTTTGACGAGGTATTAAATTTTCGAGCCCATTTTTTTAGATAAATTTAAATTTGTGTTAAGTGCAGGCCTTTCTTCTAAAATTTGCGTGGATTAATGTATATGTTGAGAGTAGGACCTGAGCGATATCATGTGAGGTGGTGTTCGTTCGCGCGCGAACAAACTGGGTGCCCGGCTAGTTCGCTGCCAAACATGTAAGCGAGCTCGCTTCCGTTCCGTAATTAAATTAATGTAACCTGGGTGGGGGTGAATGGCGTCAAATCGCATATGGAATCAAATAGCCACCAAGCTAGGATGCGCGGACGTAGCTAGCATCTTCCCATATCAATGTTCTGCGCTACGGCTGCATCAACGACCTCAACATCGACTGCTCTCCCGATGCAAACCACTGCCAGCAGTAGTCCTAGCAGCATCGTCAACAGGTGCGTGACAGACATTGCGAGCTGAGATGCTGTGGTGTTTAAACCTATGGTTTAGACCTAGCAACTAGAGCTGTAATCGGCCTTAAAAGTTAGGCCCGACAAGTATATTTTGATTGACAGCTTTTTAAAAGCCCGAACCCGTTTACAGCCCAACATTATTCAAATGTGCGCAAGCACACCGCTCTTTTGCCTTTTGTCAAGAATGAGTCAATTATACATGTTTTAATATAATTTATTAATGATTAACGTAGGCTATAAGCCACTTGGAACTTGGAACAAAGAAATAAAATAAGTCCTCTGGAACATCGTAACATCTTAGCACTCTAGCCGCGATCACACCGAACGCGTTTTTGCAGCGAGAAGCGCCTTTTTTGAATTGTTTTCTATGGTCAGTGAGCGTTATGCGCGCTGTTTATGCGCCCGGGCGCCTCGCGTTTTTGCCGGAGCGCTCTGAGCGCCTGAAGTTGAAAATAAAGCAACTCTGCGCGGAAAAGCGCCCGACGTCATCGCGGTTTTTTCCATTGTCCAATCGAATGAATGGAGAGGCGGGCCTTCTCTTGTGGTGACGAAAGTTTTACCGACGCTTAAAAAGTCGGAGACTAGTGATGGGAAGTTCGGATCATTTTACCGACTCGGTCCTTTGAGTCTCGTTCAGCAAAATGAACGAATCTTTTTTCGAGTCATTTCGTTCATTTTGTTCATTTTAGCAAAATATAATTAAAATGTTACGTTTTACTTCCCTAACACATCTACTGCTTACACAAACGTTGATCACACTACAAACAAAACAAAACTATAATGCTGTAAGAAACAGAAAATATTAATTAATTGTTTACCTGGGTCTTTAGTCTATGATTCGCTCACCTCACCTCTTATCTGACAAGTTTTCGGGTTTGAGTCGTTCGTTCATCACCTCACAGCCCAATTAGCTAACCAACGCAGTCTGAGCCGGAAAGAGAATTGATTAGTTCATCTCTCGAGTCCTCGGGTTTGAGTCGTTCGTTCATCACGTGACATCCCCGTAATGTTAACCTATGCAGCCTGAGCCGGAAAGAGAATTGATTAGTTCATCTCTCGAGTCCTCGGGTTTGAGTCGTTCGTTCATCACGTGACAGCCCCGTAATGTTAACCTATGCAGTCTGAGCCGGAAAGAGAATTGATTAGTTCATCTCTCGAGTCGTTCGTTTGAGTCGTTCGTTCATCACGTGACAGCCCCGTAATGTTAACCTATGCAGTCTGAGCCGGAAAGAGAATTGATTAGTTCATCTCTCGAGTCGTTCGTTCATCACGTGACAGCCCCGTAAGGTGAACGAACGACTCGAATACAGTTGAACTAATTCCAGTACAGGATCTAATAGGATGTTGCGCATGCGCGACTGAACGAATCACTCCCCGAGACGACTCGTTCGTCCCGAGTCACATTAAAGATTCGTTCAAAATGAACGAATCGTTCAAGAACGACCCATCACTATCGGAGACTGCAGTGATGGAGGAGAAACTTTTGGTGTCTATCGCGGGTTACCCGGAGCTGTATGTTTTAAGTTTTTTGCTGATATGACAGTTTACTTAACAGCTAAAAACCAAAGATTTTATAGCGCTTGCGCTATAATCCTTTGATTAGATTGACAGGACGGCTTATTTGATGGTTGCCTAGCAACATATAAACCCGCAACGCACTGCTCTTTTTTTTAAAAGTCACCAGAAAAAGGCAGTGCGGTGCGCCTCGCGTTTTTAGAACTAAAAAACGCGTTCGGTGTGAGCGGGGCCTAAATAGGCATACACTTAGCCAACGCGCCAATAAAAAAGACTTTCTTATATTAAATTAAGATAAGTTCTAAATTAAGATGGGGTTTTGGCAGTAACTAAATTAAGATAAAGGCTCCGCGGGATTTGCTTCGCTACTTTTCTCCACAATCCCGCCTCAACGCGAGAGTGAATAGCAGCTGAAATGTAATAATTTCAGTAATAATTTGTAATAATGCCAACATTAGCCTATATACTCTGTCTACATTATGCATTTAAGACTCAATTAATATTTTGTTATAATTGAAAAACCCTTACTCACCAAGATTAGGGTACATATTTTTGTGGAGGAAAATGATTGAATCCACTGTAGTTTCAGTGTGGTCCTGCGCTCACTGATGGTGCGTCCAGCAGCGCTGAACACGCTTTCACTGCTGCTGTGACAGGCCGGGATGCACAGTACTGATCTGGCAAATTTTGCCAAAACGTAATCACCAGAGGCATGCCTCCGTTTCACCTCCTCAACATCAATTTTCGCATCTTTCTCGCGCTAATCGAAACGCATCACATGACCGCTCATTTACCGCGCAAGCCCGAGCCCGTGTACAATTATATAAATTAAGCCTGAGCCCGACCGAACCCGTTGGGTTCGGGGCAAAGATCTTCAGCTCTAATGAAATTGTTACTTTTTGACATTGATTAAAACTATGGACAAAGGCCCATTGTGACATCTTGATTAATCCCTCTGCTTTACTTAAATGTATCAGCTTGATTTATTTTAATAACACCTGTGCTTACTGCACCGCCACCTCTTTTTTAGATTGCTCACACATCAGACTTACTGACTAATGATCTATGAAGAAGATGTCTCCTTCCTCTTCTGTCTTTATTTCTATTCTTATATCTGTGGGCAGTTTTTGAGTCAAGTGTTGATGTTAAGTTATAATGACCTTGTTACATTGTGATGCAGTATGTTATTCCATTTGGAAAGATATTTCATTTACGCCACTACAGTTACAGCTCTAAGTCGCGCTGGTATTAAAATTTTTTTTGAAGGTATTAAAAAAGGTAGTAAAAGGTATTAAATTCAACTCAAGAAGTTCTGTATATACCCTGTGATTCCTTGACATTTATGAGTTTCCCCTCTTCTATCCTCCCTTAGCTGTTCAGGAAGAGCGTCAGAAGAATAAGGAGCGGGATGGAGACTATGAATGCAGCAGTTCAGCCAATGAGGAGATGCCTGTGGAGAAGATCCTAGAGGCCGAGACAGCTGTAGAGCACAGATCAGACTTGCACTCTGATGCCACTGGTTCAGTGAGTATGTTTACATACCACCCATGGCTGTGTGTTACGGTTGTTGTTTAGAAAGTGCAGAACAAATAATATAACTAATGGCTCATTTCCACTGAGCGGTACGGTTCAGTACAGTATGGCATGCAATTATTTCTGTTTCCATTGTCAGAAGTTGTCAGACGTACCAAAATAGCGAACCGTACCATACCACTTTTTGGTACTCTTCCGTTGGGGTACCTAGCACAGGAAAATGTACCAAAAGGGTGGAGCTAAACTCACTGCACTATGTTAATTGGTTGACAAAAACGTCATTGTATGTGCTACAAGAGGAAAGAATCAAGCGTCTCTTTCACTTGTTCCACCATGCTGCTCATGCATGTTGGGCTTGTTTACGTCAAAGTGCACAAACACAAAAAATATATAGTGTATTTTATAATTTTATATTTCCTCTCATTCTCTCATGAGAATGACGTTGATCGCTACTTTCCGGCATACACCACACCTAACGTAAGGGTACTCTTGGCGGTGGAAATGCAAATTGGATCAGGGTGTACTGTCCCAAATTGTACCGTACTGTACTGTACTGTAATGAACCATACCTCATGGTGTAAACGAGCCATGAGAAACCTGAACCCATTATTCGCTGAAGTATCATCTATTTTTGTATAAGTTGTTTAAAGTTGATAATGCTGTAAAAAACATTGACATTTTTATTCACACTAATAATACATAATAGCATTGGTTTTAGGTCTGTACGGTTCAGTCTATGAACATTTTTAAAATATTCATAATATTTTATTAATATTTTACTTATTGAATTAACGATATAATCAAATAAAGAAAGATAAATTATATTAAAATGCTGCTGAAAACTAAAGTCGGCCCCACTTTATACTAGGTGATCTTAACTACTCTGTACAGTGCACTTATTGTGTACATGGGTTGTTGATGTGACATGGCATTTTCACGGTCCCACAAAATAAAAATTAATATAATTAATATTGTTGTTATGTAAAATGCTATATATCGTCTTTATCCTACATGGAACTGTTGTTAAAAAGGCTGCAGTGTTATTTGAATTTATTTATTTATTTATTTATTTTTTTGAGCCAAATGTCAAAATTGTCCTATGGTGTGACTGTCTCAAGTAAGGTTCAATAAATTACAACATTTATAAATTACAAAAAAAAAATATATATATATATATATATATAATAGCATAAAAATGTTAATACATACCTCTGGCATAATTGTACAAGTGTCTGTTTTAGTAAATGGCAATAATGGCAATGACAGAAGAGTTTCAGTAACATACTGACTGACTAAGAGAGTGAATTTGGTTGATGAAAATGATTATTATTATTATTATTATTATTATTATAAAAAACATGATTATATAAAAATTAAACTTTCTTTCTCCTTTGACGTGTTCAAAATTAAATAGAAATACTTTAATAACTACCATTTCTGTCCTTTAGTGTGACGTAATGTCCTATGGTGTGACACACATAAAAGAACCACAGATCTCAAAATATCTTAAAAAAACAGTTATACAGTATTGCAGTAGGGGAGAAAGAAATATCAGTCATCTTAAAATGGTATAATTTTCACCAGTTTTGAATGGATGACAGCAAAGTTTATCTTGTTGTCAAAGTTTGTCTTGAAATTGTCCAATAAGTCATGGGGAAAAAATTATGTTAATTATAATTTTAAAATTAAATAAATAACACTATATGAAAAGAGGTATCTAACAATGAAGATAAATCTCTCCCATGCTATTTGATTATTAGTTTGTTAATAGGACAAATATGTGGTACAATTCAGTAAGAACGTAAAAAAAAAAAAAAAAAGATCATGCATATATTCATTTCTTCTTCAAAAACAGTCTTTTACAAAAATAAAATTATAATAAAAAATTATGCTGGCTATTTGTCAACGACCCACATACATTGTATTTATATTTAAAAAATAATCTTGCATGTAATTACATCTGTAAAGAAATTCTGTAATTGCATTTAAAATTACACTGTTGACCCATCCTTTACACCTTAACCCACCCTTAATACCCATACCACAAAACCTGTCCCTAACCTTAGCCCACCTCAGTATTGCAAGTTTTGCAGTATGAAGTACGTTGTACTTTTTTTTTTTTTTTTTTTTTAAATGTAATTACATAGTAGTTAAGGCCACTTAATATAATGTCAGACTCAAAAGTTATTTTTTAAATTTGTTTTGGCCCAGCGTTTCCAAAAATTGCCCTTACTGTGTTAGTGCATTCAATCAGAGTGAGTGTTTCATGGTAGGGAAAAGAAAATGTATTGTACACCCTGACTTTTTTTTTTTTTTTTAAGCCAAGAAATAATAAAAATGTTCTCATCTCGTGCAGCCGAAATGGAACAGTCAAAATGCTGAATCTGCAGAAACCTCACAAGCTCATACAAGTTTCCTTTTCCCCCAGAGCATTCTGGAATACGCCATAGATTTTATTGCTTAATATAACATCAGAACTCATGTAAAAAATGCAATACCCTGAGCCATATACACAAATGATTACATTTTGATGTCATTGCCAGAGAGTAACCTTGATTTTTGCCAAGCTGTACATGTAATCTGGTACAGTATGTTATTCCAGTAAGCTAATATTTGGGAGTGTTCAAAATATTGGCATTCATGTAAACATGCTCGTTGTCAGCAGTTGCCTTGAAATGGAAGTTTCAGAGGTTGGTTGAAAGGTTGTAAGCAATTCTTTTGCAAAGTTATGCCAAGCATTGATTGTTGCCGACTGTTGCCTGGCAAAGTCTGTTTCCTGCTGGGTAAAAAACAGCCCTTATTTAAAACGTTTTAAATGCTGGTATTCCCAGAGCTGGTGTAGAGATTAGCATCTTTTGAATTCTCAGTGTTTGGAGTTGAATATCCCCACAGACAGATTGACAAAGAATAAAGCACTTAGACTTTTATCAGTTCTCAAATTCTCTTTATGTTGTCCAGAAGTGCCAGAGGCATTTGCGCTAACTCTCTCCTCCACTGACTCTGTAACTTCTCTGTTCTCCAGCCCAATGATCCAGTGACTAACATCTGCCAGGCTGCAGACAAACAGCTGTTCACTCTGGTGGAGTGGGCCAAGAGAATCCCTCACTTCTCTGAGTTGCCCCTGGATGACCAAGTCATTCTGCTCAGGGCTGGTACGAGCATTTGACATTCTTACACTCACTTGTCGCTGTTCATTTGTTTTATATTGAAATAAATGTACACGAAAAGAATTTTGCTATATGCATGTGATATTTTTCTAACAGGATGGAATGAGCTCTTGATCGCTGCCTTCTCTCATCGCTCCATCAGCGTGAAGGATGAGATTCTGTTGGCCACAGGTCTACATGTGCCCAGAGACAGCCCTCACAATTTGGGCGTGGAGGCCTTTTTTGACAGGTCATACTGAACTCTGTGTTTACAACTCTGTAATAATATAGTCGTTTTTGAGGCTTAACGTGTTCATAATATCTGTACAGGGAGAGTGCACACAGTGCAGAGGTGGGAGCCTTATTCGACAGGTAATACCTGCTTCATTTGTGTTTACTTCATACCTGTGTAGATGTTTTTCGGTATAGAAACCCTCCCTATAATTCTGGCTTTGGGGTGATTGAGACGCAATTTGAAATGGTTATTAGTCTCATTTTTTTACACCTCTGCAGGGTGCTGACTGAGCTGGTTTGTAAGATGCGTGATATGCAAATGGACAAAACTGAACTTGGCTGTCTGCGTGCCATAGTTCTGTTTAACCCAGGTAAGCATTTTTTTTAGGTTTATCTAAAAACGTTTTGAGAAGTCAAAAGTCAGTAACAGTTTGATCGATATTTCTTTATTTATTTATTTATTTTTTTTTTTTGATGATTGGTTGATTGTAATTTTCAAGGGGTAGTTCACATTTAAAAAAAGATTGACAAATTGATTTGAAAAATCAATTGAAAAAGATTGATTACTCACCCTTATGTTGTTCCAGGCATGTTTGACATACTTGCTTTTGCAGAGCACAAAAGTAAGATATTTTTTAAAGGGGACATCAGATGCAAACTTCACTTTTACATAGTGCTTGCATATAAATCTGTACCCTACAGTGATTAAAATCCATTCACTCTCTTTTTTTATACACCAAAACTGGAATAAAGGGGTGGGGTGAGCAGAGTTCATTGTCATTAAAGAGAAATGCACTGAAATGGGTCACTGTGAACAGAGCTGTTTTTAACAAGGTAAAAAGGGTGTTGTTTTACACAACCATTGAGGAATTTTAACCAAACTGTTTGCAGACATTTAATGTAGACCCCAAAGATTCATACCAGCTTGTGGAAAATGGCCATCCAATGTCCCCTTTAAAACATTTCTGTTTTTTTGTCCATACAGTGAATAGGGAAAGTTAATGGGGTCCAGTGTTGTTTTCGACCCAACTAACACTCATTGTACACTACCAGTCAAAAGTTTTTTAAAGAGGTCTCTTCTGCTCACCAAGCCTGTATTCATTTGATCCAAAATACAGCAAAAACAGTAACATTTTCAAATATTTGTATTATATGGTATTTATATTAATAACTGTTTTAAATATATATTTTAAAATGTAATTTATTTCTGTGATCAAAGCTGAATTTTCAGCATCATTACTACAGTCTTCAGTATCACATGATCCTTTAGAAATCATTCTAATATGCTTTTTATTATTATTATTATTTTTAATATTTAAAACTGTTGAGTACATTTTTTTTCAGGATTCTTCAATGAATAGAAAGATCCAAAGATCAGCATTTATCTAAAAAAAAAAAAAAAAAAACATTTGTAACATTATGAACTATAACGAAAGCTTGGAGTCAGTATAATTTTTTTTTTTGAAAGAAATGATAGAAATTAATACTTTAATTTAGCAAGAATGCTTTAGATTGATCAAATGTGATGATAAAGCCATTTATAATGTTACAAAAGATTTGTATTTCAGATAAATGCTGTTGTTCTGAATATTCTATTCATCAAAGAAACCTGAAAAAATTCTATTCAGCTGTTTTCAATGTAATAATAATGTTTTTGGTTATTTGTTTGTTTGTTTTTAAGTAGCAAATTAGAATATTAAAATGATTTCTAAAGGATCATATGACTGAAGTAATGATGCTAAAAATGTAGCTGAATTGATTTGAAATAACAGGAATAAATTACATTTTAAAATATATTAAAATAGAGAAGTTATTTTAAATAGTCAAAAATATTCCAAATTGTACTGTTTTTGCTGTACTTTGGATCAAATAAATGCAGGCTTGGTGAGCAGACTTCTTTAAAACTTTAAAAGTTATACTGTTCAATTTTGACTGATTAGTGTATGTACAAAAAAAGTTTAAACAAATAAAGGTTCAAAATATCAGCTGGGCTGGAACAACATGATATACATATGGACATACATATATACAGGTGCATCTCAATAAATTAGAATGTTGTGGAAAAGTTCATTTCTTTCAGTAAATCAACTCAAATTGTGAAACTCGTGTATTGAATAAATTCAGTGCACACACATTTATTGCCAAAAAAAGCTGGCTGTTCACAGAGTGCTGTATCCAAGCATGTTAACAGAAAGTTGAGTGGAAGGAAAAAGTGTGGAAGAAGAAGATGCACAACCAACCAAGAGAACCGCAGCCTTGAGAGGCTTGTCAAGCAAAATCGATTTAAGAATTTGGGTGAACTTCACAAGGAATGAACTGAGGCTGGGGTCAAGGCATCAAGAGCCACCACACACAGACGTGCTAAAATCATCACAATTAAAAGAACCAAAGACTCAAACTACTTCAGTCTGTGTGCATTGAATTTAATACATAAGTTTCACAATTTGAGTTGAATTACTGAAATAAATAAACTTTTCCACAACCTTTATTGAGATGCACATGCATGTATGTATGTATGTGTGTGTGTGTGTGTGTGTATATATATATATATATATAACAGCTCAGGCAAAAGCTGACTAGCACATCTAAATATTAGCCCTTTACTTTAAACTCACGGTGTATGTAAAGAGTTTTCATTTTGACAGCATATGTTACGCACATCTTTGACATCAAAACTGGAGAAAAACCCAAAGAATGGTGTGTTTGTGCTGAATATTTCCAATATTTCTTAGATGCCAAAGGTCTGACAAGCAGCAGTGAGGTGGAGCTTCTCAGAGAAAAGGTGTATGCGTCCCTGGAGTCCTATTGCAAACAGAAATACCCAGATCAGCAGGGGAGGTGAGTGTTTTGTACCATCACAAATTCCTAAAAGCCTGCATACTATTTCAGCGACAAAAGTTTTATTCACCAAGCATCCACAAGTCAGTTTAAGCAGGTGCTGTAATATTTCACATACAAATAAATTATGCTATCAGGCACAGTTCATTCATTGTCATTCTTTGTCTCGCTGAGCCTCAGAATGAAATTTATGTTGTGAATGTAAATGTACTACATGTAAATGATCTCTTTTATGATTTACTGACATTTTTGTATGTGAAGTCCTCAAGTAGAGAGCACACTGACATTCATAAAAGTCATAAGCAGTCAAATGTTATCATCTCACAAAGATGTGGGAGGTGCCAAAAAATCAGATTGCTTGCCTGCTCACAGGTTTGCCAAGCTCCTCCTCCGACTTCCTGCGTTGCGTTCCATCGGCCTTAAGTGTCTGGAGCATCTTTTCTTCTTTAAACTGATTGGAGACACCCCCATTGACACTTTCCTAATGGAGATGCTGGAGTCGCCCCACTAGCTGCGTCAGAGGAAGTTTGGGAGACAGGGTTTTTCTACCCTAGGTCCTGGAGATAACTGTGACTGCACTTTTTCTTCCCAGGGGAATTACAGCGATTGGTCAGCCTCTGGTATGGGGGTATTTCTTTTTGTTAGTTCAGATATTTCTTTTTTTTTTTCTCTTGACTATCTCTTAAGTGCACCATAGAGTCTAGAGACCCAAAACTTGCCATGAAAAAATTGTTGGTGCTACATTTCAACAGTAAGCTAATTCTTATATATATAATATATATCTTATATATATCTTATATATATATCTCAGAGGTCGCGTTAACCGAAAATTTTCTGTCATTGACAGAATTTTTTTTTTAAAGTGATGGAAAAATCTGAAGGCCGTCCATCATTTTGACATATTACACTGAGGGTGATTGATTGTAAATTGTAACTGCAGTCCCACCTCTGTCCAGTTGGTGGCGAGTGCGCTCCAGTCTGGCAGCAGAGCAGGGGATCCAGAACAACAACCAAACTGTCACAAATGTTTTCCTATGCGTTTGATTACACACAGCCGAGAAACAGAAGATACAGTGATCTATCATGCCAAATTAAAGAGCGCCAAAACTGTATTTATTGCTTGAGTTTCCTAATGAATTGAACAGAATATGAAATCTGAGACTTTTCATATCAAAAATAACAAAAAGCCCAGCCTATTGCTATTTATTGGAAGGCCTAATAATGAATAGTACGCACTATGTACTTTTCATTCATCAGCTGAGAACAGCGTAGACCAAAATGAGAATCTATTAAAATCGAGGATTTTTTATATATATAACCAGCGTATTTTGTTGTTTTTAAACACAGCGTCGTCCTGTAGGTTCATGATTGATGAAAATGTGAACAAAAATAAAAGCGAGTAAATGTGTTATTCTAATTCAAATATGAAAATTAATATATATATATATATACACATACACACATATATATATCAGAGGTAGCGCTAGTCTTCAACATTGTTCGTCATTTTGATGGACTGGGTCTTTGAAATTCTGTCATAATCTTTTTTTACCCATCATTTTAATTTTCATATCTTAATTAGAATAACACATTTAATTGCTTTTATTTTTGTTCACATTTTAGTTTTTAATCATGAACCTGCAGGACGTCAGCACGCAGTGTGTACAAACAACAAAATACGCTAGGGCTGGGTAAAAAAAAAAAATCAAATAAATCATAAAATCATACATTTTAAAAGATTCTCATTTTAATGAACCAATACCAGTTCTTAAATCAGAATAGATCTCTTGGTCTCTGCTGTTTTCAGTTGATGTTTGAACAGTACTTCGTTCCAATAAATAGCAATAGGCTAGGCTTTGTGTTACTTTTGATATGAAACAAAGTCTCAGATTTCAAATTCAATTTCCTTAGGAAACTCAAGCAATAAATACCGTTTTGGCGCTCTTTAATGTGCCGTGATAAATCGTTGTAGCTTCTGTGTACTCGCCTGAGCGTAATCAAACGCATAGGAAAACATTCGTATTCTGTGCTCTGCTGACTGGAGCGCACTCGCCACCAACTGGACAGGAGTGGGAATTACAGCTACAATTTACAATACATCACCCTCAGTGTATTCTGTCAAAATGACGGACGGCCTTCAGATTTTTCCGTCACTGATAAAAAATTCTGTCAATGACGGAGAATTTTCTGTTAGCGCGACCTCTGAACAAGTTTTAAACTTAAAGTTTTTAAGTATGGAAGCTCCAGTTACCTGACTGGTTTAGATAAGTGGGGTTTACATTTTGATAGAACCATTTGAGGCTTTTAAAACACTGTGGATGATAAGCTTTAATTGTATGTAAGTGTGCTTCACCATCTCTTAAGTTTGGGTGCTTTCTTCCTGTACGGCTAATTTATTTTGCCCCGACCTGTAAGGACTGGTCAAGCGGGCGGATAGATGAATGAATTCATTCGGTGATCTAGGTTAAAATTGACATTTACTTTGCTAGTGTGAGAAATGTGGCAAAGAAATCTATATGCAATGAAGCTTGAAATGATGCAAACAGAAAAGACTAGATGTTTAATCTTCAAAAAAAGCAATTTACGTGATATTGTGCAATGTTAAGCCTAAATCCAGAGGTGGACATGAGGGAAATGCAAGCACTCTTTTTATTATTTCACGCACTCATTTTATTATCACATCATGAGTGCCTAACTGACATATGCTTGATATATGTTTTTTATTTAATGTTTGACAGAAAAAAAGGACAAACAAAAAAATGAATTTCTGTGTATGTCATCAGCAGTTATTGTACGAAGCAGGCCGAATTTCTTTCGTTCTCTTTTTGTTTTGCCTGAAGTGTCCTAGGCTGAAATTGTCTTAAACCTGCGTTGGTTTTACTAGTTAACTGTCAGTTAATAATACACTCTCTTCTCTTATCACATATCAGGTAACTGTATAAGAGTGATAATTCCTTAAGTAAACTGCACTATACACACACATACACACACACAAAAATGTCATTCCTTTTTTTGACCAGTGTCAGATTTTTTTTTTTTTAACAAAATTTTATATATATATATATATATATATATATACGTGTATATATATACGTCTATATATGTGTGTGTATGTATGTATGTGTATATATATATATATATATATATATATATATATATATATATATATATGTGTGTGTGTATATATATATATATATGTATATATATATATATATATATATATATATATATATATATATATATGTGTATATATGTGTGTGTGTGTATATATATATATATATATATATATGTGTGTGTGTGTATATATATATATATATATATATATATATATAAACTTTTGGTGCTTCGGAATCGACATTTGATATTACATCCCTTAAAAGTGCACATGTAAAACTGCAAAAAGGAAAAGTACAGCTATCTTCAGCTTTATAGAGATACTAAATCTGAGCAGTATGAAAGTTCATAGGTGTGGACTTGCTGTTTGTATTTGGAAAACCTTCCAACTTGAAATTTCTACAATTAATTTCTTCTAGTACTGTGCAGACCCTATTGTTCAGGGACATTGTGTAGCTATTGTGTAGACATAGACAGGCTAGGAATCAATATATATTCTCTTGCTTTTATCACTTTCTTTAGTTTGTAGTTTGCATACAACTTGCAGAAAAGACATAGTTTGCACTGGATTTTACCATGAATCCTAGACTTTGGATTTTGTCTTTTATTTCCTTTCTGTGATCTGAGCTCATTTGCTTTTCGTTTCTTTTTGACCTACCAGTGAGAATTTTGTTCTTTTCTTTTTTCTTTTTTGCTTTTCCATGGCATCTTTCTGTCCTTGCTGAAAAAGTTATGGGGACAAATGCAAACTCACTTTTGCCATAGATATATCTAACAAACAAACAAACAAACACACAAGGTTGTTTTTGTATGGTCTTGTACAACCAACATCTTTACTGCATTAGGCATGTTACATGTCTGTTGTTGCACTAAAATTGTCATACAATTATGATTGTAATGAGATTCCATCAGTTTCTATGTTGTCACAGCTCATTTTAGAGGAGCTCTGTGACACCGCAAAAGAACCATCTGCTGTACATGACCCTAAATAAAGGTGGTGATATGTCTAACAGCTCTGTTCTTGGAGAGTTTATATGAATTGTGTGGGGGAGAAAAAAGGTAATTATGACTTTATCTCTCAGAAATACATCTGTATGTAGGGCCCTATGACTTAAAGTAAAATGATTAAAACTTTATTTTTTTAAGCAATAATCACATTTCTTCCATGTTTGTTTGCCAAAAAACAAGGTTTGTTTAATTCGTGTTTTCTGCCTTCATTTGATAGCTAGAAAAAAATTAAATGCACAACACAGAATTTCTGAGGGGAAAAAAGGTTTTAAAAAGTAAGTTGAAATAAGTTGTTTTCATGCTTACAAATAATTAGACATGCAAGAACAGAATTTGGTAACAATAATGTATTTGGTGAGGAAAAAAAATAAAACATTTAAACATAATTTTTGTTACACTTTTAATAAACTGATGTGAAACTATAGTTTCATGACATTAATTAAACATGCTTTTTGATTAATAAAACTTAATTTAACCATTAAAAAGGAGTCCAGAAAAATTAAAATGGAAAAAATGCAATCCAAAAAATATAAAACACATTTCATAGGGCCATATTTATGTGCGCCACCTGTGGCTACTATTCAATCATGATTTTCATAATTAAAACTGTCACAGTGTGACTTTGTGTCTTACATTGTGTTTCTCAAACACTTGAACACTCGAGGTACAGAAGCTGTTACTGGGTTGGTACCCTTTCAAAAGGTACTAATATTGTACATTAAGGCACTAATATACACCATTTAGGCGTAAATATGGTACAAAGGTGTATCTTTTAAAAAGGTACCACACCAGTGACAGCATTTGTACCTTTTTTTGAGAGTGTAACTGCAACTTTACATCTGACTTTACCTTATAATGAGACTATATGTGACCTTGTAATTAAGACTATACCTTGCATAATTTGTTTCTTTGCAAAAAAATTACAATTTTACAGTGCATCTGGAAAGTATTCACAACGCTTCACTTTTTGCACATTTTGTCATGTTAGACAAAATGGATTAAATTCAATATTTTCCTCAAATTTCTACAAACAGTACCCCATGATGACAACATGAAAGAAGTTTAAAATCTCTGCAAATTTCTTTAAAAAAAAAACACACATAAGTATTCACAGCCTTTGCTCAATTCTTTGTTGAAGCACCTTTGTGCACCTATTTCTGGGCAGTTTCTCCCATTCTTCTTTGCAGTACCTCTCAAGCTCCATCAGGTTGGATGGGCCTGAATGCCGGAGCCATTTTCAGATTTCTCCAGAGATGTTCAGTCGGGTTCAAGTCTGGGCTCTGCCTTATCTTTCCCTCGATCCTGACTAGTCTCCCAGTACCTGCCGCTGAGAAACATCCCCACAGCATGATGCTGCCACCCCCATGCTTCTCTGTAGGTGTGGTATTGGCCAGGTGATGAGTAGTGCCTGGTTTCCTCCGGACATGATGCTTGGCATTCAGGCCAAAAAATTCAATATTTTTTTCACCAGACCAGAAAATTTTGTTTCTCATGGTCTATGAATCCTTCAAGTGTCTTTTGGCTGTCATGTGCCTTTTCTGAGGAGTTGCTTCTGTCTGGCCACTCTACCATACAGGTGGAGTGCTGCAGAGATGGTTGTTCTTCTGGAACGTTCTTCTCTCTCCACAGAGAAATGCTGAAGCTCTTTCAGAGAGACCATCGAGTTCTTGGTCACCTACCTGACTAGACGGTTTTTGAACGTGCATCCCAGAACCTGTGCTACGCAAGCCTTTGTGCTTAAGAAGTAAACAAATTTTTATTTTTCAAAAAAATGACTGATCGTTTCGCAAGATAAGACCCTTCTTCCTCAGCTGGGATCATTTAGAGCCATTTGAAGCTGCATTTAAACTACATTTTGGAAGTTCAAAATCGGGGGCACAATTGAAATCTATTATATGAAGAAAAATCCTGAAATGTTTTCCTCAAAAACCATCATTTCTTTACGACTCAAGACAGAAAGACATGAACATCTTGGATGACAAGGGGGTGAGTAAATTAGAAATTGTTGTTTTGGAAGTGGACTTCTCCTTTAACCCTTAAATGCATACCTCGGGTCTTTAGCGACCCAGGACATCATTTACTACCCTGCTAAATCCCTCCTTAATTTTTTAAAGTTTGACATCAGCTTTCTTAGTATTCCACCATCTATTTATTATAACCAATAAAACAAGAAAAAAAACTGTAAAAGAATGTTGGTTTTCCGAGTCATTTTTTGTAAAAAGTGTATAGGGTCCCTAGAGACCTGAGGTGTGTAATAGTCAAAGACTATAGAATACCCAAGACTTGTCACTCGTATAATTTGAATGGGAAAGATGCAATGCTGGTTATGGCAGCGAAGCCCCGCCTTCTTAATGAAAGAGCCAGTCGTTGACTAGTAAAGTCAGCGCATCACTGCAGCTGCCCTTAGAAGTCCCAGTTACTATAGAAACATTCAGCGTTCTGAGACGTGCGCTTAGTGTTGAGACAGTTTGTTGTCAGATTTCATTGGTGATTTCAAATATGAAATTTAATCGTAAGCAGATGAACAGGAGAATTTGAGAGGTGTTTTAAAGATGGCCGCTGAGTGAAATGATTCGCCTTAAAGGGGTCATTGGATGCTATGTTCACTTTTTCATGTTGTTTGAACATTAATGTGTGTTGGCAGTGTATGTACAAATCTACCATATAATGATAAAAATCCATGCAGTGGTTTTTAATTAATCTGTAACAATAATATCTACTTTTTCAAATCGAGCCATTCTCAGATGCCTGTCATTGTGGCGTCACACCGACAGAGGCCGCTCCCACGATAGTTGATTGACATGAGCGTCTTACCTCAGATCAGCTGTAACAGTCTGCCCTCTTCAAGAATATCTCAGATTGAGCGATTGAGGTGTTGTGTTGTTGGATGTAATAATGAACATAGTGGTCGTCATTTACTCCTGAAATCTGAGCCGCTGAAGATGCAGTAGATTACCTTTGTTTGTGAAAGGAATGTGCCTCCCGATCTACATATATCTGTATGTTTGCGCAAATCGTTCATGATCCAGCTTCACTTACAGCAGAAGTGAGTATAAGGGTTTTTTATGAATCTTTGCGATCGCCTTTCCTAATAACGTGCTAGGTAGCAAGTTTAGCGGCTAAAGTAAACAGGCTTCTCTCTCCACAGAGAGGAGAGAGGGGTGGGGCGAGCAGAGCTCATTTGCATTTAAAGCAACCTCAACCAGAATGAGAGCTATTTTGCAGAGCTAGTTTTGACAAGGTAAAAAGGGTGTTGTTTTACACAACCATTGAGAATTTTTAACCAAAGTGTATTATAGACTTTTCATTAAAGAATCATATCAACTTGACCCCTTTAAAGGGACTTTGGTAATAGTCTAAGAATATTTTCAGTGCACAAAAATATGTAAATATCTGATGACTAAATACATGCAATTCACCTTTATTGCTCGAGGTGGCACTGTTTGATAGACAATAATGACGTGATGTTTAACTCGTAATTATCGCAGGCATAAAACAAAAGAATATCATAAGCAAAAATTGAATTGGTTTGAATGGCTTTACTGCAGAGCAATTACTGTATGCAATAAAATATAAATGTCACTGTTATTTGATGGTGGATGTGGTGAATAAGCTGCCAGCAATCAAACTATTTAAGTTTTGCAAATATGGTTGAGATGGCGAATATGAGCCAATGCTGAATGTACTGAAGAAGCGCTCTGACCATGACAGTGATGGTACAATGATCTGCTCAAATTGAACACTTCTAAGTTTCAAAAGGTAACAAAATATGCTTTATTCTTCTGTAATTGTTCTTAAAATATCAAGAGTTTTTTCTGTTGCAGAAGTTACAGATCCATCCGTGCTGGATATATAGGTCCTGGCCGCTAAAGACCCAAATATGTAATAATGATTGGTGAAACAGTCATGCATTTAAAGAGTTAAAACGGCAGGAGCGTGCCGAGCGCAGAGTTTGTTTTTTCACACTGAGCGTTCGGGTGTTTCTTTTCATAGCGCAGAGAGTTGAAGAATATTCAACTTTGAATAAAACGCTGCGCTCATCACTGTTACTTTCTGGTCAGCTAACCAATCAGAGTGGAGGAGGGGCGGGACTAATACCGACCACCCTGCTCGTAGTACGACCGAACAACATTTCTTTGTCTTTAACAGATTAAATTGCCGGACCACCATAATATTGTTATGAAAAATAATGCTTGGAGAAACATTTCATTCGCTATGTGTTTGCTATATACATACGCAGATATTCTGTATCATACTGTAGCAACCACAGCGTCTCAACCATAGACTGTAAAAAAATATGGACGTAGTGTCCGTGACGTCACCCGTAGGTTTCTAAAGAATATTTTTGAAGCTCTTAGTGGGCGGGAGTCGGCCGTCGCCATCTTGGAATCGCGTCACTGCACGTCACTCCCGGATAATCGAAAATGGGGAAAGAGGCGGGACGTGGGTGGAGCTGGTTGCTGAAACCACGCCCACCTAGCGCAACGGTGATGACAGCAGCGGCAATCCACCTGTCACTCAAGTGGCCACGCCCTAAATTATGCAGAACTTTAAGTCTTAATATAATTTAAACGGATGAGTTATGAAAAAATTCACCCCCCTCACAGTTGACATGAAGGGCAAAATTAGCTATATAGACCAAAACCACTTTTTGCACCAGGCTGTAAACACATTTTTTTCTGCTGTAAAGTTGGGCATTTTAACATGGGGAGTCTATGGGATTGACTCCCTTTTGTGGCCAGTCGATGAATTGCAGTTTTAGTCACTTCCGTGTTGGTTTCAAGAGGGAGACCGGGATTTTACCGCTTGGTCTCAACAGCTGTCCATTTTCAGTTGGCTAAAAACGCTTTGGTGGACACGCAGCCAGGCTGTAACATAACAAAATGTGGAAAAACTGAAGCGCTGTAAATACTTTCCAGATGCACTGTACATATAATGTTAATTTATACCTTACAAACGTGACTCTTAAAATTGCAACTTTGTATCTTGCAGCGTGAGTTTATATGAAGAAATTATAAATTTTAAACGTTGAAACAGCCAAATTGAACTTGTTTGACCAATCAGACTAATTTGTGGCCAAAGTACTATAGAGACAGTATTTATTTATTTATTCTTTCACACAACCCTTCGGTTCAACTGAAAACAATTACACATTTACCAAGAAAGAAAGAGTCCAACTCTGTGTTGTAGGTGTTGCTGTAAAAGCTTTTTATTGCAAAGTACAGTAAATGCTTTTCCACTTGGAATTTAGAAGTCAAATTTTCACATTCTCGACCTTTTATTCAAAACCAACTTTTTATGGCACTTGTAGCAATGGATGAAACTCAGTATGCGAGTGCAATAATATCAAAGGCCATTTGAGCAGGGCTGATGGGTGCATGACAACGTTTCAAGTCTGTGCTGCGTAAACACATGAAACAAAAGCTACGTTCACAGGGTATCGAGACATCACAGGCTACATCCACAAAATAATGACATTGCCCGCTGACGTTTGTTATTGTTTGAACCATGCATGGCTTAATTTCTCTTAAATTAGAATTTTCACAGAATAACACTGCTTTTGACCTATAATACACTATTCTATACAAAATACAAACAAAACATGAACACAACAAAAAATAAAAACGCTGAAGTGACATTTACACAATTGTACAGCAACTTTCTCATGTTTAGCCTCTACATCAAGGTTCTACTTTACACGTATCTAATCTCTTATCCACATAATGCTCAGAATAAAAATCTGAGGGAAGAAGGTTGAAAAACATAAAGTTTATAATACTCAATTTTCCAATTCCTTTCGAAATTGCATGCTACACATGATAAGGTGCTGAATGGTACTATTATTATTATTAACAGTGGACACGTGTCTCTCTGGTACATCTGTGAAATTTCCAATTTCCCAAAAAAAAAGATTTATCGAAATTACCACAGTGGACAAAAAATAAAAGTCTTTTGTAATTTACTCCCTCCAAACCAATATGACTATTGCAGTTCTGTAAAAATGTTCACTATTTTGAAGAATCGTCATGCTGCTCTTTTCCATACATCCATGTACTTTGACCTATTGTTAAGAAAACGCACTAAAACAAGTGGGCTATAATTTGAAATCATACAACTTTCTGTGACAAACAGAACACGTTTTTACTAGAAAGTTAACTTTTAACTCACATCTTGATCAATTCATACCCAAAATATCCAACTTGGATTAGAACAAATCCTTTAAAATGCCCTAAAATCTTTTCCTTTTCCTTCCTTTGCTGACCAAATGATCTGATTCTTACAAAAAAGCAACATTTCGTCAAGGCACTCATTTTATAATGCCATCATTTTTTTAAAACCAAATATGGCTAGAAGTCCTTTCATTTAAATAGACTTTACTTTTACTTTACTTTTTTTCTACTTTTGCGTTGAAATGAATGACTATAAAGACAATGAATGAGGAAATGGCACGGCTGGAGGGAAAAGAGAAATACGACTTTCTAGTTTGTTCTCATTTGTGTGCAAAGTAATTTGATCATCTTTAGCCAAGTTAAACAGGTTTCGACTGGACAAAGAGACTTCACGGTTTAGCAGAAATTAAAAGGTTTTATGTTTTTTTATATTTTTTGTTTTTTTTTCCCTATCACTCTTGCGCAACCCAAAGCTATCTGAAAGCAATCAGACGTGACATGAGAAGCCCTGCTTTTTTAAAAACAGGACAAACAAAGAAACAAACAAGTTTTACCACAGCAGTAAACCAGGGAAGAATCGCTGCTGATTTACACAAGATATGAACGTTAAAGGTGCTACTATTCAAAGCCTTCTGAATGCATCTGAACAGCCAGTACAAAACAAAAACGGTGAGACGGCATCCAGTCATCTTCGAACACGGTTCTTTGGGATCATTCTGAAGGCCACAGCGGTAAGAGACGGACGTTCGTCTCTGTACTGGAGAACTGGACAATCAGCATTCTACAGGCTGTGTGTGTGTGTGTGTGTGAGCGTCTATAAATGTTGTGCATCAGGAAGTTGCGCTGCAACTGTGCTTGTTCTCTTTCAAAAATGCATTAAAACGATGTTTGGGATATCATTAACAGTCCGCAGGAACAGTGAACATGCACCTGAGTGGTTTCAATGATTCTCTTCGACCACCTTGGGACAAAATGCATAAGCTAGTAAATGGAGTATGGTCTGACTACACGTCCCAGGATAACTAAAGTATAGTGGGTTAGTGATTATAATCCCTTTCCCCTGTGAGAATACAAATTGTCCACAGCAATAACCGTCGTAAAACACAAACCCAGAAACATGCACCTGCTCCAGAGGAAAGCAAACACGAGCTAAAGTGACCTGTTCCAGCTCGTTTGTGTTTAGATGTGTGTGCCGAGACCCTGAGCGGCTGCTGCTGTCTCACACTTGCATCTCGGAGCTGCTGGCCAATCCCAGCGCCTGCGCCTCTTCTGGCGTAAGACCATTCTTCAGTGTTCTTCTTACTGTAGAGGAAATCAAAAGGGAATGAATGAGAGAACGAAGCGCTCGAGAAAGATGATATGGATGATAGAGAATTTGAAATACTTAAACTCCTATTACAATTTAAAAGTATAATAAACACTATTTAAACTACAACCCCAAATCAGAAAAAGTAGGGACAGTATGGAAAACGCAAATAAAAAAAAGAAAGTAGTGATTTCTAAATTTACTTTGACTTGTATTTCATTGCAGACAATATGAACACAAAATATGTCATGTTTTGTCTGGTCAACTTCATTTCATTTGTAAATATACGTCCTTTCCTGTCATTCTGACCTGCAACACATTCCAAACAAGGTTGGGACAGGAGCAATTTAGGGCTAGTAATCTGGTAAATTGGTTAAATAATGATGTGATTTCAAACAGGTCATGTCAACAGGTGATTGTAATTATGATTTGGTACAAAAGCAGCATCCAAGAAAGGTCTAGCCCTTTAGGAGCAAAGATGGGCTGAGGATCGCCAGTTTGCCAACAAATACGTGAGAAAATTATTGAAATGTTTAAAAACAATGTTCATCAAAGAAAGATAGGAAGACATTTGGATATTTCACCTTCAACAGTTCATAACATAATCAAAAGATTCAAGGAATCTGGAGGAATTTCAGTGCGTAAAGGACAAGGGCGCAAGCCTAAGCTGAACAACCGTGATCTCCGATCCCTCAGGCGGCACTGCATCAAGAATCGTCATTCATCTATAAGCGATATCACCACATGGGCTCAGGACTACTTTGGCAAACCTTTGTCAAGTACCACAATATGTAGTTACATCCACAAATGCCAGTTAAAACTGTACTGTGCCAAAAGGAAGCCCTATGTTAACAGTGTCCAGAAGCGCCGTCGACTTCTCTGGGCTCTGAGGCATCTGGGATGGACCATCACACAGTGGAAACGTGTACTGTGGTCAGATGAATCAGTATTTCAGGTATTTTTTGGGAGAAATAGACGCCGTGTGCTCCGGACCAAAGAAGAAAAGGATCATCCAGACTGTTACCAGCAACAAATCCAAAAGCCAGGGTCTGTCATGGTATGGGGTTGTGTCAGTGCCCTTGGCAAAGGTAACTTGCACTTCTGTGATGGCACCATTAATGCTGAAAAGTACATAGAGATCTTGGAGCACAATATGCTGCCTTCAAGAAGACATCTTTTCCAGGGACGCCTATGCATATTTCAACAAGACAATGCAAAACCACATTCTGCACACATTACAAAGTCCTGGCTGCAGAGGAAGAGGATAAAGGTACTTGACTGGCCTGCCTGCAGCCCCGACCTGTCTCCAATAGAGAATGTGTGGCGCATTTTGAAGCGCAAAATGCGACAACGAAGACCCCGTACTGTTGCCCACCTTAAGACTTGTTTGCAGGAAGAATGGGACAAAGATACACCTGAAACACTTCATCACTTGGTGTCTTCAGTCCCTAAACGTCTTTTAAGCGTTGTGAAAAGGAATGGCAACATTACAAAGTGGTAAATGCTTTACTGTTCCAACTTTTTTTGAAATGTGTTGCAAGAACCAAAATTGGCATACGTGTTTATTTTGAGAAAAAAATCATGAGGAACACATTAAATAATGTGCTGTTGTATTGTCTGCAATGAAATACAAGTCAAAGTAAATTTAGAAATCACTACTTTCTTTTTTTTGTTTGCGTTTTCCATACTGTCCCAACTTTTTCTGATTTGGGGTTGTAATACCATAATATCAATAAATCAAATATCATCTATTTTTAAAACAAGGATGATTAAAAATGTATCTGAAACATTTGTTTAATGTGTTAAAGGGATAGTTCACCCAAAAATGAAAATGTGATGTTTATCTGTTTACCCCCAGGGCATCCAAGATGTAGGTGACTTTGTTTCTTCAGTAGAACACAAACAAAGATTTTTAACTCAAACCGTTGCAGTCATATATCTTTGAGAGTGAAAACAAGACACGAAACGATTGGTTTGTGCGAGAAACTGAACAGTATGTATATCATTTTTTACCTCTGATTCACCGCTATGTCCTACTGTCCGGAGCTTTTGCACAGCATCTGGCGCATGACGTGTACGCACTCAGGCGTAGTATACGCAAGCGCCGGAAGAGATCTGCGCTTATACGTCACTTATTGTTTACACTTTGTGCGGAGATCGCCTCTGGTGCTTGTGAATACTACGCCAGAGCGCGCACACGTCACGCGCCAGATGCTGTGCAACCGCTCAGGACAGTAGGACAGCGGTAAAAAATGATATAAATACTGTTCAGTTTCTCGCACAAACCAATCGTTTCGTGTCTTAGGACATCACTGTATCGTCACGAGTCGCAGGGTTTAATTTGGTTTTGTTTGTGCATGTTTTTTTTTTTTTACTCTCAAACATTTGGTAGCCAATGACTACCATTATATGATTGACAGACTGCAACATTTTGAGTTAAAAATCTTCGTTTGTGTTCTACCGAAGAAGCAAAGTCACTTACCCTGGGGGTAAACAGATAAACATCAAATTTTCATTTTTGGATGAACTATCCCTTTAAAATATTTTAGAAACAAACGTAATCATTGTTTAAAATTGTTATTTTTGTTTTCTTTGCACACAAAATGTATTCTCGTAGCTTCATAACATCACGGTTGAACCACTGATGTCACACAGACTATTTTAACAATGTCCTTACTACATTTCTGCACCTTGAATGTGAAGTTGCGTTGCTGTCTATGCAGAGTTAAAAGCTCTCGGATTTCATCTAAAATATATAACACTATATAACACTATTTAAACTAGTACCATAATATAAAACTGCATTTAAACTACATTTTGGAAGTTCAAAATTGGGGCATCATAGCAGTCCATTATATAGAGAAATATGCTGAAGTGTTCTCCTCAAAAAACATAATTTATTTACCACTTAAGAAAGATAGACATGAACATCTTGGATGACAAGGGGATGAGTACATGATCTGCACATCTTTATTCTGGAAGAGGACATCTCCTTTAAAGTAGATATTTTTAAATGTAATTATTGTTTAAAATGTAATTTAAAACTCATCTGCAATGGTTTACAAAACATTCAAACAAAATTATTTACTACTGTAATATATATTATACACTTTTCATTTAAAAAAAACTAGGGCCCAGTTTCACAGACAGGGTTTAGACTAACCCAGGATTAGGCCATAGTTAAATTAAGACATTTAAGTAATTTTTATAAATGTGCTAAGGAAAAAACATGACTGATGTGCATCTTGAGATGGACAGATTGTTAAACTGGTCTATGTGGTAATATAGTACATTGGGCAGGATGTCCAAATGCTCCGCTATTATTCATCAACCTCAAATATGGCTTTTTATCTAAAATACTGTATGTAAGTAGTAGCAACTTTACATGGACCTTCAAAGTAATGTTAACCTAGAAAAATGTGAGCTATTTAAGAGTCTGTGTGGAGTGTGGAAGCTGCATGACAGATGGAGGCGCCGGTGCGGTCACTTGCTACATCATTTTACGGTCATACAGATAAAAGTTATACATCTTTTGAATCTGTAAAGACTCTATGTTTATTTGTGTGCACTCACAATAACAACGAAACGCTGCGCTTTTGTAAAATAATGAAAGCAAACAGGGTGCGCTTTCTGCTGTCTCGGTCTCTGTGAACTTGTGTGTGAAACTTCAAAACTCTGTGTATACTTGCCTTACAGACATGAGAAATAAATCTATGGAGAGTGAAATGTCTACTTTTAATTAACCAATTCGAATAGAAAACAAATATTCTCAGATTATGTATTTTGTATGAAACATGCGGAGATGATGAATCAGTGTTGTCGACTTCATCTCTTAAGCCGAAAATAATGAAAGCATTAGTTTATAAAATAAATCATTAAAATGTTAATGCAGTCTCCTTGCTGTCTTTCCTTGACAGATTCATAATTATTTTATCTGCCAGTGCACTGTGACAAGTTTTTTTGTGCGCTTGAGGGCTTATTAGGCTTTGTAAGCAATTAAAGGCTCATTATTATGATTTATATGGTTTATTAATAAACACGCAACTAATAGTTGATTAATGCTTAAAATGAACGACTAATAGTCGACCAGAAAAATCTTCAGTCAAGGGCAGCCCTACATTTTACCGTATTTACTGTATTTTTATCAGAGAAATGCAACATTGGTGAGCATAAGACTTTTTTTCCAAAACATATTTTATAAAAAAACAACTACTTTCAAAACTAAAAATGAATTATTTGGCAAATTGTTTATTGTAAGTATATTAATATTGGCAAATAAGTATATTGATGATACACTCCAAATGCTCCATAATCCAAAGCAATTAAACAGTTCAATTTGGTTCCAAAAGGGACAAATCCACCTCCGAAGGCCAATTTGGAATGAGTACAATCATGGCTACCATATTTAAAGAGATAGTTCACCCAAAAATAAAAATTCTGTCATTAATTACTCACCTTCATGTTGTTTCAAACCCGTAAGACCTTTGTTCATCTTCAGAACACAAATTAAAATATTTTTGATGAAATCCGAGAGCTTTCTGACCCTGCATAGACAGCAACACAATTGACACATTCAAGGCCCAGAAAGGTACTAAGGACATCATTAAAATAGTCCATGAGACATCAATGGTTCAACCCTAATTTTATAAAGCTACGAGAATACTTTTTGAGAGACAATTTTAACAATGTTGCTACCTTTCTGGTCTTACTACAGTCATTTCCGGCCTTTCTGAACCTGTCAGTTGCATTGCTGTCTAAGCACGGTCAGAAAGCTCTCGGATTTCATCAAAAAATATCCTAATTTGTGTTACGAAGATGAACAAAGGTCTTACGGGTTTGGAACGACATGAGAGTAAGTAATTAATGACAGAATTTTCATTTTTGGGAGAACCTGAAGTGTGTTCCAAAGAACAGTTTTTGGTCCTCTACACCCGTCATCCCTTCAAAACTCTAAACTAAACTCATTGACGGGTTTAGGGCATAGAGATAAGCCCTTCCGAACAAGTTGTGTGTGTGGTATTCGCAGACTCACAGGATTTGCGGTTGGCTCTGGAGCGTCTTCTCTCACGGGGCTGTGCGCGCTGACTGGGGCCCTGAGTGGCTGATTTCACAATGCGTTCCATGATTTCATCCGCTGTATCATTTGTGCAATTAGAAGTGTCTTCATTTGCAGCAGACAAAAGTGCTGTATGGCCTAGAAAACAAAGACGAGAAGTATGGAACGTTTGCGTCAAGTTGAGCACGTATGGCTACTGCAAATCAGCATCATCTGTAGCTCTAAATACACAAATATACCTCGAGTGGCTCGAGTCCGTGTGCGGAGGCCGGGGAGGACAGAGGATTGACTGTCGCCGCCCTGCAGGCTGGTGCGAAGTACTGCAGTCATCTGCTCATGTTCAGCTGCGTCCTCCGTGTAGCCCAAACCCTGCGGCTGACTCTCCTGACCCTCCAGAGGAGTCCCTGCAAACTTCCCACTCTGAGGAGAGAAATAATAAAGAAATCAATTCATTCTATATAAAAAGTTTGTTTGGTTGTGTTATATATTTTCGTCATTTACTATTAGTCTCACTTCAGACAAATATGTTTTATATAAATGATTCCAATCTATGGTTAAAAGTAATCTCACCAAACTCAAATGCAGAAATTACATGTCACCCCAAAACATCTCTTTTCATAGTGGTTTAGTATAATATTCGCACATTAGTCATTTATTAGTGCATTAAGGCTTATTAATAGCAGACTTTCAATTCAGAGTTAATCTTGAAATCTTTTACATCTGTATTAGCTTTGTTTAACATCATGTTTTATTTACAAAAGTTTAACATGCTCTTATCTTTTGTTCAAGTCCACATGGAGAAGTACGATCGTTGCATACAATAAAAAACGGTACAAATATTAATCTTTGAATCCCTTACATCCTCTAGATACTGTACAAACTTGGAAATGCTCTGGTAATACATGCTAGACATTACAGGTCAGTGGAATCACAGGAAGAAACATGAAACCCATCCATGCACAAGTGCAGAAAAGCACACCGATACACGCATACCTCATCATCCTCTTCCTCATCACTCTACAGAGAAGAAATGAAAGATGTCACGTAACGGAGAAGATGGAAATGTTTTAGTTTTTGGAATTTGGTTTGGCACTTCAAGACTCTTAGTTCCAAAACACATTTTAAAATGTACTAGCCTGAATTTCATTCTAGTGCACTTTAGGCAACTAAAAAAAAATGTTCAGGTTATATATTACCCCAAACAAATAAATAAATACCTAACTTTTATTTTATTTTATTTTATTTTATTTTATAAGTACATTTTTCGAACTATTTTATTGATCATAAATAAAAAAACAACAACATTTCACACTGGGAAGGAAGGAAGGAAGGAAGTAACGAATAAATAATTGAATTTTATTTTATTTTATTTCAAGTACTTTTTTTTCCCACCAACTCCAATGAACATAAAATAAAACAAAAACATTTCACACTGGGAAGTAAATAAATAAATTTGGTAAAATGGTAAACATCATGGCAGCATTTGTTGTGCTGAATTTATGCTTATTTTATTTTATTTTATTGTATTTTATTTTATTTTATTTTATTTCAGGATAAGTAATTTTTTCCCCACCAACTCCAATAAACATAAAATAAAACAAAAACATTTCACTTCGGGAAATAAATACATTTGTTAAAATGGTAAACATCATGGCAGCATTTTTTGTGTTTTGTTTTGTTTTGTTTTGTTTTGTTTTGTTTTGTTTTATTTTATTTTATTTTATAAGTACATTTTTCAAACTACTCTATTGATCATAAATAAAAAAACAACAACATTTCACACTGGGAAGGAAGGAAGGACGTAACGAATAAATAATTGAATTTTATTTTATTTTATTTTATTTTATTTTATAAGTACATTTTTCGAACTACTCTATTGATCATAAATAAAAAAACAACAACATTTCACACTGGGAAGGAAGGAAGGAAGTAACGAATAAATAATTGAATTTTATTTTATTTTATTTTATTTTAAATAACTATTCCAATATTTTGAGATAAAATTTGACCTGGATATTTTTGCAGATTTAAATCAATTAAAAAATGACATTTAAAATGATCATAATAGCAATAATTGAACAAGAATCACCCTAAAATAATTTACTTTATGTAAAATATAACTTCTTTTCCCCTTTTTTTGCTTGTGTTATAAAATGACCTATGTGCATTTTAGTGAGATTCAACGTATTATTGCATGTGAGAAAAAAAAAAAAAAACACTTAAAATGAGACCAGTTACAAGCTGTTAAACGAGGTTTCAAAAATGTAAACACACGTTTCATCTCTGCATAATCCACTTGGGCTTCTTGTTTTCCAGCGACATGTGTAACTGAACTTCCTCCTTTACCTCAGCTCTACCTCTACAGAGCGTGAGCTTGCATTCAGCGCTCCTACAGGGACATCCAAAGGTTTGGATTTTCACACAGAGATTGAATTAGACACCCTTCTTAGACTAAGGAAGACCCCCGCCAAGCATAACACGCCATGAAGGGCTATCCTGGCTATGACATCCCCCATGAGAGGCATTAAATTGGCCTCCTGGAGTAACAAATACCCAGGGCAAGTCCAGAGCTGCAAAACCCATGACAATAGACTGCTAGGTTTACAATGTTTTATTATTGTAATGCAAGTGGTGAGCGTGCTTTGTGGCCATTCTGAGCACCCTGAGGCGGACGCAGGGAAATGGAACACACACGCGATAACAATCAGACCTCACTGGTCTCAAGTAGACACAGAGTGTGAATAAGACGCTGGAAGCATCTGAAAGAATAATGACTCCCTCTTGTGGTGCAAAGATGAAGCACAGAAATTAAACAGCTTTTTGAAAAAGGCTCAAGATATCCATGTCTTTCTTTTTAACAGTTGAATAGAAATTATGTTTGTAAGAAAAACATTCCAGGATTTTTCTCCATATAGACCATTTCGCTAGATGTAAACATACTGGTCCCGATATACTTCCTGTTTCTTTTTTTTTTTACTTTACACAAACATCACAAAAAAAATACAACCAACATAACATTTGACTTGATGAAAATGTTACATTAGCACCTTTAAGATGTATTTGTATATGTGATATAAAAAAAAAAAAAACAGGAAGCGCTTCTGGACCAGTGTTGTTTACATCTTGCGAAATGGTCTATAATGGACTTCAATGGGGATCAGCAGGTTGAAGGTCCAAACTGCAGCTTCAGTGAAGCTCTACACAATCCCAGCTGAGGAATAAGGGTCTTGTCTAGTGAAACAATCTGTTATTTTCACTTTTTAACCACAAATGCTTGTCTTGCACTACCTTGACTTAACGCATTACACAGTCACATTGGAAAGTGACTACGACCCAGTGTTTACAAAGCGAACGTGCAAAGAAAGTCAAACAGCTTTTACCAAAAAAGGTCAAACAACAATGTTGGACAATTTTGAAGTTTGACGATTATGTAATGTGTGAAGACAGACGTGCATCACAGAGCTAGTCCAAGATGAGCATTTGTGGTTATAAAGTATCTAAAATTTTATTTTTTTTACAAAATAACTGATCGTTTTACTAGATAAGACCCTTGTTCCTTGGTTGGCATCATGTGGAGTCCTTTGAAGTTGCGTTGAAACTGCAATTATGGATCTTCAACCCGTTGGCTCCCATTGAAGTCCACTATATGGAGAAAAATCCTGGAATGTTTTCCTCAAAAACCTTAATTTCTTTTAGACTAAAGAACTTTTTCCTTAATATTAAAGGGATGGTTCATTCAAAAATAAATAATTGTGTCACCATTTACTCACCCTTACAACATTATTAAAAGAAGATATTTTGAAAATGTTATTTGGTTACCAACATTCTTCAAAATATCTTTGCGTTCAACACAACAAAGAAATTCATACAGGTTTGGAACGACATGAGGGAGAATAAATGACGACAGAATTTTTTGTCTTAATGAGTTTTTTCTTCTGTTGAGCACAAAGATATTCTGAAGAATGTGGGTAACCAAACAGTATACGTCAGCTATTAGAAATAATAAAAAATAATGCTATGGAACAGGGTTGCCAGGTTTTCACAACAAAACCCCCCCAGTTGCTACTCAAAACTAGCCCAATCATGTTCTGGGGGATAAAATACACATTTTTTGTCAGGGTTTCCCTGGTAAATTCACATTTCAGGGGCTAAATATGACGTTATCAGTGATGGGAATAACTTATAACTAAACGGCGTTACTAACGACATTATTTTTTTCTGTAACGAATTTCTGTTTCCGTTACAACGCCATTACCATTACTGACAATAAAATGCAGCGTTACTATAATTAATTATTATTTTATTATGATTTTATTTTTCAATGATTGTATTTAACGAACCGTAAACTCTAGTGTGAAGGCCCACGACTAGCTGTCGTTATGTCTCACACACACGCAAAGAAAGATACAGAGCGAGAAAGTCTTATATACCATGCAGAATTGACACGCAACATGTAAACAATTTAATTGCTGTACCTTCCTGTCAAAATAATGGAGTTTCTTTGGAATTCTACAGCTTTTTCGAACTGGCGGTTTCTCTGGTAGTAGGCAGAACTAATGCACAAACGGTAATCTCATTGGCTGGTGCTCACCTATTTCGATTTCAGCAGATCAGTTTGAGTGAAAGCAGACAATGTGATTAATATTCATGAACCCAGCAGCTCATTAATCCCTAGTGCGTTTTATTTTGTTATTAGTAGTAGAATTCGTAGTAGTTTTGTTATCTTTTCAGTATTATTTTTAGTCCCCCCACCCCCCCTTTTTTTATAGAAACACTAAATTACAAACGATATCTTACGCACCACCACCAGTCCTAAGTTCAGTCAATATGACAAAGCGTCGCCTTAGAATTATAAGGTTCTATCTGCATTCTGAGCACCTTTGAGATATTGAGCTTCAAAGTTTTTGCGTTCATAGACTTCTGTTTATATAACCATTTTTGTTTTCTAAAAAAAAAGGCCCAAAATGTAAACATTTTACAAAAATAACATCACATAATTTAAATACGTTGTCACCGAATAAGAATATGTGAAAAACTAAATTATTTTAAAGCTGTAAGTTTAATGCTAAATTATCATAATGTCATATTATAATGCTCGACTGACTGATGCTAAGTGTACATTCAGATATTTAAAAAACTGTGCCATTAAGCTTTATGTATCTGGTGAGCAAACTAAAAAAATAATTTAATTTAAATTTCATTCATTTAACATATTTAATATTGGGGGCATCAAAGTTATGTGACATATTTTAACTTTTTTTTTTAAGTAAAACAATAGTTACTTTCCCTGGTAATTAGTTACTTTTATAATGATGTAACTCAGTTACTATTTGTGAGAAATAACTGGTAACTATAACCAATTACGTTTTTTGAAGTAACATGCCCAACACTGGACGTTATTGGGGTCGATTCAACCCACAGACATCAAAAAACAGCCCATGGTGTTGAAGTAGCCCAATTCTGACGGGAAAACCGCAGACTTGGCAACACTGCTATGGAAGTCAATGGCTACAGTCAACTGTTTAGTTATTCTTCAAAATATCTTTGTGTTCAACAGGAACGAAATTCATACAGGTTTGTAACGACATAAGTGTATGTAGTAAATGATTACAGAATTTAAATTTTTGGGTAAACTATCCCTATAAACTGATCCTTGTATAGTAATCTTGTATTGCAATTGTTCACACTCACCTCTGTGATCATTTTGCCCCGGGTCTTGTTCCTCTCACGGTGATTGGCTCGTTTCTGCTTCTGCTGCATCACTCGCTCTCTGGTGGTTCGGTACTCAAGTGCAAATTCACTCAGAATCTTACTGAAGCGATGAATGCTCACCTCTCGTATTGCGTAAGGAGGGTGGCCCAGGAACAGCAGGAATGAGTGAAACCTGTAGATTAAACACACAGCGACATCACTTTAAGTGATCTTCAGACATCTCTGCAAAACTTCTAAGGCTTAGTTCAGACAGGCAGCACAAAGCCAATGATGCTTTTAGCATATATGACATCAAAAAACACAAAATCCAACTCACATTTTTGCAAACTAGATTCAAACCACATTCATAGATGGTTTGAAATCAGATAGATTTCAACAGGCACCTGTTTATGATGCGACGATGCACGATTTTTAGGATGATAATTCTTTCTGCACAGTCTTTAAGGAAGTCCGACATGCGCTGCTTAAGGGCTGGTTTCATTTCGTGTTTGGCTATGACCTTTAGGTGATCCCAAGATGCTTTGCAGCGACGCTCCATCTGAGATAGGTTTTCCTGCAGCTGGTCGAAGTCAACCTGAAGAAGACAGGACAAGCGGTGTTTAACAAAGGCAGCTCATGATTGGTCCGTTCACTTCAAAAGCAATGCTTTACTTTTAGCAACAACACATGGATTTGTGAAGCCTTGATTTCTTCCTTTGCACGCGGCACACTGCCATTGTTTGTACACTGGAGTCCAAACATCCGAGACGATATTGAAATTCTGGGATTAAAATCTAATTTAAATCTGGAAATGAACAAAAAGTTTTAGTGTTTAAAATATTTAAAACAAAGAAATGTAATAAAGGCGAAATAAGATTGTGCACTATTTCTAGGACACTAGTCAAATAAGCAAATTTGTGAAAAACATGTGATTTTCTTTGTACAAAAGGTCAGGTGTTCTTGCCCTGTACCATATTAAATATAATGAAAATATATGAAATTATGATAAAAAAGCTGTGATGGTGCTGTAAATGCGCTGTGGGAGTTCTGCCAACCTTAGCAGAGCGAGTGATAGCTCCAATCTCAGAGTAGAGGTCTGAACTTTCTGGAAACTTCTCCACGACGATGGAGCAGACGTGATGCAGTAGAGACTGTTTGTGAACGGTGTCCTTCACTTCAGGAACTTTCTCTAGGTAACTCAGCTCAAAGCCTTTAGCCTGAAAACACAATCAAATAAATAAAAAAATATTAAATAAACCCACACACTGATAATGATAACACACTGCTTGTTTGTTTTATGAAGCCATATACATGTCTAACATTTTTAAGCAATTAAAACCTTTGATCTAATTAATTATTCTAATTAACTGCACATAAACTTTGTCTGAGAAATTACCCCCTAAAAGGTAATTTGTAATAATATAATTTAAAGATCATTAAACTGTATTAATTCAGCAACAAAACACAGCTTTTTAATGAAACAATTTTGCTGATCAAAACAGATAAAAACAGTTCAGACAGTATTTAACACAATATTATATGCCTATATAGGCTAATTTTTTCTCTTTCTTTCACATCTTGAAATTTAAAGGCACCTAACTGCATTCTAGTGAGCTACATGTCTTAAATTTGTTAATAATTTTAAAACCAAATCACACCAAATTAACATCTTTAAAACATTATAATATATAATTTAATTTAATTTAATATATCATTTATTTTGGAATGTTGCTATTTTTCCTGTAATAAAAGTATTTTGCTTTGTATTATGCCTATTATTCTCTTTTTTTATTAAAGGGAACCCTTTCATGACTTTTATGGCTTAATATAACTTAAATTATGTCTTTTACTGAAATATGTAGCAGAAAATCCATGAAAGATTTACATTTTCTTTAAAAATCCACATTGTTTTATATATATTTTGGACTATGGGGGCGCCATTATTTTCATGAGGTGAAATGTGACCCTGGGCCCCAATACCAGTCATAAGATGAATAAAGATGAATAAATAAGCCTTCCATTGATTTGTTAGGGTATGACAATAATTGGCCAAGATACAGCTATTTGAAAATCTGCAATCTGGGGGTGAAAAAAAAAAAAAAAAAATTAAGAAAATTGCCTTTAAAGTTGTCCAAATTAAGTTCTTAGCAATGCACATTACTAATCAAAAATTAAGCTTTGATGTATTTACAGTAGGAAATTTACAAAATATCTTCATGGAACATGATCTTTACTTAATATCCTCATGATTTTTTGGCATAAAAGAAAAATTGATAATTTGGACCCATACATTGTATTTTTGGCTATTGCTACAAATATACCCGTGCTACTTAAAGGAGAAGTCCACTTCCAAAACAAAGATTCACATATAATGTACTCACCCCCTTGTCATCAAGATGTTCATGTCTTTCTTTCTTCAGTCGTAAAGAAATTATATGTTTTGAGGAAAAAAAAAAATTCAGGATTTTTCTCTGTATAATGGTGCCCCGATTTTGAACTTCCAAAATGCAGTTTAAATGCGGCTTTAAACAATCCCAATCGAGAAAGAAGGGTCTTATCTAGTGAAACGATCATTTATTTTCATAAAAATAATACAATTTATATACTATTTAATGTCAAATGCTCATCATGTCTTACTCTGCCTGGACTGTTTTTGTTCCGGTTCATGACAGTTAGGGTATGTTGAAGTCGTCCTATATCACTGTTTTACTTATTTTGTTAAGGGTTTTTGATCCCTTTTTTGCATGTTTACTTTGCAAAGACTGGGTTGGTACTTTTGCAGCAATGTAGGATGATTTTGAAATGATTTTTGATGTTGAGGGAGAAAATGCAATTGGAGGTTTTTGACATACCCTAACTGTCTTGAGTTCAACGACAGCAAGGCAAGACGAGCGTTTGAGAATAAAAAGTATTTAAATTGTATTTTTTTTTTAAATGAAAATAACCGATCATTATGCTAGATAAGACCCTTCTTCCTCAGCTGGGATCGTTTACAACCGCATTCGTTTGAAGCCGCATTTAAACTGCATTTTGGAAGTTCAAAATCGGGGCACCACATCAGTCCATGATATGGAGAAAAATCCAGATATTTTTTCCTCAAAAACATAATTTCTTTACGACTGAAGAAAGAAAGACATGAACATTTTGGATGACAAGGGGGTGAGTACATTATATGTGAATCTTTATTTTGGAAGTAGACTTCTCCTTTAAGACTGGTTTTGTGGTCCAAGGTCGTAAATGGTTGCACTCAGTGAGCTACTGGTGCCACCTGTTGCTATTTTTGACCACAACTCGGAATAAGCAACTTGGAAAATAAAATGCTGATATGATACCACATTGTGTGTTTTTTAGTTGTAATTTTCAGTCAAAGGGCAACAAGAGAAGCGATGTAAGTCTTCACTGCTTTCTTAGCGATAAGAAGAGGAGAAAAAAAGCCTATGGACAAATAAAACCTTGTAAAGACCCGTGTCTTTGTTCTCTTGGATTTCACTCAATATCCGAGAACATTTAGACTCCTTCTGGGGAAAAATCGATGCTTATATGCAATGCCACTGGTTATCATATCAGTATTTTATTTTCCGAGTTATGTTGTGGTAAAATTACCAACAGGTAGCGCCAATAGCTCACAGATTGCAACCAATCTAAATAATGGTGCCCCACATAGTCCAAAATATGTATAAAACATTTTTTAAATAACATAAATCTTTCATGGGTTTCCTCCTACATTTTTCAGTAGGAGACACCACCTCACTACCCAGGGTTCCCTTTTATTAGAGGCAAAAAAATGTGCATGTTATGTGACATTAATCATTCTGAAAAATTAACATTGTATACAAATATAGATTAGATATTAACCTGCCAAACCCAGAACTGTTTATACATTTGTGATGGACATGTTATGAGACATTTCATATTTACTGAAATTAATCATTCCTTAATTACTTTAAATAAGTGTAGTAAATTTGCCACGGTTGGTCTCTGAAGATAAAAAAGGGAAAAAAACTAGAAAAGTGTAATGCGTGCTGGAAAATCAGGGAAATTTTATATCAGATAAATTTGAAAGTGTAAATATGCGCAGATGAAATGAGCTCTGATGTGGAAAATCACATGCACCTTGAGAGCATTAGTCACTTTGGATCTGGTCCATCATCAAATCATTTCCTAAAAAAGGCCTCATTTTGACATTATTCTGATGTAGTTTAGTTGATTAGCATCAGTCGCATTAAGATAAAAGTGCTTTGAATGTGCACAGAGTCTATGTGCAGCTCCCATGCTGATTCTGACCAATGCTTCATTAACATATGATTAACAGAATCTCAATCCTGTCTGCAAGTCTGTGAGGCACGACAGAGCTGGGAATGGAGAAATCCCCACGGACGTGACATGACTCTCGCTGGCTTTGTTCTGCTGCCCACGCTCAATGGTTTACGGTAACAAAAGAAATTTCATGCCAAACTCACCACCTTATCAGGTTTATCTCCATCAGCCTTTTTAACGTTATTAAGATCTAAGCGAATACAGCAGACAGACAGAAAGAAAGGCAGATGGAGATGCAGAGATTAGGGGTTGAAAGAAGAGCTGTAGAATTCGCTGGCACTTACATTGGTCCCATTGAGAAAGTTGCCAATAGCTAGCAGAGTTGAAAGGATGTAGCGCAGCGTCTTATTCTTTTCTAATTGGTCCATGCCCTCCTTCAGGTCCTGGAGTGGCTCTGCTACTTCCTGAGAGAGAGAAAAAAGAAAGGATTTGAAATAAATACCCTCTGGGAAAGAATTTTGCAGACCGGTGGTTTTGCTTCAGGATCTGTTATCCCAACACAATACCAAAACTGTTCATCATATAATAGAGAAACTCAAACAGCCCTAACACTGTTCTACACTGTAAAAAATAAAAAACACAATTTGTTGAGTCAGCTTAAAATAATGTGTTACCCTGCTGCCTTACAATTTTATGTTCAGTCAACTAAAATAAGTTTATTCAACTTAAAATGTTAAGTTGTAAGTAACAACTTAGATATTTGTGTTTGCTAAACTTAACAGATGGGTAAGTAACCCAGCTGCCTTAAAATTTTAAGTTGATTCAACTCAAATATCTAAGTTGTCACTTAGTATAATTTAACATTTCAAGTTTAATAAACTTTTTTTGAGTTGACTGAACTTAAAATTTTAAGGCAGCCAGGTTTCAAATTATTTTAAGTTGACTCAACAAATTGCTTTTTACAGTGTGACAACAACAAAACAATTTTCAGAATTTGTTATACATTACTGCTAATATATTTATATACTGTCATACAGTAAATGTTTTCACAAGAAAATTCAATTGATCAAAACTGACAGTAAAGACATTTATAATGCCACAAAAAGTTTCCATTTTAAATCCTCTTTTAAAGATATTTATCAAAAAATCCGTAAAATATCATGGTTTCCAAAAAACATTAGTGCTGTCAAAAGAATAATCGTGATTAATCGCACCTAAAATAAAAGTTTTTGTTTACATAATATATATATATGTGTGTAGACTGTGTATATTTATTATGTATATATAAATGCACACAAATAGAGTATATATTTTGAAAATATTTACATGTATTTCCATATATATATATATATATATATATATATTTCTATTCATATAATTGATATTATATTTAAAAAATATTTTTAATATATAAATATAACATTTTTCTTAAATATATACAGACATGTGTGTGTTTATATATACACACAATAAATACACACAGTACACACATATATATTATGTAAACAAAAACTTTTATTTTGGATGCGATTAATCGTTTGAAAGCCCTAAAAAAATGCTAAGCAGCACTACTGTTTTCAACTTAAAATAATAAGGAATGTTTCTTGAGCACCAAATCAGCATATTAAAATTATTTCTGAAGGATCATGTGACACTGTAGACAGGAGTATTGAAGCTAAAAATTCAGCTTTGCCATCACAGGAATAAAGTACATTTATAAATATATTAAAATAATTTTAATAATTGTTAAATTAAAAATGTAATAAAATTTCACATTATTACAGTTTTACTGTATTGGTCAGCATGAGACACTTACTTACTTAAAAAAAAAAACAACAACTTGGCAACCCTAAACTTTTATGTGTATTAATGCATTTTTTTAAATATATTACTGTAACCCAACTTTGTCAATCAACTTTATAGTTTGATTTGTAAATGTAGTTTGACATTTCTCTGGTTTCATGTTCTCTGCCAATAATCTATTATGTAAAACCATATTGAAAACCATATTTAATGTGGTCTTAATTACATTTCCATTTCATTTTGAGTGGTTTAGTTCATGGTTTTCGAAGTTACATGTCAAGCAAACTGTATACAGTATGTCTGATCTAAATCATACATCATTGTATTAGTTAACTGCACTTCATTAATTACATTTAGCATTGATTTCTCCATGCTATCCATTACCCTATCAGAAAGGACCTGGCACCCCCATTTTGGATCACAATCCACTAGTTAAGAGCCTCTGCTGACATTTTAGTAGAGGCAAGGTCAAAAGTAATTGACCCCAAACCACCATGATGTCATTTAATTTGTATAAGTTAGCTAACAGAACATGAGGCCGACCTTCTCTAGAGCGTCATAGTCCATCTTAAAGGCCCAAAGCTGCAAGCGGGCGGACAGCTCGCTGATGGAGGACAGAATGAGGAGGAACTGCTCTGCGCTGCCCAGCGGAGTGTCGGGGTTCGCCAGCTGGGCCTCCTGAATCTTCTGCGTCTCCTCCTCTGAAGGAATCATTGTCAGGATTTTCTACGAAAGAGCACGAGACCCAGCGGGGAGTGTTAGTATCACTGTCAGAAACTATTATATATGGGGATTCACCCCTAGAAAGGTATTCGCTCCATCAGTCATCTGAGCGTTGATGAATAACAACACCTGGGAAGACACGGCTTTGCGCAAAAATGATGACTATTTCATTGCTATTTCATCTGCTAAGAGGATATCCCGCTGTTGCACAACTGAATAATCGAATAAAAAAGGTAATTTCTCCTGACCGGAGTGAAATTTCTGATAAAATCTTGAGAAACATAAATTGCGGTTGTTGGTGAGAATATAACGTTCTCTGTAGAGACATAAAGGGTGGAGAGAAACACTCTAATCCATTTTTCCCATGACGAAAGATAAAAAATTACAGATTTTATGAGAAAATGGGAGCTCCATTATTCACATGTTGATATTGAGACATTTACCTCAGATCTGTATCATGGGCTGTAACAGGCTAAATGAAGCATTTTGCTAACCTTTAATCTTTGAGATGAATTATATGAGCACTGCCAAAAATGCTTCAGTTTGAGTCGCCGGCCAAACCAACTTGCTTAACATTAGTTTTAACGGTAAAATCTATTGGTTTTGCGGAAATCCAAAGTAAACGTATATGCTCTCAGGGCAAAGGGGTTGAGTTATTTTGGACACAAGCTTTGCCTCGATTCTTTTGGTTTGCCAGCTCGACTTCAGTCAGTATGTCTCTGTCTTGTTGAACACAGTTGTAGAGAACCATGTATTTTGGTAGAAATATGCTTTCATGTAGCGGTCTGGGGATGATCATAAATGCCTGAATGATCGATGTAACAAGAGAGAGAAAGAGAAAGAGAGAGCAAAGCGAACTGTAGAGGGGTTCAAGGAATATGTGACTCACGTGGACTCAAAACAAGGTTAGTATTAAGGACAGATGTGTTTTCTGCATGGTAACCTGTCTGGCATTCTCAGGATTAAAGTGTAACCATGCATTGTAACTAGCTTTAGAACTGAAACGTATGTACTGAGTTTTATTGCAGCCTTTCTTAAGAATTTCATCATGTCGAATTTGCTTCATTACTTGCAGTTGATTTGGCATAATTTGCGAAACGGAATGCGATTTTAAAACCGGTGCAGTATTACCTCTATGCCCTCTTTGCTCAAGGCGTATTCGTCAAAGTTGAGGATGGCTGTTTTGATGGTGCGAGGAGGCGGCAGGACTGTCAGGCCAATGTTGATGGCATTACTTCTTTTGGAATCCAAAACGATGATTTCTTGACGCTTCCCATCTGCTGCCGTTTTCTGAAATCAGATATATAAACAGATCATCAGAGTTATTCATAGTGACTGTACTTTGAGAAGATGTCAAGGTTTGCCAGTTAGTTTCAGCAGACAAAACTGTATTGTGTTGAATCTTTTTGTTGTTTATTTTGTTAATTTTTTTCAATACCAGATTTCAAATTCATATGCTCTGAATGATAACATTTTGTGGTAAAAATGTGCCAATTAAAAACATTTGAAATTTCAAAATTTAAGAGTCCTAATTTCATGTTTACGCATTATTTAAATAGTACCATCACACTTGTTCCTATATATATATATATATATATATATATTACACTATCAGAAAAAGAAAAAAAAAAAACATTTTAGATTTTTAGATTAACAATGTAATCAGTATTTTATTTATTAAAGCCCAGTGTTGGGAAAAATTACTTTCAAAAGTAATGCATTACAATATTGCGTTACTTCCTAAAAAAGTAACTAATTATTTTACTTAGTTACTTTTTTACATTACTTTTGCGTTACTTTTTAAATCTAGGCAAGGCTTGCTTGTTTGTTTTTAATATAAAAATTCTATTTTTGGCAAATGTAAAATCTTTTTCACACCAAAAGCCTCAGGCTGAAAGAAAAGTAAATTCATGTCTGTACAGTAGAATGCAGAAGAAGAAAGTTCAACACTCTTCAGCATTAAAAAATAGAACAAATGTTAGTTTATCTTGAGTATTGAGTTTTTGCTTATTAATATGACTAAACTGGATCATTGAAAATCAGCAGCAGAGACGTTGGTTAATAAAATGGGATTAAATACATAAGATATTTGTATTATTTAACACTTAATTATTGCAGGTTTGCATCATATTTGCATTTCACTGTATTTATTCATTTTGATGAATACTGAGTCTGTTTTTTTTGTGAGTGAGATGAATTCATGCATGTTCACATTTATTCTAGAACTAAAATAACATCTTACTCCCGATTTCTCTCAACACTGGGAGAGGGGAGCTTTTAATCAATAAATGGGGGGAAAAAGTAACAGACGTTACTTATTTGAAAAAGTAACTCAGATATTTTCTTGTAAATGAAAAAGTAATGCGTTACTTTACTAGTTACTTGAAAAAAGTAATCTGATTACGTAACTCACGTTACTTGTAATATGTTTCCCCCAACACTGTTATGATTTGCGAACACGGAACACACACAAACACATGAGGCGGGATTTATTGCCTGAACCAATCACAGGGGAACATAACCAGTGATATCCAATTGCCTCCTCTCACATGACTTTCCCCCATTCATTCTCAATAACCCCCCTACCAAACTCACGGCACACTTTAGGGGGTCTTTTAAAACTTAGTGGGCTCAGGGGAGGCGAGAGTGATTTATACACTTTTTCAATGTTATGTTTTGTAATACTGGTGCTGTTTTATTTATTTTTTTTTTCTCATTCAGTATTTTGAGACACTGCCTCCCTTTGCCTTCTTAGAGAAAATGCCCCTGATTGTTACGGAGTGAGAGATGAAGCGTGAAGCGTGCGGATCCATTTGCGAACTTTTATTAGAGGACATCGACAAAGACATGGTCATAGCAGGCAGGGTCAGAACAATGGCAAACAGATGTATAGACAGCAAGACGAAAGAGTAGTCCGTAACACAAGCGAAGGTCGATCCACGGCGAACGTTATCCAATGGGCGAGGCCATAGAGTAATCCAGACAGGCGAGGGTTTCAAAAGGCAGGCAGCGAGACAGACAAGACGATATAACAATGCGAGGGATCAAGACTCGGATGACAAGGAACAAGACTAGACTAGACTAGACTAGAAAACACGACTGAACTGACTAACTGGCTCCGTAAAGTTGCTAACACACAACAAGTGCTAAATGCAATACAATACTCAGCAGTGACTGACAGGAAGTCAGGGGTTTAAATAGGGTCTCTGATTGGGTACAGGTGATGGCCACAATGGCTGATGGGGAACGTAGTCCGGGGTGTGGTATAACAGTCAGTGTGGTGAGAATGTCGAAGCGACCTCTGGTGGCAAGCAGACTGACGTTCAGGAGTGGGTTCATGACACTGATATATTTTGGTTCTTTAAACTTTAAATATGCCGTTTATTAATAAAGATAGCGCCTATTTTGCTTAAAAGTTTTTAAAAATTATCCATTGAATTGATCAAAGATGACAAAGACGTTTACAATGCTAAAAAATTCTATTTATATAAATGCTGTTCTTTTCTATCCTTCAAAGAATCCTGAAACATACCACAGTGTCCACAAAAATATTAAGAAGCACAGCTGCTTTCAACATTAATAATAAAAAGAAAGTTTCTAGTTCCCACAACAAGCCTGCTTCGCCCATCACGATATACATCTATTCTCCCACACCTAGTATGAAATAAGGATCCTTCAGCCTGTTCTTACTCTCACGCTGGCCACTGAGCTGAATAGGAAAGGCATTTCTTTAATGTGGATAATTACCCCAAAAATGGCTTCCTGAGATATGAACACAAAGCCGGGATATGTTTAATGTTTACTCGCTGAAAAGGCACGCAAGCACCTGAGGGCTATTTTGGGACTTTGATGGAGAATATTTCTGGAGAAGCAGAGCCATGATGGTACTCTGTCTGCTGCCAAACAGGGGGAGAGGAGGGGCTCGGAGGAAAAAGGGAGGGAGAATGGGTTGAAAATGAAAAACAGCTGGAAAAGGTTGCTCAGAGCAGAGAGGAGAGGAAACCCCATGCAGGCCACATTTCTGAGACACCATCTTGGAGCGAACAAGCCAAATAATATGATAGATCTGCATCTTCAGAACATCAATTCATCTCCAACACTTAAAACCTGTGATGGTGAACATCAGTGTTCTTTCCATTAAATCAGGGATTTATCTCTGTACATGAAAAAGAACGTACATGAACTGGAATGACGGTGCAGTTCATGTTTCAGTGTACAGCACACATACAAACTTCAAGATACTCGTAACAGGCTGTATTGATTAGGTTAAGAATGTTTCGGCCAAGCTCTGACTTGTGACTTCACTTTGTTTTGAGTGGCAGCAGGATTTATGGATCCCAGAAAGCACCTTTGATGAAGCTTTTAGGTAATACAAGGAATCCATCAGAGCCAATCAACCAACCTATTACCATTCTGACCTACATTCTGCAGCTCTTTTCTAAACACGTGCGATCATGTCATAAGAAAGAGCTGTGCAGGCCGCACATGGGCAACGGAAGGTGTCAGAATTCATACCATGTGTTACTGAAGAAAGGCCCAGAAAAGATCAAAGCAACTTCCTAGCAGCTATAGCTTGTGTTCACATGTGCTGATAAAAGCCAGGTAAAATCAAAGTAGAGCAATAAAAATACATTTTTTCATTGCCCAAGAAAAACAGGAAAAATGCCATCTTGATGCAAGGCTGTTGTTGTACCATGAAAAATCCAACTTAAATTTGTCAGACAAACTCTATTTCAAAACTTGACTAAACTATCGCATGTAGAAAAAGTTGACATTAAATAAATTAAATAAAGTAGGTCAAATGCTAAACAGCAAGAATGTATCCAAAAATTATTGGTCACCATTATTGTGATTAGTGTTCATTGAAGTTTCTTCCATTTTGCTGAGTATATACAACTTGCTTTGGTGCATAAAATTAACTTTATATAACCTTTTAGTTATCTCAACAAACTGATACACAAATTAGATATATTAAGTAAGTTCTGCACACTTTAATGTATCATTAATGCCCAGGTTAACAGAAAAATGCAAGCTGATTAAACTATTTAAACGTTTTATTTTTGATTTGATAAACTTTAGAATATTATGTTTGATGTAAGCACAAAATAACTTTAATTTTTAAGTTAATACAATATGTTTTCCTTAAGTTGAGCATATTTATAACACCTAAAGCTGGTTGGCTCGAGTGTTTTATTTATTTATTTACAGTGAGCACATTGTTTTTCTTTAGTTAAGGGTGTTTTGATCTCTACATTGTTTGAAGTATTTACAAAAGCTTCCATAAATAATGGTTTAATACAATAAAATTAAAGGAGACTACTGTACTAACTTTATCAATGAGCTCATGTTTTACCTAACAAAATTTAATTTTGTAGTCATAGGCCTATTTAATGTCACTAGCTATGTTTACATCCTAAGTTGCAAATATTGCAGAAAAACTGGAATACTGCATAAACAGTTTCCGTCCTATGTGTTCGAGAAAACAAAATTGTCGCTTTCTGTAAAGCAGGTGCAAATTATCAATAGTAAAAATGAAGCTGCTGGAACTGGGGAAACCACTGTAGCTTGGCTTTCCTACATAATAAATTACTTACACATCAGAGCGTGCAGACGAAATGCATGTTATCTTGCATTTGGAGGCAGATGCTTGAGATGTTTGAGCATGCAATTGTGTGAGACAGTTCTGGGAGATATTGAAGCCAAATCATTTTGATGACAGACTTTGGTTCAGGCATTCCAGAATAACTAAAACAATATTTGGAAGGTGTGCAATAAGAATTGGTCCAGTTTAGTCCAGTTATCCAATCATATTATCTAAGGCAAAGTCACAGTTTTTTGTTGCGCATTGAGGAATTTATTTGTTACATGTGTTTACATCATAGTTTATGCAAATGTTTTTTTATTGGATAAAAACTTTATCAACCTTAATTTAGTGTATACAGTAAGTTATTATGCACATTTTAAGATTTTTATGCACATCTTAGCGTTTTCATCCAGTGTTTTTGTGCTACATCCAAAAATGTGCTTAAAACATGGGACAGAAACCAGTAATATTGACATTTACACTCATTTTACATTTTACATCTTAACGGTTCTCCAGTAAGAAACCAATAAAGCATGAAACAGGGATGTGCCCGAATCCAAATACCATGTTCGGAAAGGAAATGATATGTATTACGGAACCCCTAAAGGGAATAAATACAAGATGGGAGGAAAAATATATTTCAATGCTTGCGCAATTATATCTTTTGGTAATTATACTGTATGTAAATTGCAGACATCAGGCAACCACTATTAATATCTGGGGCACTGAAATCGCTTTTTGCTTTTACTTTCAAGATTCGCGATCACACATACTCTGTGTGTACTACGGAGCAGCAGTACTTACCACACATTTTACAAGATTAGATGTTTGTCAGTGGTGCTCAGGATCTGCAAATCATTCACCATCGTCCTATCAGTCATCTCTCCTTACTCTGTTTATGTGGTAAGTGAAATTTTATGTACTGTAACAGGCTACCGCTAGCAAGCGGCTAACCATGCACACCCCTAATTGAAACATCAGCCATACACTATTAGTTACTAAGAATGTAGTGACCTTTACATCCTATTTTATGTAAGACCATCAAAATGACTGGTGCACCCCTACCCTGGTCTATACTTATGGATAACTCTGGTTCTACCATTAACTATTATGACACTGATGAGGAAATAACTTATGTAATATCAAGTAAAACAATAATCTTGAAGCAGACCTGATGATTAATATTTGGAAAAGAAGTAATTTAACTGTACCTTTGTAACTGGTAACTCCTTGGATTTCGTCTCAAAGAGGTTTTCCAACTTGGCTATGTCCAGTTTGACCGGATCAAGTTTGGACCACAGTGACTCCCTGCATCTCTTGTGGTTGTTGTATTGCCAGTCTATAGGTCTGACCTCGTTCCAAAACAGCCGGATGGTTTTCTTCTTCTTCTGGAACAGCGGAGGCTCTCCTCGACTAAGCTGAGGAGATCCGAGATGTGAGGGAGGTATTGCAGCCAAAAAAGGTGGTGGAGGGGGCATCATCATGCCAGGCATAGGGGGAGGTGGAGGGCATCCAAATAACGGTGGCGGGGGTGGAAGGCTGGGCAAGCAGAGAGGCGGGGGAGGAGGTGGCGTGAGGTCACTTGACCCGATCATGTTGCCAACATCCAAAATGTCCACATCATCCTCCTCTCCCAAGTCCGTGAAGTCCAGCTCTTTGATGCGTAGCTCCCGTGGCGTGGCCATCAGCTGGTCCCATATGTGGTCCGACTCCTTTTTAGGGGGTGTTGGTGAAGGAGCCGGAAGAGGTTTTTCCTGTGCCTGCTGCTTTTCCTTCCCAGAATGCTCCACCTCATGAGGCAATACCAGTCCTTTCACCAAATCTCCAAATTTCTCAGCCACAGCCCGTACGCTACCCTGGTTATCCAGATGCTCCACATCCAGTTTCTTCATGTTATCCTCGCAATTCTGCCGACGTGCCTCCAGAGTTGAGATGCGATTAGCAAGGCTGGTCACAGAGGAGTCCTGATCTGAACATCCTTTCTCATTCTCATTCTCCTTTTCTTTCTCATCCTCCTCTCCTTTCTTGTTTTGAGCATAAAGCATGTCCAGCATGAAGCGTTTGCTGTTAAGAACTTTGTTGCACTGATCGTTCACATCCGCTGCATTCATACAGTCTGTCCACTGCCCTAAGATACAAATTCAGAGCAAGTTTCAACAATATGTATGTAACCCGGCACCAATAAAGGGAAAACAGAAACGCTGAAACTGGAATGAATTTTCACCGCTGAAAAAAAATTTAGCTTACTAAGAAAATGTGTCCAAAACTTTTTGTCACACCTGCCAATGGTGGGTAAACTGGGAATATAACCTTAAACTGGGAACAAAACTAGCTATAAATATTTCTTTCTGACCATAAAACTGTTGTTTGAATAATTATTATTATTAAAAAAAAAAATAGTTTGATGCTTGGCAAACCAATGTGAGTAAATATGCCAGTTGGCTGGTAAATTTATTATGAACTGCAACATAATACATCATTTAAATCAAATTCTAATAACTGTCTGTCTGATGCAAGTGATGTACATGCTTCAAATAAAAGACATGTGTCTGCTAAATAACACATCTGTGACTCTTCTAACTTTTACAACACTTTTACCATCACAGGTTTATCTAGGATGATTTTCCCCAGAGCTCTATTTTCCACATATGCGAAATAATCTTTGCAAAATACCAAGGCACTAAATCATAAACATGAGGAACAAAGTCACTATTGGTCTTCACCCTTTGACAGGTGCAGTTCTAGATACAGACTATAAGTATGCAAGGAAAATTTGTTACACTTCATTCCGATAGTCCACTTTAGACGTTTAGACAACTACATACCAGCTAACTCTCAATTACAATTAGTTACAATTAGTAGAAAAATTATTTATACAATGTCTGTTGGGGGACCAAAAAAAATGCTAAATAAGAATTTGACTTGTGTATGTGCTGTTCTCACCTGAGTCACTGTCACTGACGTGTTTCTCCTCTCGTTCCTCTCTCTCCAGAGTGCTGCTGGCTGAGGAGATGCTGGAGGCCGAGCAGTTATCTTTCTCATTCAGCTCTTCATTCTGCCTCTCCTTCTCACTAAGGATGGCACTCTCCTCTACATCCCTCTCTAACATCTGCTCTCTCACACACTCCTCTGTACCCGTTCCATTAGTATCTTCCTCAAAGTTTCCTTCTGGTTCTTCTTTCTTTTCATCTTCCAATCCACTCAACACCATTGCCTCACCCTCCTCGGCTTCAGCATCCTCCGCTTTCTCCTCTGTCTCAGGTCTCTCTGGCTCAGAGTTTGTTGGAGACAGACAGATTGTGATGTCTGATGGTTCCACAGGTTTCTGTTCCTCCTCTGGTTTGGAGGGCGAGACCGCAGACACTGAGGCAGAGGGAGGCTCTGAGGAAGGCCATACGACTGCTGCCTGCACCGGACGGCTTGTCTCAGACTCAGTTCCTGAGGGGGGAAAAAAGATTGGCTCGGTACCCATTCCAGATAAGAAGCCCAACCTCCATGGAACTAATGATGAAACAAGGCCATTTTAAAATAAACTTGTGAAAATGAATCCTCCATCCAATGAAAACACTAAAGGCCTTACAAGTTACACTAACCATGTCCTGAAATAAAAACCACATGAAATTTCAGTTTTCTGTTGGAAAATTGAAAAAGGAAGTTTGGGTGGGACATATAGGAGGTTCATCTGCATGTTTAAATTTCCAGTAGATGTTAGTTATGTCAAAGCCATGAGCTTACTTTCTTGTCCTGTGAAACGTTATTAGTGGGAGGGGCATTCTTGTTCTAGAGAGCATCTGATTGGACAAAAGTCAGTGTAGTGCCGGATGAGTCATAAACATGTCACACAAGCAAGACTGCTATCTTCCTAAACATCAGTGTATGTGAGATTCATTAAAAGTTTAATAAAACCTTAGATTAGGTGACATATATTCACTACTAACTATACGTTTTCCCTCAGTAAACTCCCAATTTGCTAAGTATTGATAGTATGTAAGGTAGTTTGTTGTTGTTTAGGTATAAGGGTAGCATTTAAGGATCTAGAATATGGGGTCTAATTTAAAGTCTTACCAAAAGTTAAATTAACAAGAGGTTAATATTGACATTTATAGAACAGTTCTTTCTGGTCCTTGAATCTGATTGGCTGAGAGGAGAGCAGTATTCTAGTGATATCAGAACTCCAACTTTTTCACCGTTTGTATCACTCTGCTTGCTGTATTTCTCACAGCGAGTGTCATGGTGGATGCCCAAATCCACTATATATTTATAAATAAAACTGTATTTTTCAGGTGAGAATGTACTTGTATAGACTTCAAATATGCAGTTTGTTAATAAAGATAACATCTATTGGAAAATTTGCTTTAATGTTTTTGGAGATGTGAGCACCAGGACATCAGTGGCCGTTCAGCGCTCATGAATCCGCCGAGAGAAGCCTCACCTCGGCCAGATCTTCTGGAATTTACAGCTGGCTCTGATATCTCTATAGTTGTTAAACATGAAATATAGTTTGTTTAGATAAGCCTAACGGACATCAGCAGACATTCAAATTAATGTTTTATTGTGAATATGAGATTGAGCTGAAGAGTGAACGTATCAGATGCAGGTTTTTTTCGAATTAGTAACAGAGGCTTGGGCTCAGATGTTAAACTGTCAACTTGAGATTTTAATCCATGGTGGAAGGAAATAGTTCTCACAAAAGAGGGTTTTTAAAGACACTCCATTGTTTTTTCTTATGTATTTACAGACTCGTGCCATTGAACTGTTGTATAAATGCAATATCACACTTGTAGCCGTGCAATATGGCTGTATATCGCTATGCTGTGTTTACCTACACCTAATACTCAGTGACCAAAATAATATCCAAGATGGTTACATTAAAAAAACTAAAAGTCTTTTCACTTATTGACACTACAAGAGTCCAGCTGAGCTGTGAGATCATCCTTTGCAATTAAATTAATATTGTGTTAAAGATGTTTAGATATTTTTACTGAAAAACAAGACCAAAAATCTGATTAGGGAAGTGATGCAGTGCACAAACTTTGGATGCATACAATGCACGCACCCCTCATCCCTCACGTGCAGTCTGCACATCCACAACCCCCTCTCCCAGTGTCTGTGTTACGGTAACCCACATAACATTACCACATCTACTCCTCCACATTCGGAAAAGCAAATAAATACAGGAAATGTGATCCTGCAGGAGCATGGGGAATAACAAAACAAAATTCCACACAACCTTACCATCAAACGTTTGTTTGAATACACAGGCAAAATATAAAAGCTGAATGACTGAAAGCTGTTAACAGTAAATGTCATTATGGAAATAGTATATAGTATACAATATATTACACTTTAATTATGTAAATATATATTAAGGATATAGGAAGTGTGCTGTTGATATATATAAAAAATCCTATTCTTAATAAGTTTTTTTTTTGTTTTTTTGTTTTTTTTTTCAGTTAATCTGTTTCGTATTTTCAATTTATGGTCTGGGTGGAGTTCAGACCTCTGAAACCACAGTCAGATCCACACTGCTATCCTTTTACACATGGCTAGTCATGCTTTCATTCACTGACCAGTGTGTGACCAATGCTCTGGCCTTCAGAAACCACATGAATGTGTTATAACCAGGGCTTCACTGACTGGACAACCTCAAGCCGCTCCATTCGATTATCATGTCACGGCTGATGGATGTCTTACTTTCTCTCTGATTTTGTACTATAATCAAATATCACTCTGTTATTCTAGAAAATATTCTGTCACACCGCCACATTGTTTTGTTGTTGTTCATGGAGCAATCTAGGGCTCAAAGCTCACATCCTGTATGGTTTAAACCTTTAACCTATTGGTTACAAACCAATGCTTTAAACCGCCACATATATTCCTGGAAAATAACTACATTTTTAAATTTCCTAATTTTATTAAAAACATTTTACTTGGCAGTCATATCACTTGCATTTCCTTAGATGGAGTGTCTATTTACAATAGCCTGCCTTGTTGGCAGAGGCTATTTACAATAACTCTGCCCACCAACGTGTGCTTGGGATAGTCAACATTACAAAAGATGCTTGCTAAACAACAGCTCCAGTAGTGTAGGCGGTAAAGCAGGTAACAGTCACTTTTTGACACGATAAACCCGAGTTCGAATCCGCCTTTGGATTCGATAAACGATAAACTCATTCTTCTCCCTTTTCACATCACATATTAGATCAGAAAGCCTCTAACTATTATTGCAAAGAAAATACTACTATTTTTACATAGCGAAAAGCAACCTGGTCTTATGACGAAAACGTACCTGTGGGAAATACGTACCAGTAAGCATATACCACTGCAGTTTCCAACACAAAAGTCCACTGAGTTTCACTAAAACAGTGTTCATTTTTTCCCCTGAACAGATGAACGTACATTTGGTACGTTTTATGTGACGCTGAAATGTCCGTTGTGTGGCGCTATAACTCTAATGCTCTGTGACGTTTTAAAATAATGTACCATCTGCACTACATCTAAACCTACCTGATAGTATGAACAAAAGCAAATGTAATGTAAAACCACAAATCACAAGTACGTCGTTTTCACTTGTTTTTCGATCTCTCATCTTTCAGCTTTTTCATCATGAGTCATATTTTTCATGGGATTCGTACCTAAGGGTTCCGCATCCTAAGTACAATTCTGTGCCGGCTGATCTACCGAGCACGCTTGTTGCATCCAGAAAGTGAAACGTAAGGAGCTGTAATCATAACTGTGCAAGAAAACGATTACAAGTGCTTGCTGTTTTACTGCCTCTAGTGGACATTTTTGTTGGAAAGTTCAGTGATATGTACCTATTGGTATGTATTTCACGTCTCGCGAAAAAATTCCCACATGTACGTTTTCATCTTGAGATCAGGTAGGTAAATAGAATATATTGCTATTTGCACTTAGTGTAAACAGTATATTGTTAAAAAAAACAGTGTTTAACCATTTTCAGTTAGTGTAAATAGAATTGATTGCTATTTTCACTTCATTAAATTATATACATTTTGCTAGTGGTCGGTCCTTTAAAATATAGTTCTGTCATTGCTTACTGATTCATACTTCATTGTACACCTATATGACTTATTTTTTAAGTTTTTTTTTTTTTTTGTCCATATAATGAAAGTTAATGGGGTCAAATGTTATTTTTGGAGAGCAGCTGAAACATTCTTCAAAACATCTTTTTTGTGTTTTTACAGAAGATATAAAGCCATATGGGTGAGAGTAAGTAAATGATGTCAGATTTTTTTTTTTTTTTAGTTTTTGGGTAAACTAAAATTTTAAAATGAAAATGAAAAGGACTTGTATTTTTTCCTTTACACAGTTAAAATCACATACTTACTCATTTCCTAAGAGCTGCCACTGAGATAAATGGGAACGCACATGGAAAAACTAAAACTAAGATTAAAATGCGACTAAAATTAAGATGAAACTTAGAAGGCTGAAACATTGGATACCCAGCTGTGTGATTCTCATGTGAATGTGTGAGTCTCAAGCCAGTCGGAAACTCCGCAGTGAGACTGAATGATTGACCAGGCTCCAGTCGTTCAGCCCGTTCATACCAACTCCAGCCCCTCAGATTCAGATGTGGCTGCATATGAAAGGCTGACTGACCACTGACCCAATTTCTGAAATTGTGGTTAATATTTGAGGTCAATAAACCCTCAAATAAATGTAGTTTTTCCTAATGGCTGACAGCCCCAGTGGCTTTACATTGTTTTCTTTACAAAACATTTGTGTGGTAACCACTTGATTCCACACTTTGGAGGAAAAATTAGGACCAGAGTTTTTTCCAGAAACGCCACACTGTATTGCTGCACACACAGAGGAATCTCACCTCGTGCTGGATGTGGGACAGAACACTTATCCTCTTGAGCCTCTACAGTCAAAGGGGTGGCAGAACGAGACAAAGAGCTCCTGGAGGTTCGTGAACTCAGGCTGAGGGTGATTTCTGTCCGGCCCCGTGTTGTCGACCTTGGACGTTCCCTTTCGTTTTCCTCTGCTGCCAATCGCTCCAATTGCTTATATCTGCTCACATCACATAAAACAGGATAATAATTACAAAAATTCAATGTATTCAGCATGCAAGAAAATATGGATTCTAACTTTGTGCATAAACAAACTTCACTTCCAAATTCTTCCACACCAAATCCTCCCACTATGTTACCTATAACTCTCCCTTAACAGGTGTCAAAGCAGATGCTTTCTGCTCCCCTCCTGTCTTATCAACCCCAAAAATATGTGCCAGTTCTAATATACAGCATTTACTAAAAACAAGAACCAGATGTTTCTTAACTATATAACATTTCCTTTCTATCACCTGAAGTTGGCTTATCCTTTAATTCCACTATACTATAAGGTTCACATCAAATTGAAGAAAAAAAGGTTGGAAGACCATGACTTCCGATAAGATCTTGAATAAATGCACAGACATTGAGCTGTTCCACTTGCCAGAATGCATGTTTTTGCATTTACTGTAAATGGAAAAAGCCCATGTCTAAAGTCAATTACACACCTTGTCCTGTCGTCTTTAAAGGTCTTAATCTACAGCAGGCATAAAGGGGCCCCAACGCCCATATTTCACCTGCAGCGCGTGCCGACACGCTTTCCATCTGCTGCTCAGTCTAATAAATGATTTCAATGTGCATTACTACCGTTGTGCTGATAACTGATATTAAACACGGCACAAGACTTTATGAAATAACTGTACTGGAGTAATTTATCCAGCATGATAGAAATCATCTGTGATGCTGTATGAGTAATAAGTGCCTGATGTAATTCATTATAAAGAAAGCAGAAAGATGTTCTGTCCATCATTACAGTTTCAGAAACATAAGGATTTTTTTAAGGGTTTATCTATTATTAGTTTTGTTCTGTATAAAAAACATAAAACTACCTGATCTCATGACAAAAACGTACCTGTGGGAACTTTTTCGCAAGATGCGAAATATGTACCAATAAGTACATATCACTGCAGTCTGAAAACAGAAATGAACACTAGAGGCGGTAAAACAGCGAGCACTTGTTATCATTTTCATACACTGTTATGATTACAGCTCTATATGTTTCACTTTCCGAACGTAACAAGCTTGCTCGGTACCTCAGCTAGCATGGAATTGGACTTAGAATGCGGAATCCTTGGGTACAAATCTGGTGAAAAACATGACTCAAGATGAATAAGCTGGTGAGAGATCGAAAAAAACAGCGAAAACAGGCATGCTTGCGATTGTGTTTTTATGTCACATTTGCTTTTGTCCATACTATCGGGTTGTACAGATAATACGTTATTTTAAAATGTCACAGAGCATTAGAGTTATTACGCCACTCAACAGACATTTCAAGTCAGAACTGCAGTGACATTCATCTGCTCCGGAAGAGAAAAAACGAACACTCTTTTAGCGCCACTCAGTGGACATTCCACATCGAATATGTCACGGAACGTATATAGGGGTACGTATTTCGCCTCTTGAGAAAAAAGCTCCCTCAGCTACATTTTCATCATGAGATCAGGTTGACATAAAACTTAAAACATTCCTGGCCTCAAACCTTTGAACATTATTATATTATATTACATTATATTATATTATATTATATTATATTATATTATATTATATTATATCTAAAAGTGAAAGTCACGCTGGAACGTACCTTTCTTCTCGAGCTTGTCTGACCTCTTCTCTCTTGTCCACATAATCACGACTGCAATAAAAAAAATCAACATGAGCAAACATGTAAAAAGTAAAAAGGAATGCCTTTTATATGTTTACCAAAGACATTTGGAATTCATGAGGTTAAATAACGTTTACTGTTAACGAAGTAGTGACCATTCAAGTTGTTGATTTAATTTATTATTACACAACAGTAGAGGCTGCCAAAAGACTGACAATACATAGAGAACAAGCATTCCATCCTCCTGCAGCCCAGCATCATTATTCACTGTCTGGTCTGAATGCTGTTTTCCTTTGAGTGACCATAATAAGCAGCAATAACTTGCTCAGTCAGGAAAACTCCCAGATCTCTGATAACATTTGGATGTAGGGCTCTAAATTGCAGGACAAAATGTTTCTCATGGCCATCTCCAACATGAGGGATACTAGATGACGTTGGAAGCTCTGATACATTTGTCATATTAGTGAAATAATGTAGCCCTGGGTGAAAACACACACTGCATCAAAATGAAATGCTGAGAAAGGCCACAAACTTGAAACGGTTTCTCTCCTCTCGTTCAATGCGCTGAAGTCTCTCCTCTCGCTCCAGACGCCTCCGCTCACGTTCTGCATTCAGAGACTCCTGATGTTGCCTGTAGGAGGAGGTCAACAATCCACCTAGAGTCGGCCTGGAGGACCAGAGAAACCAAAGAGAAACAGAATTTCAGAACAACAAGCTATTAAGCTATTTTTGATTAAATCAGAGCTTTATGACCCTGCATAGACAGCAACAAAACTGACACATTCAAGGCCCAGAAAAGTAGTAAGGATATCATTAAAATAGTCCACGTGACATCTGTGGTTCTCTCATGAATGTGTATCGAAGGCTGACATGGAGGAGAAAAAATTGTTAAATAAAGTCATTATTATTGTTTCCTTCTTTTTGCACACAAAAAGTATTCTTGTAGCTTCACAAAATTACAGTTGAACTACTGGTGTCACATAGACTTGAACATGGTAGTTGCGTTGCTGTCTATGCGGGGTCAGAAAGCTCAGGGATTTCATCAAAAGTATCTTAATTTGTGTTCTGAAGATGAACGGAGGTCTTATGGATTTGGAACTACACAAGGGTAAGTAATTAATGACAGAATTACCATTTTTTTGGTGTACAATCCCTTTAAACATACTGTTTTAACATACTTGATTCATTTAGTATTTAGCTCGCCCTGATGGACATCAGTGTTCTGGTATGAGGAGGTTATCCAATCATGCTAGAGGACACCTTTCAAATATGTTTTGAATATTCTCTGATGTTATTTTTATAATCGTAACTATTTTAGCCTCAGAACTGTTACATTTGAAGATTCCTGTGCAGAACAGAACCATGTGTACATCAAAGAGGTAAAGTACCTCACCTGTCAGGCTTACTGTCTGCAGGTGGACCTCCTGAGGGGCTGAAGCGGTTAAAGGGTGTGGAGGGGGCACTGGACACCCCAGATGACCTGCCAGGATACGTACCGGTGTAGCCATTGCTAGAGGAAGACAAAATGAGAATTTAATTCAAAGTTCATCCACAGATATCCGATTAGATTTATAGGGTTCTTTGTCCTGAAGTTTCCTCTTAACAGCATAAAGCTAAAGTCTTGATTTATCCAAGAGAACTAATGACCATCTTTTCCATTCACTTCATTTATCACACTTATCTAGTACACACAGCCAAGGGGGGTGAAGCTCCAATTCCAAATGATGTCATGTATTTCCTCCATCAGGACCACAACAGACACTATCTGTGAAGAGGCCAATGTGAAGCCTCGTTCCACTACCCAAACAGCCAAGGACACACATGCACACACACACAGGTGCTCCTCTAAATCCAGCTTTCGCATGAGTGGGTGACAAAGTAAACTCTTTTCTCCAAATAAAGCAGCTTGCCAGTTCAGATCACTGGCTGCAGATGTACGCGATATGACCTTGTATTGGAAAATATGAATCAAGACATGCGGGGGCTTGTTTTTCTGTGCAATCCCACATCTTCATTAAAAGAGGTCAGTGACATGCTGTCATTCGCTCCCTACACTTGCCTCTATGTTTGAGTCTGTTGTGATTCATTACATGTATTATCAGAGTAAGCACTCAAGAGCTGGGAATGAATCCTGGCTTACCACCAAAACAGACACTGATCGAAATTTCAAAGCGTTCCAGCACCTAAAAGCATATAGAGTCAAACATATTTTAAAGTGTTGTGAATTGATTTTGACCTGACCAACGAAAACCTGCTCTTGTAGAATTTTAACCCATGTAAGTGCAAATTGCTTGTTCATCTTTCGAACATTAAAATTAAAATATTTTTGATGAAATCCGAGAGCTTTCTTACTATCTTTTTGGGCCTTGAACTTGTCAGTTGCGTTGCTGCCTATGCAGGGTCAAAACGCTCTTGGATTTCATCAAAAATACCTTAATTTGTTTTCCGAAGATGAACAAAGGTCTTACGGGGTTGGAACGAAATGAGGGTTTTACATGAGGGAAATTTTTTTATTTTTTTTTAGACACCAAGAGATGAACAAGAAATAAAGAGCTGGGATGAAGAGCTTAGGAATTGACACAAGCCAGACTTGAACCCACATGATGTTTTCCTTTAAAATTCTGCACCAAAACTTGTTTTGATTCCAACTTGTTCCCTTACCTGCCACATGAACTGCATGTGTTTGAGTATCTAACATCTGACAGACTGCACAGAAGAGACAGAACATGAAAAAAGGTTAGTAATCGACATAAACACAGAAGGATTAGTCTGACTGACAGCTGTGACAGAAAAAGAGGACAAAGGGACAAGTGCAGTCGAGAGACAAGCACAGTGACAATATGGACAGAAAGTGAATCAAAGCTGTATCTGTTTATTCATTTAAATATAAAGACCTTGTTAAATAGACACCAGAAGGGGAAATTCAAGTATAATCTACCTTTAAGAACCCACCAATTATAATAATAATAAAGATATGCCAGTCGATAAGCTTTCTAAGAAGAGAAGATTTTGATGTCATGCTGACATTAATAGTGCACTGTGCCGTTAGCATAAGACTGCTGTGTAATTATGTTATTAAATATTAAAGAGTCCACGTTTGCATAGAGTCAGCAGACTAAAAAAGAGTCATCTTTGATCCACTTTATAATCCAGATGGGTTTCTCAAGCTGCCATAGTCTTAATGTCAGGCAAACATGCACATGACATCGCAAAGCGTTTTCAGCTTTATTCTCATGAAATGTGGACCCTACAGGCACGGTCCAGGGTGAAATACAATTGCCCTTTTATATGTGACTTAATTTACAGGCTTCTCTTGGCTTTGTAGTGGTACAATGCACCAATGAAAGGCAGATGAGCTGTAAATGTCAGTAAAAGTTAGCATCCTTTAGGGAGTGTCTTGCACTACAGTGGCTGGTTCAAGGGGAAAAAAGACTTTAGTTTATAAAATGATCTGTCTTTTTGCATTCCATCAAATAAAAAGGAAGCAACATTAAGCCCACAGAGTATAATGATTTATCAGGCTCTGATCATACTGGTATCCATTTCTCCTTTTATTGGTCTGAGGATTTGATATATAAGACAGGATAAGCCACATATTGCACATGACCATAAGTTAAGACACAGCGAGCGTAGCGCTTTTTATGAGGGTGCAATTTTTGGAAGATACAGGACGTTTTACAGTGTTCTCTTGGAAGCGGATACAAAGGGATAGGGTGGTGATCCACTAGGTGAGGGTCTGACTCTTTTCAGTGGTGGGCTTGATGGAACAGGCAAAACAATAAACCCTCGCCATTCACAGGAGATCCAGAGATCAAGCAAATCCCATGCCACACTTCCTTCTTATTAGAAGATGAAAGTGCCACAAATACTGTGGTCATAGTGTTTGTGAGACTTGAATCGATAAAAACAGACATGGGTTTCCTAAGTTCATCTCTCAGGGATCTCATAGCTTGACTTACACTATGTGGGAGTGAAAGTCATTCACTGAATATGACATGCAGCTTTAAATGGCTCTATTCCAAACTTCTACTGTCTACATTGGTGACTCTCTTTCTAGACAGGAACCTAAAACTTGATTTGAAATTCTTTACATAGGCAGCAACTCTGTTACTGGACACTCACACAACACACAAGTAGCACTTCTCATTTGAACTGATTTCAACAGCTTGATGTTAGCATGTACAGTAGCTAAGCTAATAGCTCATCACATTGATAACACTAATATTTATAGATATCATTAAATATATTTATATAAAACTACTTTATATATCTTTTACAGTACTAATTAAATTAATAGACATTTTCCTTTGAAGTCTTGGGTGATTTTTTTTTTTTTCAGAACGCAAGGCAGGGTAGACAGATAGATAGATAGATAGATAGATAGATAGATAGATAGATAGATAGATAGATAGATAGATAGATAGATAGATGGACAGAAGGATGAAGGATGGTCGGATGGACAGACAGACAGATAGATAGATAGATAGATAGATATACAGACAGATAGATATACAGACAGACAAACAGAAGGACAAAGGATGGACAGATAGATAGATAGATAGATAGATAGATAGATAGACAGATAGATAGATAGATAGATAGACGGACAGAAGGACAGAAGGACAAAGGATAGATAGATAGATAGATAGATAGATAGATAGATAGATAGATAGATAGACAGACAGACAGGCAGACGGATAAATAGATAGATAGACGGATGGACGGACAGAAGGACAAAGGATAGATAGATAGATAGATAGATAGATAGATAGACACAAACAAAAGGACAAAGTCTGGATGGATAGATTTTGCAGATTTTGTGTCAGGAAAACAGAATCATTAACTACGAGCCCTAACTAACTCTGTTTGGAACAGAGCCCATGAGAACTTGCATGCATGGGAATTTGTTCTGTGACTGGCGAGAATCTACTGTGTCTATCTGCACTACCTGTCGTGCTTGTCTGGGTCTCGAGCCTGAGGAGTGCCCACAGACACCTCGTCCGAATCCACTGTGCCAGTAGAAAGAAGAGTGGAGGAAAGCAAAGGAGGGACAGGGGACAAGGGGTCTTCGCATGGGGAGGTGGAGGCTGAGGAGGTGACAGAGGAACCCCGGGACGGCAGGGCCCCCAAGGACCTGACCGAAGCCCAAGAAGACAGTCTGGGTGATATTGGGGGGCCAAAATCTGGGGTAAAAGGAGGGGAGGACACTGGGGCTTTGCGGATAACCTTGATCCCAGACCTGTCCCGGAGGTTTTCCTCATTGTCTGTATCGGCGGCATTGGGAATGAAGTTGACCATGCACTTTAAAGGCAAACACAAGCTAGAAGCTTCATCTACTGTTGATGGCATCCAGCTACGAACATCAGAATAACAGCAGAAGATCTAGTAAATAATGGTGAACACCATGATATGTTGGAAGACATTTATGTTAGTCAAGTCAGGGAAGAGATAGCATCAGAAAATGGATAAGGATCTATAATCTGGTTTCTAGCTCTAAGACGCTACACCCTGAAATCCTATTCTGCTGAAATACCTTCCGGATGCCTGTCTAGAGAGCTGTGTTTTCTGATGCTCCTCATCTTTTTCCTCCTCTTCCTCCTCTCTGTAGCGAAAAGGAGGGATTGAGGGTCGGAAGGAGGGATGAGCAAAGACAGGAAAGGAAGAACAGAAATTAAAGGAGAGGACAAGAACAAGTCCCTTCACCACATGCTCTGACAGCAATCAATATGACACAGGTATTTGCAACAGAAAACTTTTAGGAAAAGCCATGTTATGTTACTTGGCCAAAACTAATGTCACATCAACACAATATGGAGGATACCATTGCCAGTGATGCTGCCTTCAAAGCGCTATCCGTATAATCATAAATTTTGAGTTTCCTAGATCGGGGGTAGGCAAGATCAGTTCTAGAGAGCAGATGTCCTGCAGAGTTTAGTTCCAACGCTGAAAAAAACCTCACCTGCCTATAGCCTTTGTAATCCTGAAGACATTGATTCGCTTGTTTAGGTGTGTTTGATTAGGGTTGGAGCTGAACTCTGCAAGATAGCGGCTCTCTAGGACCGAACTTACCTACCCCTGGCCTAAACTAAAATTATACATGAATGTGACTCTTAAGTCACTGGGGTATATTTGTAGCAATTGCCAAAAATACACTGTATTGGTCAAAATTATAGATTTTTCTTTTATGCAAAAAATCATTAGGAAATTAAGTAAACATCATGTTCCATGAAGATATTTTGTAAATTTCCTACTGTAAATATATCAAAACATAATTTTTGATTAGTAATATGCATTGCAAATGACTTAATTTGGACAACTTTAAAGGCGATTTTTGCATCCTCAGATTCCAAATACTGAAATAGTTGTATCTCGGCCAAATATTGTTCTATCCTAACAAACCATACATCAATGGAAAGCTTATTTATTCAGGTTTCGGACTGCGTATAAAGCTCAATTTTGAAAAATTTACCCTTATTGGTTTTGTGGTCTAGGTTCATATTTATGACTGAGAAACTCGAGATAATTTTGATATGCCGTTTATGAGTTGGGTTGTAAACTATAAACATGGAGGTGGAGCAAACCATTGTTGTACTGACTAGTACGTTTTTTTTCATTTTTCCCACATCTGTTTTGCCTTTTCTTGTCATTACAGTCACGTAGCCTACATATTGTATTTGTTACACAGCAAAAATATCATTTATTTGACTAAAATCATCAGCAAGCCGATTATCTAGATTCCACAAGTAACAATTATCCTCTCTTGTGCTGAATGCGGGTGAATGCGGGTAAATGTTTATATAGTGGCCAGAAAATGAGATGCTACACCTCACAATTAGTTTGGTATTAAGTATTTTCTATAAATTTTAGATTTAATAAGCCTTTCCCCCCAAAAAATAGGCAAAAATTAATCTGTTGTCCTTCATGTTTCCTATTCTTTCCGACAACAAAGCACTTGAATGCGACAAACTTATGAAATATCTGATAGCACATGAGAGCAGCATAAATCTATAGCGCAAAATAGACAACATGACCAGTGTAGTCTGATTGCTGAACAAGTATTTTTTTAAAAGCCAATTCTTTTTAGTCAATCAAAAGCGTACAGTGAGTGCATTTACATGATTCTTAAACTGATTATGCTTAAAAAGACAACAAAGCATATGGTCATGTAAATTTGTGATTTCCTGTATCGGCATAAGGTCATAAAGCGATTAAAGGAAACCCCGGGTATTAAGACTTGCATGGCTTAATATAATGCACATGATTTTTGTTAATGAAATATGTAGAAAACCATTTAAGTTGTAAGTTATTTAAAAAATCCACTTTGTTTTATACATTTTTTGAACAGTGTGGAATCAAATGGTTGCACTCAGTAAGCTACTGGTGCTACCTGTTGCTATTTTTACCGCAACACAACGCGGAACACACAACTCGAAAAATAATATACTGATACAGCGCCACATTGTTTTGGTTGTAATTTTTAGTCGGTGGACAAAAAGGTATGCAATGTAAGTCTTCAATGCTTTCTTAGCAATAAGAAGAGGAGAAAATAATGGGAAGATGCATGTGGGTGAATAAAACAAAGACCCACATCTTCGTTCTCTCCACTTTAGTCCTGATGCCTTTGAGGCTTATAGTAGTTTACAGCTACTGAAAGAGCTTACAAATGAAAAGAAATGCTAGATGCCATCCTGGCAGGATGTAAACATGCAGAAGCTTGTCATGACGGTGTTGCCACTGAAGCAGTTTCTCAGTGCAGATTTCACTCGATATCCAGGGTAATTAAACTCCTTGTGAGGAAAAATCGATGGTACAGCATTTGGGTTAAGCCTACGCTTATATCCATAACCACCTGTAAGCTCCTTCTTTAAGGCCAATTATTGGACTGAATTTATGTTGCCAGCCTGCCACTAAAAAGACAATGAAAAGTCATTTCTTTTTCAAGAATTGTTTTAAATTTATCATTTGGCATCTTGATTGATTAAAAATTGTTAAATTGATCACAATTCCCATACCTACCCATTGTCAAAACAGAACAATAACCCATTTTTGGGTCACGACCCACCAGTTGAGACCCACTGAGTTACACAACAGTCAATACAGCAAAGGACTAAGACCTTTAGGAGTAAGAGGAGAAGTCTTGTGCCTCACTGCTCAAGGGTCTTGCTCTCTAACCATCTCCCAGTAGACTGGTATTTATTACTAATATGGAAAACACCGCACTTCAAAGGTCCTTCTAATTTCCTGTGGTGGGTTAGCTAACAGACGTCAGGATCAGATGACTGACTGAGATGAATTCAACCATGAATTCATCTGTCAACCAAACCGCTCGAAGAAAAATAACCCATGAAGCCCATCACTAACAGCAGATTCTGTCATCAATAATCAAAAGCACAAGCAGTCTGTTCAGCTCAACAAAAGGAGGAGAGTGATGTGAGATATATAGAGATAGTGACAGGAGTATTCTTGACAGTTCTTGCTTTTCTGGCCCTATCTGACTGCAGGTATTCAGCGGCTTTTTAAACAAGAGTTCACAGCAAACAATTTTGTTAGTTTTGTTAGCATTAACAGTGTAGATGTTGGTTGCTGATTTTGCATTATGGCCGATATAACGGACATCATGACAGATATTATGAATCTAAGATTTTTTTTTTTTTTTTTCTGTTTAGATGTTTTTAATGTTTAAGGACAAGAGAGAAAAACAAAGTTACATATTTTGCTTACATATTTTGCTATATTTTAATCAGTTTTGGTCTCATTTTCCAGTAAAAGTATGTAAACATCTTTAAAACAACATACATATACTTGAAAAGGTAAAAAGATTTGTTCTAAAATAAGATAATTTCTTAATATCATAACATATATACCATTTAAAATTCAATTAAATAATGTATTCAGTATAGATAAATGGATGGATGGATGGATGGACGGATGGATGGATGGATGGACAGGCGGACGGACAGACAGACAGACGGATAGATAGATGGATGGACAGACAGACAGACGAATGGATGGATGGACAAATGCTGGACAGATGTATGGATGGATGGATAGATAGATGGACGAATCGTGGATGGATGGATTATTGGATGGATGGACAAACGATGGATAGATAGATAGATATCTAATTTGAGGCTTAAATTTATATTTTTTACTTGTACTTTTTGTTCTCTCAAAAATGTTATGATGCTGAAACACTGGAAAACTGGAGATTTAGATCTCTATTTTTGATTACAGGACTCAAAGTGAGTTGTATTTACTCAAACATGATGACCAGTCCCACACACTGGCAAGTACATTTTCGGGGGCACTGTAATTCAATATCGCCTCTAGTAAGATCCTCTCAGAGACGCAGAATACATCCAGACTCTCCAACATTCCACTAACACAGAGCGGCTGAGCTGGCCTCTGCTCTCTCTCTCCACTGCCTTACGTGACCTTACCGTGTCCCTCGACTTACGACTGACTCGCTGAATGAGAGAAAAACCATATAAAGCTTTTTCAGTGGCTAATATACTACTGTGATTCCCAGTTTGGATATCTATGAGTTCACCTTTGTCCTTTGAAACATTCAAAGGATACGGATTAAGTTGTATTATTATAGTTTACAACAAAATATACAAGGACAAGATCGAGCACCTCATGCTGTGCTACAGCCCTGAGAAGTATCCATGGCTCGAACCTCCATATTTCAGTAACTTCCTATTTCCTCTCAGCCTCGCAGGTTCCCACCGCCTCCCTCGTGTGCATATGATTAATATGAATGTCTGTGCACTAGCAAGTGCTCTCTGTCTCTCCCTCGGAGCATTATTAAATTCTCCATCTTCTTTTGAGACTTAAAAAGTCTCATGTCAAAAGTAACATGATAGAACACCCAATATAAAACTGCTTCCTGTTCTTTAAAAATCAGTACATCCTGAACTACACACAGTGTTTTATTGCTGAAAATGAATACATGTGGTCAGGGGAAGGTAAAAAAGTGTAGGTTTTTCACTTTCACTTTTTCATAGATGTCACAAGACAACAGCTGAAAGTGTCATATTAGTGATTTTAAATTTTCATAATCTGTTTATTGTTTGGTCCAGTAAAAATATCTGAACGTATAGATAGTATATATATGTCTTGTTTTCCAGTTACATGATGACAAGTTTAAGATATTTCAATTGAAATTTCAGTTAAATCCTTGTTTTAAAGAATTCCAGTTTTTCCTAATGTAGTATAAGACACAATATGATTTATTCAAGTCAACTTCTATCTCTCTTTTCTCACCTTTCGCTGATATCATCTATTCTCTGGCCATTGAGGGGCAGGATGTTGGGTGTGTGGCTGTGACAGGGGGAAGAAGGAGCAGAGGTGTGGCCTTTCCCATTTTGGAGCGAGTGTCTTCGGCTGCGGCGGCGTTCCAAACCCCGCCTCTCAGGTGTTGCCCCAACGCTGGCCCGACGCCGACTTTTGTGTCCAGATGGAGGAGGCTGTGCCTCATCATCACCATCTTCATGACGAAGGGTTGACTATGGATGAACACAACTATTAAACTAACAGCAATAGCAAATACTGCATCTGTGTTAAGGTTTTATATATCAAGGATTACTTTTCTGTGCAATATATACAGTTGAGGTCAAACGTTTACATACACCTTGCAGAATCTGCAAAATGTTAATCATTATACCAGAAGGTACAGAAGGTTCAAATGCTCACTGATGCTCCAGAAAGAAACACAATGCATTAAGAGTCAGAGGGGGTGAAAACTTTTGAAATTTGAACATCAGGGGAAATGTAACTTATTCTGTCTTCTGGGAAACATGTATCTTCTGTAGCTTCTGAAGGGCACTGCTAAATGAAAAAAATATGATATTTAGGCAAAATAAAAATCTTCAGCTTCATTCTGTTCAAAAGTTTACACCCCTGGCTTTTAATGCATTTTTTTTTTTCTTTCTGGAGCATCAGTGAGCGTTTAAGAATCAAGCGTATGTAAACTTTTGAGCAGGGTCATTTTTATAAACTCAACTTTCTCTTTCTTTCTCTTGTGAACTATTAAACGTCTTTTATGTGAAATATCTTATTCAGGTCAGTACTAAATAAAAAAATCACATGCATTTTGTATGACCCCTCTTATTTTGGATTCTGCAAAGTGTATGCAAACTTTTGACCTCAACTGTACATACGGACTTGCTGTGAATTTAAACCTCAGGATAAACAGTTCTTAACAGGATCATTCAGGTGATGTTCGATTGTAAAGCAAACTGAGCACATGCTAACCTCATAGATATTGAACTGTTCCACCAGGTCCAAATCTGTGCCTTTCCTGTTGATGTGTCTCTGGGCCACGGCCTCCATGCCCTGCTCCTCCAAACTGTCAACCACATCATAGAACGTGTCCTGGTCAGGAAGACCGGCTAATGTCTGCAGGAATAAAACAGATATATGAGAATAAAAGTACAAACGTAACTTCATATACAACATAATGTGACTGAAAGTGTGCAAAAAGAGACATTTCTGAAACATAATACTGTCCATGTACCTTGTTGATAAGGGTCATGGCATAAACCAACAGCTCAGTGTCCATTCCATCTTTCTCATCCAGGATTTCCATGGTATTGGACCAGGGCTTACAGCCTGGATAAACAAAAGGGTCAGTGAGGGTCAATGACAAATAAGATTTCCAGTATTACCTTTTGTGCAGTGTGTAATGTAGCTGTATGTGAATGTAAACAATCTGCAAAGCCGAAAGTGCATGATAAATAGTTATTGTCTCCCAAAATAACGAATCGACTATGTACACAGTTAGTAATTCGAATCCCATACATTTGCATAATGTTTGACATTGGCTGTCTGTGAACAACTCGACCCGCCCACAAACACGTCATTTTACTGACGACAGCTTCTCTAAGCTTAGGGATTTCAATGCAGAGTTCACAAACGCTTACTCTTGAAAGATAACTGAGTACCCAGTTTATTTGGACCAACTCGCTCCACTAAATCACATCCTGTAAGTATGATAAATAATAGATGTTTATATATTCTATCGAGCGTTAAAAATACAGAACTATGGTATTGAGTGTATCATCTCTGACACGCGCTGTACATGGTAGACCAATCACAACAGACTGGGCCATCTGACCAATCAGAGCAGAGTAGGCTCACGGAAAGGAGGAGTTTAGAGAGATTGAATCTTTGAAGCGCTTCAAATGAGTCGTTTGAGAATCGCTGGAAAATGAGGTGAAATTAAAAGAATATTTTGAAAAAACTTAAGGGATTCTTGCATACATGTGAACCTGTTGTAAGAGACTCTCAAAACTATTAGGAACCTTAAAAATTGCATAATGGGCCACTTAAAGGTAAAACATATGCAAATGTATACAAATATCATTAATTATTAATTTATATATAACACTATGAACTTGGAAATTCACACCGTATTACTGACACATAGTAATGACATATGACATACCACATGACTTTGGCAGACAAAATCTGTTTAAAAAAACCAGAAACATACTGAAGAAGTATTGAATCAAATTGACTGAATTCAAAGGAGCTGTGGTTTAATAAACTTCTAATAGTATTTGAAGCAAATCGTTTGAAATATGGCTGGTTCAGAGACAAATGAGCAGTGTTAGTTTGAGGAGAAAATGTCTGTTATGTAGATTAATAACAGGAGACGTTCTGCTTCATCTGCCAGCCTGTCTGTCTCTCAATGGGAGACCAGAGACAGCGTTCTCTCTTCTTATGTAACAGTATTAAAACAGTATTAAACTTTCATTCTAGCTGTCCAATCTTAGTAGCTCTGGTCCTATCAACACTTTTTTTTCCCCCTCCATGAGCTCAGTCCATTAATCTTGACCTACTCTGCTGACTATCATATTTTATTCACTGCCAATGCAGGGGCTGATAATATTAGCAATTACCTTAAAATATCTTAAAAAGAGTCAAGAACAGTTTGTTAACTGTCATCTTCACTTGTTGCTTTCTCTCTTTTAAGTAACCAAACCTCACCATTGGAGAGAGTTTCTATCATCTCAGTCCCACACACACACTGTAACATCCAGACTCTGGATATGAGTTTGGACTCAAATACAGAGACTGAGAGTTGGAAATGGATTTCCAGAGACATCGCAACAACCATCCAAGAGTATTTCATAAGTGTGTGTGTGTGTGTGTTTGTTTTTGTAATGTGTGTACGTTACCTTGCTTGGTGTCTATGGTGTTGACAGCCTGGATGAGCAGAGGTGCGTTGGATTCTGTGTATTCCACGAAAACCAGCAGCAGCTTCAGAGCAGTTTTAACAACCAACCGGAACTGCACACATGTACACACACAAAGAAACACATTATTAATCTCTATACAACTCTGTAAACAACACTAATCTTAACATTTGCCTTTACACCCAATAATATGTAATTTTGCAGCTCACATCGGATCTTACACCGTCTAGACTAAATGAACTGTATATTTAAAGGGTATAAAAGCCCTGAGAATATCTTGACACATTTTCCTGAATAGGATACTATGGAGGATATTGATAACAGCCTCTGACACATGATTGCACACTGACAGAAGGAGGAGCATCTTTAAATGTCCTGCAAGTAGATTGTTGAAACTCTTTTTCCTGTCTGTTCTCTGTTCTCCTATTTTGTTTTTGTTTTTTTTGGTTTGTTTTTTTAGCCCTCTTTGACATTTTAGTTTTTCCTTACTTTCGTTCTATTTTTATACTGTATTTGTGCAACTTTCCTATAAACATCACTCAAACAGTGGTGTCACTGAAAAACACTCACTGCAAACAAAACAAAACAAAAACACATTTAGCCATGTTTAATTTTTATTCTTTTGTTGTTCATTGTTTTTTGTTTGTTTGTTTTGTTTTGTTTTGCGCTTCAAGTATAAATCTAACAACATTTTCTGTGGTCCATCCTAAAAAATAAAAACAATTTGCTAAAGGGTTCAAAACAAAACAAAACACATTTAGCCACATTTATTTTTCATACCCCACTGACAATTTTTTTTTTGTTTGTTGTATGTTTGTTTTTGTTGTTGTTTGTTTGTTTGTTTGTTTTGTTTTTTTGTGCTTTAAGCATAAATCGAACAAAATTTTGTGTGGTCCATGCTAAAAAATAAAAACAATTTGCTAAAGCGTTAAAAACAAAACAAAACACATTTAGCCACATTTATTTTTTATAAATTTTTTAATTTGTTTTGTTTCATTTTTTTTTTATTTTTTTGTGCTTTAAGCATAAATCTAACAATTTTTTGTGTGGTCCATGCTAAAAAACAATTTGCTAAAGGGTTAAAAACAAAATAAAACAAAATAAAAAACATATTTAGCACATTTATTTTTCTTACCCCACTGACAACTTTGTTTTGTTTTGTTGTTTGTTGTTAATTGTTTTGTTTTGTTGCATTTGTTGTTGTTGTTGATTTTGTGCTTTAAGCCTAAATCTAAAAAAATGTGGTCCATGCTAAAAAATGTAAAAAACAATTTGCTAAAGGGTTAAAAACAAAACAAAACACATTTAGCCACATTTATTTTTCTTACCCCACTAATAATTTATCTTTTTTTTTTTATTTTATTGTGCTTTAAGGATTTTAAATGAAAACAATTTGCTAAAGGGTTTAAAACAAAACAACAAAACAAAATCAAACAAACACATTTAGCCACACTTATCTTTTATACCTCACTGACAATTTTTGTTTTGTTTTGTTGTTTTTATTTTATTTATTTTTTGTGCTTTAAGCATAAATCTAACACAATTTTGTGTGGTCCATGTGAAAAGATAGAAACAGTTTGCTAAAGGGTTAAAAATAAACTCAATTTACAATATATTTTCTAAACAGCTGTTTATATTAGCATAAAACAGATTTTATTATCATTTATTCAAATTCTGAAATTTTTACAGGAAAACAAATATTACAGATTTAAAAATATATTTTTGCTTTTGCAAATTATATATGATTTCTTAATTGCATTAGACATGGAGATACTGAGACACTGTATTTCCCTGATAAGGAAACTGAATCTATGAAAAAGAGAAGAGCCGTGGCAATCCAACAGACCAAAAAATAATGTGTCAGGAATGTGAACATGTGTATGGAGTGGAGAAACAGATCTGTATTTAATAAAGTAAAAGTTGCTCTTTCAACCCATACTGTGTGTTTCATATGTACCATATAACAGAAAGAGAAAGAAGAGGAAATGCATTTAAACGCTACTACATCCAGCACAGAACTGCATAATATCTGTTGATGTGGTGATCACAAACATTCATTCACATCCAATCCTTAACACACACATCCATGTGTCTCATCATATGCGCTCATATTGCCACTAGAGGGCTGGACAGGATTGAGAGAGGAAATCAGTCCAGAGCACTGGATTGTGCCGTGCAAAACCGTGCCACACTCTGTGTGCTGGCACACCTGAAAGCTGCCCTGCTGAGCTAAAGCAAGCTTCACAAACATTGGCTTAAAAGAACATAAATACAGGGAAAAAACTGTAAAGTCAGTCATGAACACTGCGTGCAAAACTACGCCACCCTATGAGTATTGGTTAAGTTGGCACACCTGGAAGCTGCCCTAACTTAAAACATTTGCAAACTTGGCTAAAAAGAACACAAATACAAGAAAAAGTACCAATTAGACCTTATTGAATTCATTACCTCTAAACAAAATAATAGATCTAGACATTCAAAGCAAGAGTTTCTCATCTACTTTTGCTTTTATCAAAAATATCTTAATTTGTCTTAAAAGGTCTTACGGTTTGGAACGACATGAGGGTGAGTCATTAATAACAGAACTTTCTTTTCCCTGCACCACAAAACCAGTCGTAAGTAGCATGGGTATATTTGTAACAATGGCCAACAATACATTGTATGGGTCAAAATTATCGATTTTTCTTTTATGCCAAAAATCATTAGGATATTAAGTAAAGATCACGTTCCATGAAGATAATTTGTAAATTTCTTAAATTACTTAATTTTTGATTAGTAACATGCAAAGAACTTCATTTGGACAACATAAAAAGGCGATTTTCTAAATATTTTGATTTACATACATGCATATATATATATATATATATATATTTTTTTTTTTTAATAGTTCAGATTTTCAAATAGTTGTATCTTGACCAAATATTGCTTTATCCTAACAAACCATACATCAATGAAACACTTTTTTATTCAGCTTTCAGATGATGTATAAATCTCAGTTTATCAAAAAAACCTGACCCTTATGACTGGTTTTGTGGTCCTGGGTCACATATTACAATGTAGTGCATAGGCCCAGCAATATACAAAATTGTACATGATACAATGAACGTTAGCTGACTACTGACAAATGATGCAGGGCAACAACTCCACAAATGCAGTCATACATTTTGTTAAACAAATTATTTCTTGCTGAAGCTACTTTTTGTAATGTCTGTTTGATGATTTACACAACAATGACTTTAAATTATCTTTTGGGAGTAATCTCTCAGCCAAATTTGATGTGCGATTAATTTGCGATTAATTAGATTAATTAATCAAAATATAATGTAATGAATTAGATTAAAAAATTGAATTGAATGACAGCCCTATTTGAAACGTATTTATATAATTAATGCAGTTATATTACATGCATCACGTATGTCATGAGTAAGGATGCACTGATATGATTAAAATTCTGACCGATATCAATAAGCCAATTATTTTCATGTTATGGCTACTATTTTGTCTAAATATATTAAGAGTGAAATACTGAATAAATAAACAGTTTCAGCTGTTTTACTTAGCAATTGAATTTAGGTATCAAAATGTGAAAAAAATTACATTCCTTTTGAGATTATATATATATATATATATATATATATATATATAAATCGAAGGGAAAACAATACAGCAATATGTTCTCTAAGTATAGTTTGAGTTTTACTTTCACTTTCAAATTAGCGACTAGCGTCTGTTTTTAGTTTGTTTGAGTTTTCCCTCTTTTCCTCGCTTCCCTTCGGTAAAAGCAGCGTGCATATTTTACTTCCAGTTTCAAACTGGCAGCAATTTGTCGTCAAGCAATTGTTCGTTTTAAGTTTGTTTGAGTTTTCCTCTTTTCTTCGCTTTTCTTCAGTTTTAAGTAGAACAAATTAGAAGAAAAAGTTCTTCTTATTAAATTATATAAAGCTCTTATTAAATTATATTTTATCTGCTCCAAACAGTTCTACATGAGCTAATAGGCTTTCTAAAAATCTCAACACTTCGGATAATATAAAGTTGCAAATCCTCTGTTTGACAGAAGGTGTCGCATAAGAAACAGATATAAAGCAGTTTCTCCGGTAACCACTGTAAACAAAGCTGGGCACTGCTTAACTGCGCATAGCAGGGTGGGAAGATGAAAAGAAATCCAGGAAACTTTCCTAAAGACAGCTGGTTCCTCCTTATGCATTCATACAATTAATGAAATCATACATTCTTTCATATAATTTCTCTCAGCAGTCTGCCATGTTTTCATATAAAAACGAAACTTAATCTGCGTGTTGCCCCTTTGTGGGACTCTTACTAACGGTAAGCAGTACTAGCCTATTTGATTTTAGTTTTTCAAGCTGCAATAATCAAATACGGGTTTAATAATAATTAAAATGATAAACGGGATAATTAAGTTTATCTCACGGCTGATATGTCAAAACAACTAATTTATTTGAATTAGAAGGGGAAACTCGTCTAAACTATATTAGTTCACTCTGACTGGATTGGCGAGGTACCTTAAATTAAGCTACTGGTAGCTCGCGAGCGATGTGTTGGAGACCCCTGGTTTAATGAATATTGAGCGACCTAAGCCATGTAGCACAGAATACGCTTTCGCTTCACTTTAAAATGAATCTCATAATGCCATGATCATATGAATTTAAGACTTGCTGCTCTGATTTAAGACCTTTTCAAGGCCTTAATTTATGGAAAAGCGATTTAGGACTTTTTAAGACCAAAGAAGTTTTTTAAAGGAGAACTCCCCTTCCAGAACAACAATTCACAAATAATTTACTCACCCCCTTGTCATACAAGATGTTCATGTCTTTCTGTCTTCAGTCGTAAAGAAATTATGGTTTTTGAGGAAAACATCCCATTCAGGATTTTTCTTCATATAATGGACTTCAATTGTGCCCCTGATTTTGAACTTCCAAAATGTAGTTTAAATGCAGCTTCAAAAGGCTCTAAACGATCCCAGCCGAGAAAGAAGGGTCTTATCTAGTGAAACGTCATTTTTTTCGAAAAATAAAAATGTGTATACTTTTTAAGCACAAAAGCTTGTGTAGCACAGGCTCTGGGATGTGCGTTCTTGAACGATTCATTCATTTTGAACGGACCTTTAATGTGACTCGGGAAGAACGAGTCGCCTCGGGAGTGATTCGTTCAGTTGAAAAATCCTGAAATGTTTTCCTCAAAAACCATAATTTCTTTACGACTGAAGACAGAAAGACATGAACGTCTTGGATGACAAGGGGGTGAGTAAATTATTTGTAAATTGTTGTTCTGGAAGTGGACTTCTCCTTTAAGAAAAAAAAAAAACACTGAAAATAACCGATTACCAATATTGTACAGATATAACATGTATCACTTGACCCACTAGGGAGCAGGAAAAATCACAAAGTGCAAAACACACACTTGTTGATCATTTTTATAATGAAATTCATAGTACTTTACCTTTGATCCGACCAGTGTGTAAAGCCACTGTACAGTTTCATTGTGTCCAATAAGCCCATTCATTCCATCCACATACAGCATGATTTGTCCAAGAGCTGAAAGAGAGAAAGAGAGAGAAATATATAAACACATTTACATTGCTGCAGTTTCTGGGGCGTCTGGATTGCTAGTATAAATTCAACCTCTGTCCCTCCTCACCACTGGATAGTCCTTTTAGTACATAAAAGCACTTAGAAAGTGCAAGTTTTTAGTATTCAATATTCATTGAGCAAAATTGTGTGCTTTGAAGATGATTGATTTTCACTTGACATGCAACAATGAAGCAAAATTGTCCTGTTCCACTGATGTGCATGAGTGTGTGTGTGTGTGTGTGTGTGTGTGTCTTTGCATGTGCACAGCAGTGATACAGCAGTGTGGTCAGTGTTTCCATTGTCTTCTTAAAACATCACTGGCTCTCTTTAGCGACTCAGGGGAGGTCTTCTGGTGAGGGAAGTGTCGTGACAGAGCCTGAACTATAAAGAAAAGGCTTCACACACCAATGAACCCTCACATATGTGTCCAAAGTTTAAAGCAATCAGAGTACAAACAGATACAGTCCTTTATATGTGAAGAGCAGGATTTCGCTCTGATCAAAGTGAAGAGTGTCAATGAGATCCATCTGGAGCTGTCTGATCCATCTCTGCTGCAAAGAGTTATTCTATCATACACACACATTAACTCACATGCTCCCTGGAAGATATAAGCTGTAACAGGTGAACCATTCTCAAACAAACAACTGAACTGTTACACTTTGAGTCTTAACATGAACCCAGAAATATACAAACACACCAACCCAAAACCAGATTTATAGGTTAATGCTTTCAAGTTGCATTTAAGTATTCTGGAACTCTTTAAAACTTGACTGAGTTAACAACAGTAACCAATTGAGTGGAGCTTGTTTCTGATTATACCTTAAAATGGTAAATTCTGACTGTAAAGCTTAGTTTCTATGAGCTATGAGATGACAGGTATAATAAAATGCGTAACATTTTGCTCTTTATTTCATTACACTAGCACTTAAACTGCTTTCTGTGCTTTCTTTGATTCTGACCAAAATGACTTGAATGTACATCACAATTACGATTTCCAAACATCCGAGGAGGGAAAGGCAGCATATGTTCAAGCTGAGAGACTCCGTGGACAGGCAGGAATCATAACAAACAGCTTCACGCGCACACATAGAGCAGTTTAAATATTGCTCTTGAAGCCTAAAATCTCAGGCTGTGTGGCAGTGCAGTGGGGAAAACATCTGAGCAGCCTGATCCACCCAAGCGTAACATGACTTCCATTTGTAGCAGGACACATAAAGCGGGTCATAACAAGAGCTCAGGGAACTCCATAGGAGGCCACTAAAATCACAGAGCTTCCATTTGACAGAAACGACTGGAGGAAGAAATAAAACCGAGAGCTCTGACAAAGACACAAGCAACAAGAGATGAAGGTCAATGTGACTTTCTGAGCCGTAGTTTAGCTGAAGAACGAGTTCTGGCTCCACTAAATGGTAGATGGATGTATGGATGTATAGATAGATAGATAGATAGATAGATAGACAGATAGATAGATAAAATGTGGTTTGACCTGAGATTGACACACTCTCTTCATTTCAGATTGTTGAAAGAAAGATGAGCTCTACTGGACTCTACTCACACAATGAGGTCGTTTGATAAATAGCATACCTAAAGCCTGACTACATGTGTATACACAGACACGGGCTTTAATATGGAGTCCAAACTGTCTCTGCACGGTCACCAACACGTACACTCTGCAATTTCTTTGTACAATTTCAAATCAGCAATCAAATCTGACAACAATAGCACCAAAATACTTGTTTAACTCAAATACTACACAAAAACTTGAAGCGAGTCAATAACAAAAGAGAGTGTCTGAGACAGTGTTTAAATTTAATGACTCTAAAAAAGTAAAAAGTAAAACATTTTTCTTACACATTGAATGTTTGTAGGTGTACACATCATAATCATTATTCAAATAAATAAATAAATGTAGTTATTCTAAGGTTTTTATATGTATTTATACAATGGTTCTTTCTGATCCTCTAATCTGATTGGCTGAGAGGAGTGCGATATTCTAGTGATAACATAAGTCCAATTGTTTCACCGTTTGTATCACTCCGTTTGCAGTATTTCTCACAGAGAGTGTCATGGCAGATGCCCAAATCCACTATAATTTTATAAATAATACTGTTTTTGTGTCACGGAATGAAGTTTTAAGAGAATTTTGGGTGAGATTGTGCTTGTTTAGACTTCATATGTGTGGTTTGTCAATAAAGATAACATCTAGTGAAAAATTTGCTTTGACATTTTTGGGGATGTGCGTGTCACCGGCTGTTCAGCTCTCATGATGGAGGTAATCACACTCGCTCAGTCGATCTCACTATTCTCTCACTATAATATTCAACTCTACATATAGTTGAGTTCGAAAGTTTACATACACCTTGCAGAATCTGCAAAATGTTAATTATTTTACCAAAATAAGAGGGATCATACAAAATGCGTGTTATTTATTATTTAGTACTGACCCGAATAAGATATTTCACATAAAAGATGTTTACAGTCCACAAGAGAAAATAATAGTTGAATTTATAAAAATGACCCTGTTCAAAAGAGTTCATACACTTGATTCTTAATACTGTGTTGTTACCTGAATGATCCACAGCTGTGTTTTTTTTTTTTTTTAGTGATAGTTGTTTATGAGTTAAACTGAGTTTTATGAGTTTTTCCTATTTTGCCTAAATATATATTTTTGGGCATTTAATATTGCTCTTCAGAAGCTACAGAAGCAAGTAAAAAAAAAAAAATTTACCCTGATCTTCAAATTCAAAAAGTTTTCACCCACTAATGATCTTTTAATGAAGCAACTCAACGTTCCTTCGCTGCTAGTTCTAGAGTGATTAGCGACTAGTTTTAAATTAGGACTAGTTTTAAACTTAGATTTGAATCCGTGGCAGAAGGAAGTAGTTCAAACAAAAGACAGGTTTTTAAAGACACCCTGTTGTTTCTTATGTATTTACACACTCGTGCCACTGAACGTTTGTAAAAACGCAATATCACATTCATAGATGTGCAATATGGTTGTATATCAGCACACTGTAATTACCTACGGCCAAATCACAGCTGTGCTTATATACAGCCATATCGCAAAAAAAAAAAAAATCATATTCATATTCATCACAGAAGTCTATTATAATATATATTATAATATATTTACATATTATTTTTTTTTTTATTATATTACATTTAAATCATTTATACTGGAACAAATATTCTATAAAATAACTACTATATAATAAAAATAAATATTGCCCCAAATGATGACAGGCTCTTTTAACTGATATGCAAGACTTACTGAGACTTACAATTTCTCAGTTTTTCTACTAGTGGCCCATCTGCTCCTCCCCATACTCTCACTCTCAGTTCATGCAAAGTTAAAAAGGTTTTGTTTTGGTCTGGCTTTGATGACAACTGAAAAAAGATTTCTGCTAAACACTGCTAAACCTTACTGTTTCCTGGCACCATCTGCAGCTTACAGCTCCGGATTGTACCTGAAATGATTCCTCTTAGCTGGAGCAGAGCCTGCAGGACAACTGCTGCCAGATTCCCATAGCGAGAAAGAGACAGAGAGAGAGAGAGACCGAAGGAGAGCAGAGCAGTGACCAGGATGAACTCTGTCTACTGCGTCTCCACATGGGAGAATGAGGAGTTATGAATGCACCACACGCAGGCCAAGATTCCCAGGTGCAGCCGTCTGGTGTGTGTGGCTGCCTGCTGGACTGACTCTTCATCTTTTATCAATCAAGGCTAATTACTCAAAACATGTCAGTGACAACATTCCACATGCGTTTTTTTCTACTCGCACACATTAGCAAGACTACCGGAATGACATGCAGGGTCAATCCTACAGTTTGGTGGATTTTGGACTGAGCATGTTTGCTGAACAAAGGTAAAAGTAGCAGCAATTTCTCCGTCTTATCAGAAGGAGAAAACATCTGTCTATCAGAAAAACAGACTGGTCAAGCTGGCAGAACATAATCATTCTGATCAAATATTTCATGTGGTCTAGGAAGTTTGTCCATTGCCCATGGGTAGATATTTTAAGCTGATGAAGCCTATTACTAGCTAGGAAAGAAAAACATGCTAGCAGAAGATTAACATTTAGGGATAATTTTAATAGACTGCTTCTTCAAAGTCTTCAGATTAAATCTTAGAAAAATTAGGTAAAAAGAAATAAAAATTTGTTCTTGCAGTTGCTTTCCCTTCATGGAAATCATGTAATTTCTATCAAGATTCTACCAAGTAGCACTAATGTAAAAGAGTGGACTGAAATTTGAGAGACATAAGCAAATTTACTGGCTTTACGCATTAAAAAGAAAAAATATGTATCACAATAAATAGTTTTTTATGTCAAAAATAATAAGGTCATGTACAAGCTAATGTTGAAAATTGCAAATTTGAAAATATATATATGTAACCTTCATTTTGAAAGTTGTTTATTATTCTTTGGTACTGAGACACACACCAAATATTATTATTATTATTATTATTATTATTATTATTATTTAAATAGATTATAAACAAATCAATAAAGAAATATAAATACACTGAAATGTAAAGTATTTTATAATAATTTTAATTTATATACTACTACTACTACTAAGAATTATTATTATTATTTTAAATGATATAAAAATTAAACAAATCAACAAGGAAATATAAATGAATATACTGAAATGTAAGGTATTTAAAATTTTACATTTAATAATTTTAATTTCTATAATAATAATTAAAATAGATTATAAAAATAAATAAATCAATAACGAAAGATAAATGATTTTATTTCTGTAATAATAATAATAATAATAATAATAATAATAATACTAACAACAATATTAATAAAAATAATTATTATTATTATTTAAATAAATTATAAAAAATAAACATCAATAAGGTAGTGTAAATGAATATACTGAAATGTAATTTCTATATTAAAAATATTTATTATTATTATTATTATTATTATTATTATTATTATTATTTAAATAGACTATAAACAAACCAATAAGGAAGTATAAATGAATATACTGAAATGTAATTTCTATATTAATAATATTTATTATTATTATTATTATTATTTAAATAGACTATAAACAAATCAATAAGGAAATATAAATAAATATACTGAAATGTAAAGTATTTTATAATAATTTTAATTTATATACTACTACTACTAATACTACTACTACTACTACTACTAATAATTATTATTATTTAAATAGATTTTAAAAATTAAACAAATCAATAAAGAAATATAAATTAATATACTGAAATGTGAAGTATTTTACATTTAATAATTGTAATTTCTATAATAATAAAAATATATTACATTATATTATTATTATTATTATATTATTTTTTATAATGTATTATATTACATTATAAAACATGCAGTACAGTTTCATGGGGACATAAAATCCACCAAACTATTGGAAGACCCTGCACACAGTCGCCCGTTCACAAGGTTCTGCAATGTCTCCATCCCGTCAGAGCAGCGCACATGCATTTTGTAACGAAGCACATCACAGATTGTTTGTAAAGACCCGATCGACCCTGCAGACAGACAGCCAGGGTGTTCAGTGAGAGAGCTGCTGAGAGACAGGTGAGAGATATAATGAGCTACTCTTCATATGCTTCACGGACCAGAACATTCCAGAAATCTCCCAACAGGATCGCTCCAGCACACCGGCCCTGAACGAGAGCACGGGAGATTAAAGATGGGACTAATGGGAGCTAAAGCTGATTCGCATCTAAAAGAGATGTTTTTACAAATGCACAAGACAAATAACAGGTGAGAATGACAGATCTTCAATGGGAAAGGAAGAGATTTCACCAAAAACAGACAGTAGGCATGACATTCCCTGCTGAAAATACTAGTAGAGGGTAAATTCTGGCTTTCTGAAACCCTCTTTAATTCCTCAATCATGGCCAGCTCCACATTTGTGGATCCCCTGTCTGTTTCTCAAGGTTTTTATACTCTCTGTCCACATCCTTAACCATTATTTACAAGTATCCCATCCTAGATTTCATGCGCAGTGGCCAGAACTTGGCAAGATTGCGTTTTCTCTTTCTAGCTTCTCATGGTCTTTTCTTCTGCACCCCTCATTTGTTTCATTTACATTTTAAATTTTCCCTAGAACTGGGTCAGCCAAAGCTTGGGCCTGTCTGTCAGCGTGCTACATTTATTTTCATAGGCCTACAGGCCTTCTATCAAGGTCCTACTCTCCACAACAAGCAAGGGAACTTTTACTGCACTCAACACATTTCCTAATCCAGCGAAACGAAGTCTGGCGCAGTTATCGGTGCTGTTAAAGTCAGGTATATTTCTTTTGTTAAACCACAAAGTAGAAACACTCTGCAAATGTTTCCACAGAGAAATAATATGGGTTCTCTCCCCCACCGGATATGACAGACTGGTTGTGCTTTTGGGGCAAACTGATGACAAAGAACTTTTTCCCGTAAGCTTTGACTTATTCTGACTTCCTCTCTTGTCTGATTGGGTTTTGATTTAACCTCCCTGTTTCCTAATGAGACAGCTTTATTACCGGTACCCATTAAACTTCCATTAGGAGCAGTTTTGGATGCAGTAAATTCAGCAGGAGCTCATCATTATGCAATCAGCCGAACCCTGCGCAAAGCGCTTGTGTCCTGTTGTTGTGGTACTGCCTCTGCCCAGTCACAGCTAGCTGGTAAATCAAGGGGGCACTGATTCAACCAGGCATGCTACTTTAAGTAAACAAATCATCAGCCGACCCAAACCCAAAGTTCTCCAAACCTCTGATTTGAATTTATGTACACTGTAACTGTGCATAGTGTGTGATGTAAACAAAATGTCTTAAAACAATAAAGGTCACAATTATGAATTATACAGTAGGTCACAAATGCAAGGACTAAAAGTTACAGTCGAGTTGACAAAGTTGAATTTAATGACAAATAAAGTAGCAATTATGAGAAATAAAGTCCGAATTTTCAGGAAATAAACTTGAGGTTGAGATGTAATGACAAATGAGAACTGGGTAGCAATTACAAAAGAATACAGTCAATTGTGAAAAATAAAGTCACAGCTGAGAGGATAGATTGAATTTTACGAGAAATAAAGTCACATGTGAGAAATATAGTCACAGCTGAAATGTAAAGTTGAATTTTATGAGAAATAAAGTAACAAGAAGTCATGGTCGAGATGTAAAGTTGAATTTTACAAGCAATAAAGTTGAAATTGAGGGAAAAAAAGTAACAATTATGAGAAATAAAGTCACAGGTTTCAGTATTAAAGTCGTGGTTGAGATATAATGTTAATTTAACAAGAATTAAGTTGCAATTACAAGAAAAAAAGTTGTGAGAAATAAAGTCACAGCAGACATGTAAAGTTGAATTTTATGAGAAATAGTCACAATTGTGAAAAATAACGTCACGGTTGAGATGTAATGACAAATGAGAAATGGGTAGCAATTACAAAAGAATACGGTCAATTGTGAAAAATAAATCACAGCTGAGATGCTAGATTGAATTTTTACGAGAAATAAAGTCACGTGAGAAATATAGTCACAGCTGAAATGTAAAGTTGAATTTTATGAGAAATAAAGTAGCAAAAAGTCATGGTTGAGATGTAAAGTTGAATTTTACAAGTAATAAAGTTGCAATTAAGGGAAATAAAGTAACAATTATGAGAAATAAAGTCATAGGTTTCAGTATTAAAGCCGTGGTTGAAATATAATGTTAATTTACCAAAGAATTAAGCTGCAATTACAAGAAAAAAAATTGTGAGAAATAGACATGTAAAGTTGAATTTTATGAGAAATAAAGTCACAATTGTGAGAAATAAAGTCACGGTTGAAATGTAAAGTTGAATTTTGTAATTACGGGAAATAAAGTAACAATTATCAGAAATGAAGTCACAGCTTTGCAAAATAAAGTTGTGTTTGAGATAATGTTAATTAGTTTTACAGGAAGTAAGTACCACATTCCAAAAAAATCACAACTATGAGAAATAAAGTTGCAGCTGAAATGTAAAGTTGAGTTTTATGATAAATAAAGTAGCAATTATGAGAAATAAAGTCACAACTGTGAGAAATACATTTGGGTCAAGATGTCAAAATTACTTTTTTGAGAAATAAATATGCAATTTCAAGAAATAAAGTCGCAGTCAAGATATAATAATGAATTTTATGAGAAATAAAGTTACAATTATTAGAAATAAAGTCACAGTGTTGAAAAATAAAGTTGTGGTTGAGATATAACATTAATCAATTTTGCAAGAAATAAGTACTACAAAAAAAAGTCACAAGTGTGAAAAATAAAGTCAAAGCTGAAACGTAAAGTTTAATTTTATTAGAAATAAAGTAGCGATTTTGGGAAAAAATAAGTAATAAAGGCACAGATGTGAGAAATAAAGTTGTGGTTGAGATATAACATTAATTAATTTGACAAGAAATAAGTAGCAATTACAAGAAATAAAGTCACAACTGTGAAAAATAAATTTGTTCAAGTAAAAAAAAAAGTTGAATTTTACAGGACATAAAGTAGTAATTACAAGAAATATTGTCACATTTTAATAGCTATTTTTAAGAAATGTTTTAATATTTCATATTTTTGACCACTAAACTGCCTCTTTGATTCCCCCTGATATTCCATACACCAGTGATCCTTTTTTGATAAGTGATCAAGAAGCATTAGCCATATTTCTTAAACTGTTTTTGTGAATGATTATGCTTTGGCACACTTAATAAAATGAAAAAAAAAAACAAAAACAAAACAATCAGCAACAAGAAAAACATCTGACTAATTTGTTGCGATTCCAAGTAAACACAAAACGGCAGAGATCTGCAGGAGCATTAAACTGCTGAAGGATGAGCTGTGGCAAATCGTTACGACACTACAGAGGATGCTTACGATGCTTTGCGTCGCACGGCATATGATGAAACTGCACTCGGTAAAAGGTTGCAGTGACTATTAGTCATTAGTGATATAGTTCAGCGCTAACATGGACAACCCTTAACGGTTTGCGGCCATAAATCCAGCTTTATATTCTCGCCCTGAATCATTCCAACGATAGATTGATCTTCCATACAGTGGCTGACTTCATGTTTTGGGCCAGAGCCAATTGCTCTCTTTCTTTGTGATTTATGCACATGCACAAATGTACGATCACAGCCCAGGACGCATACGTGCAAACATATGTATCTAAACACACGTGAGGTCAAGGTTCAAATTATTGGCTTCAAAGTGGTGACATGTACTTATTACTACACCTCTGAGACCTTATATCAATGGCTTACAGTGGGGAAGATGAGAAACGTGAGACATCTGACGAAGGCCAAAGTGTTAAAGTGTTTTTAGCGTAGCCAAGTCCTTGTGGTGCAAATAATCAGAGGACAGGAAACACCACACATTCTTCTGCTTTAACACCTGCACATGGTGAAAAACAGACTAAATTTGAAATCAAATGCAATGCACTATTGCGTTATGATGTGTGTTGACTAGAAATGCATCGGCCAATCAAAAACCACCAATGATCAGGGCCTTTCTGGTATTGTTGTGTCACTTGTTACACATTTATAACCATAAACAAGCACTTTTAACATTCAAGGAGCCCTACAAAAGACAAATTACAAATTAGTTCCCACAAGTTAAATTATGGCTGAGATTTAACTAAAACAAGGGAATGAAATTAGTACAATGTGGCCTTTTTACACTCCCCAACCACACACAAATGCAAAAAATTAGTTGTAAAGATCTAAGGTTTCATTTTATGAGAAACAAAATAGCAATTACAAGAAATAAAGTTACAATTGTGAGAAATAAAGTTGAATTTTATGAAAAATAAAGTGCCAATTTCAAAATAAAGTCTCTATTGAGAGAGAAAAAAAGTCACAGGCAAGATGTAAAGTTGAATTCTACAAGAAATAAAGTTGCAATTATGAGAAATAAAGTCAAAACTGAAATGTAAAGTTGAATTTTACAAGAAAAGAAGCAATGATAAGACATAAAATTGGGTTAAGATGTAAATTTAAATTTTATGAGAAATAAAGTAGCAGTTTCAAGAAATAAAGTCACAATTGTGAGAAATAAAGTTGCAGTTGGGGTTTAAAGTTGAATTTTACAAGAAATAAATTTGCAATTATGAGAAATAAAGTCACGACTGTGAGAAATAAAGTCAAAGCTAAAATGTAAAATTGAATTTGACAAGAAATAAAAAAACAAAGTCACAACTGTGAGAAATAAAATTGGGTTAAGATGTAAAGTTAAATTTTATGAGAAATAAAGTAGTAATTTCAAGAAATAAAGTCTCAGTTGCGGAAAAATAAAGTCACAGTCGAGACGTAAAGTTGAATTTTACAAGAAATAAAGTTGTAATTATGAGAAATAAAGTCAAGGGTTCGAGAAATAAAGTTGCTGTTGACATAATGTTAATTTCAAAAGAAATAAGTAGCAATAACAAGAAAAAAGTCACAATTGTGAGAAATAAAGTCAAAGCTGAGATGTAAAGTTTAATTTTACAAAAAAATAAAGTAGCAATTATGAGAAATAAAGTCACAACTGTGAGAAATAAAGTTGGGTTAAGATGTAAAGTTGAATTTTATTAAATAAAGTAGCAATTTCAAGAAATAAAGTCACAATTGTGAGAAATAATGTTGCGGTTGGGATCTAAAGTTGAATTTTAAAAGAAATAAAGTTGCTTTTATGAGAAATAAAGTAACAAGTATGAGAAATAAAGTCAGGTTTGAGAAATAAGCCGTAGTTGAGATATAAAGTTAAGTAATTTTGCAAGAAATAAGTAGCAATTAAAAGAAAAAAGTCAATTGTGAGAAATAAAGTCACAACTGTGAGGAATAAAGTTGGGTTAAAGTGTAAAGTTCAATTTTGTAAGAAATAAAGTAGCAATTTCAAGAAATAAAGTCTCAACTGCAAAAAAAAAATATATAAATTGGCGGTCAAGATGTAAAGTTAAATTTTATGAGAAATAAAGTAGTAATTTCAAGAAACAAAGTCACAGTTACGAAAAATAAAGTCATGGTTAAGACGTAAAGTTGAATTTGAACATTATTTTAATCATAGAATATCTATATTTAAGCTATTGTAAGTATGAATTACTTTTTTAGAATATTTTTGAAAAAGATGAACTAGGGTGACCACACATCCACCTTTTCCCAGACACGTCCTGGCCGGCTTGTCTAAATTGCCCAAAATGTTTGGGTTTTAGCTTTATTGATTATCTGTATACATATTTGCATTACTTTCACTGTTCTCTCTTTGATCCCACCTTCCCGCATGCCATGATTGGTCAATTATGTACAATGCCTGCATGCTTGGTCAAGCTTGTTTTTAGTCATTACCTCCAGCAATTATGAAGACAATAGAAAAAACAAATTCCAAGCCACAACATTTTAGGGAATTTAGAAGTCCCAGGTCAAGACATATCCAAGAAAAAGAGGACATATGGTCACCCTAAATTAACAGATTCAGACCAAAAGTCTGTCAAGACACTGACCCTTAAAAGAGCGTAGCAGAAAACCACCAACAATAGTGTCGCCTGTTTGCTCTACCAGTACAAGACAATGATTGGCAATTGTTACTGGCACACAGATTTTGTACCTAGCGATCACTATCAAAACCTCCGAGCTGGAGTATACAGGGAATCTCCAGTGGGCTGCTGAGAGTCGCTGGCTCAAAAACCATTGTGTGTCTGGCTCAGGCAGCAGCTGAGGGAGAAAACAGAACAACATCTGTCGAAAAGGAACTTCACTTCATGCTTGTTGCAGCCAGCCAGGAGATTAAAGTCTGTATTAAAGAGCATGTGAATGGAAATATTTTGGTTTCCTCAGACAACTAAACTAGCAAGCTGTAGTTATCAATCACCACAAATCATTTTCCGTAAAACTGAGGGAAAAGTTTTCTTAAAATGATGTGAATGTTAAACAGGCGTAGCCAGATTCTATACTGTTTACTTCTTCAACAACCATGGCAAGATGTATTAAACAAACATAATCAAATTAGCAAAGCTTTCAACAAATACATACTTTGTGGAAATCGCTAGATTCTGCGAGGGCCTGATGTTAAGGAAAATGTAGCACATATGCTAACACTGTGTCTCGCAGCGTTAAGGAAACTTTTAGGCACGTGGTGTGGGTCCGCTTGGAGCAGGTCCGTCAGAATGTAGGTCAGTCAGGTGGGGCCCGAACTGAAGCTAAACTGAGGCTAAACTTTATAGCCATGACGGAGGCTCTGGATCTAAAGTCACACTGACTTAACCGCAGCCATCTACAGTGTTCCCAGCAGAGTAAACAGACTCCAACAGATGCTAACAAAAGCGCTGCTGCCACACACAGTCCAGAGAGTGTCATATGCCCTCCTGTTCCAGATGTATGTTTCCAATCACCAAGCTCTCTTTAATCAAATCAGGAAGTTAATAGCTTCACGGGATCATTAGAACAAACTCTTGTTGAAAGAAAACAAAAGGCTAAGGGTCTTATTTATTGTGACTCTACACGGCTCTTTTAGGTTATGTGTAATTAAGTCTAATGGTAAAAATAGAAGGCACTTCTGGTAAACACTTTATACAGAAATGAACTTGACCCGTGGTATTCATCACAATAATATACACACGGCGGAAGTATTTAATGACTAAAGACTGTTTCTGCTTTGATGCTCTGGATGTTTTCCTATCGATTCACGCTAGCGCCATCTAAACCACAAACGGCTGATGATAAAGTGAAAAGAAAGAACCCAGGATGTTTTTTTTTTTTTTGGAGGTTTATGTTTTGATAAGACAAGAAAGGATACTTTGAACCCTATGGGAAGAATGTTTTTCGGGATTTTAAAGGGATTTATAGGCTTTTTGAAGAATCTACTGGTCATTTTTTCTTATGCAATTACAATAAAAGCAGAATTGCAATTAAATTGTATTTAATTGTAATAATAACCACAAATTACCTTTTTTTAAAATTGTTTTGAATGAATAAATGCAGCCTTGAAGAGAATAACAGACGTCTTTAAAAAAAAAAATTAATCTTACTGACCCCAAACTTTTAAACAATAGTGTATTATGATTTTACTTATTTTATTATTATTATTAATTGAAAAAAAAAAACGTATAGATTCAGACAAAACCGGGAAACCACCAACCACCAGTATCAGTAAACCTTATTTTTACATTAAATTTTATGTATTTTATCTAAAGCAACTTCCAGTGTTTTTTTTTTCCTGGAATTCGAACCCATGATTACGCTGTTGCTAGCACAATGCTGTACCAGTATAAAAGAAGACTGCAACTTTCAATATTGAAAAAGTATTGGATGCAGTCATTGATTCATTAAGTGAAGTTAAGAACTAGATCAGTTTGATTTATTAACCTCACCTCATACAATTTCCGTCCCAAACATTTTATGAGAAAACGCAAAGCCTGTTGGGAGAACGCAAAGGAGCATTTTATTTTATTTTATTTTGTTTTTTGTTGTTTTGTTTTTTGTTTTGTTTCGTTTTATTTTATTTTATTTTACTTTATTATGTTATGTTATGCTACCATGTATCTTTAGAGGCATTCACATTGCTGTGTCTTCATTGTTATTGTTGTTAATTGTTATTAATTTTTATTCCTGGAAATTCTGTGAAACACTTTAAATGTATATCTAATTCTCACACAATGCTATAGTATGACTTAGCACAACTTGTAAGGACAACTTTTATGATATTTTATGGTGCTTTTGTGTAATTGTTACAAATTGAAAGCTCCAGTTCACATTTTTCATAATTCCAGTTGAAAAAAAAACTGACAAATACATTAATCAAAAGTTTCTTGTTTTCCATGAAAGAAGGAAACTCAACAAGGTTTGAAAAGACATGAGGGTGAGCACATGACAACATTTTCATTTTTGGGTGAACTATTCCTTTATGCAGTGTTTGAAATGCGATTTGAACCTTGAAACCATTAAGTCACGTGTTCTGCGAGCAGTAGAGTATCTGCAGTGGTTTGCTGTGTTTGGCAGCTGCCCAACAGGTCTTGTTTCGTCTGTGCTTTGGCTGTGTGATTCTAAGTCTTGGAGAGAGGGGGAAACCCTTCAGCGAGGCTCAGAGGAGGCCTGGTGCAAGGGCTGGACTGCACTATTTAGGATCCCCTCCCATATATTGACATTGACCTCATGAGGTCACCATTTCCCAAAAAAAATTTGTCATCTCTAACAAGAACTGGGAAAGCCTTAATCTAACACCTAAAGCTTTACATTATCTATGCCTTGAAACAGACATTAGTGTATATATATATAAAAAGAGATACATCTGATATAGTTTTATTCTTCGAAATTAGATTCTTAAAAACTGTTATGATGCCAAATGTTTGATTCAAAGGGAAATTTGAAAGTTCTTAGCTGTAGGTGTGTGTATGCGGAAAGTATGTGCTCTTCTTCTCCTGGGAACTCATTATGAGAATATGGTGCCGGGTTCTATTGCTACAGTCGTGCCAGTTCTGGAGATTCCCTTCTGGAACAAGAACTGAGCGCTCGTCTAGACTACAGCATGAGAAAAACCTCCATACAGAATATATACATGACAGTGGAGACAGTAGGTGTGTTTCCATTACACATTTGCGCAAAACCTTTGCAAAATTTTAAAGATGTTGATAAAAAACAGTTGCAAAATGACAGCGTTTCCATTAACCAATGTTATGCGACTAAAAAGTACTTTTCTCCTCTCGCGATAAGTCATGGCAATGGACGTTGGTAGGTTTACGTATGTCGGAGCCACAACATTAGCCATTCATTTTAATCGAAGGAGACGTAGGCATCTATCTTTACAGAAAAAGCGCGGAGAGCCGCTTCTGGGACAATTCTGAAACTGAAACGAGAAACGGCGTGTCTGGTTTAAATACAAGCATTGACTAGAGTGGCCGTGATCAACTCCGCAGACTTGTGCAGTGTAAATAAGGGGTTATCCAAGCTTTAATGGCAGGGAAAGCCCCTTATTTAAGCATTGTGTAGTCAATGCTTGTGTAAGCGGCCAAATATGAGGTGTCTTTTTTTGAGGTTATAGTAGATTAAAGAATGATCATGTGACTTTTGTTGTATGTATGCAAGGTGATCCGCAAATGCAAAAAAGCTGTTTCCATTGCAGTTTTGCGATTCCTTTTTCGAACAGCCTGAAAAAACACCTTGTGCGAGTGTAAAAACTTTTATGCGTTATATGTGAGTTTCTGCGAAATTGACTTGTTTCCATTATTTTCAATTCGTATTTTCAAAAGAATGATTCATTTGCAAACCGGACATTACAGATTGTCTATTTTGAGGCTACGGATTACAGGTAATAATTTGATAAATAATGTTCATTTTCTTGCACAGACAGATTGTTTTGCTTCATAAGACCTTAATATTATCAGGAGCCATGGGTATTAATTTTGGGTGAACTATTCCTCTGTAGGGCAAACTAAAACTAATATTACAAAATACTTCTATTTCTTGATTATGATTGGCTATGCCATATTTGAAGCCACTGTAAAATACTCATGATGTGTTGTTGAAGTACATTGCTTGGTGGAAGAATTTAAATGTTTTTGTTATTGGTGTGGTATTATACACATTTTAAAAGGATAGTTCTGTGATTCCAGTACTGAAAATTCTGTAAATAATTACTCACCCTCATGTCATTTCAAACCTCTAAGACCTTTGTTCATCTTCAGAACACAAATTAAGATATTTTTGTTGAAATCCAAGAGCTTTCCGACCCAGCATAGACAGCAATGCACCTGACTCGTTCAAGGCCCAAAAAGGTAGTAAGGACAAACATTTTTGGTTGAACCACTGACGTCTAATGGATGTTTTAATGATGACCTTACTACCTTTCTGGACCTTGAATATGTCAGTTGCGCTGCTGTCTACGCAGGGTTAGAAAGCTCTGGATTTCATCAAGAATATCTTAATTTGTGTTCTTAAGATGAATGAAGGTTTGGAACGCCATGAGGGTGAGTAATTAATGACAGAATTTTCATTTTTGGGTGAACGTTTCTGTTTAAATGATTAAATGTTTAAATGTTGTTTTATCATCAATTGAAGTGTGGTGTAACCAAATTTACATTCCATTTCAGTCAGAGTAAAACAGACTGAAATTAATGAATACGGCATGACAAAGTACTGACTATATTCAAATGATATTTCTGCCAAAATACAAAAACTATGAATAAAACCAATAAAATTCACACTGGCAGTCACTTGCTTGTAATACATCATATTGTGTGAAACACACTGCACGACGCAAACAGAAATAAAATTTAAAGTCGAAATGTAGCTACTTATAGTGCTGTGCCATCTTTCAAACAATACACCATACACAAATATCATCAGCATGAATCTCTTTTCCATAAACATCTCGGTGATAGCTGGACAGGGTGAGGGAGACTTAGGGCTGGTAAGGGAGCAGTTCTCTGGCCCGCGCATGATTTAAAATCACCAAGAGCCATGGCCTGATTCATCTCTGTCTCTCTAGGCCAGGTTCAGGCTACAAAGGCAGTCTCAGTTGTTTTAGTGTACTAACAGGCATGCCACAAGGGCTGGTCTGGTTTAGGAAGTGTTTGATTTGATTCAGTATTGTTTTTGTTAATTAAAACCTAAAACTATCAAAAACTGTTTTTGTTAATTGAAATTATAAAAAGTAAAAAATTGAAATGTTAATTAAAATGTTGAGAAATAAAAACAATTATAGATATTGCCACTTCTATATACATATTATGTACCATATACATGTGAAGTCAAAAGTTCACATACACCTTGCAGAATCTGTTTTTACCAAAATACCAAAATACACTTGATTCTTAATAATGTGTTGTTACCTGATCCACAGCTTATATATTTCATCCATATTTTATATATTTATTTTCTTTAGTGATAGTTGTTCATAAGTCACTTATTTGTCCTGAACAGTTAAACTGTCTGCTGTTTTTTTGAAAAATCCTTCAGGTCCCAAAAATTCTTTGTTTTTTTTAGCATTTTTGTGTATTTGAACCCCTTCAAATAATGACTGTATGATTTTAAGATCGATCTTTTCACACTGAGGACAACTGAGGGACTCTTACAAAAGGTTCAAACGCTCACTGACGTTTCAGAAGGAAACACAATGCATTAAGTAACTTTTGAATTTGAAGACCAGGGTAAATTTAACTTATTTTGGCTTCTGGGAAACATGTAAGTATTTTCTGTAGCTTCTGAAAGACCGTACTAAATAAAAAAATATGATATTTAGGCAAATAAACGTACACATCTTCATTCTGTTCAAAAGTTTACACCCCTAGTTCTTTTTTTTAACAATGACAGTCAATGGGGTCCAAAACAACATTGAGATATTCTTGTGTGCACTTGGCTCGGTGTTCTACAGATGAAAGTAAGTCCAACAGGTTTGGAATGTCATTAGGGTGAGTAAATGATGACATAACATTTATTTTTTGGGTGAAATATCCCTTTAAGTCTCTCTAATATATTGATGTCCTGCACCACCCTACAGACACATTACGTAAGGCTCTGTACTCAATATCACACATTTTACAAGAAAAGCTTTTACATGGACACTTAAAATCAATTTAATAGCATACCTATCTGTAAACCACAAGGATAGTGATTTGAAGGCAGAACTAGCTTTCAGACAGTCTAGGGAGTTAGAAAGATGGCTATTGATGTTAACTGCCAACTAGTGCACTTCGTAACTCTGTCATCAGAAATGGAGTGATAAACATTCTCATGCTCTCTTCCTGCTAATTTCACCTTCCACTGTTCACTCATAAAATTTATCTGGGCCGATCTGCCGCTCTGGTGGAATCCAGATGGTTGTGGAACCCCAGGTTCAGCCACTGTGATGGGGTTATGGGGGAAAAGCTCCCTCAGGTCTAGGAAAAGACGGCAGCCACTGAGAGGCCTCTCGCCCGAGGCGCACGTGTGAGGGGCCCCAATCACAGGGCTGAACTCAGCTCACAGAGGGACACTAAATGGAGAGGGTGTGTGTGTTTTAGCAGGGATATTATATGGGAACCGAAAGTTCTGACACTTCATGCCCATGATCAAACAGTGAAATAAAATGGTGAGAGACATGTTAAAAACGTTAAATGTGAAGCGCACATTTTAGTGAATCACAAAAATGTACCACAAATTTAATTAAATGCACAACAATGGACACATATTGTGTGACTACTATGTGACTACTACTGCAAAAAATAATACATAAAATGAATAGTATCAAAGTTCATTTAAATGTGCATTTATTAAATGTATAAATGTACATATAAATCAATCAATCAAGCAATTAGTTAAACAAGTACTGCTGTTCAGAAGTTTGGAGTTAGTAAATGTTTTTGAAAGCCACCAGAGCTCACAATTTTTGCATTTATCTGATTTCCTATTACTATCAATGTTGAAAACCATGGAAGCCCGTTTCTGCACTGAATTTAAAAAAAGAAAAAAAAAAAGGTAACTGCAACTTTTTATGTCACAATTTTTTATCACAACTGCAAGTTGACATCTCACAATTCTTTTTTTTTCTAAGGATAGTGATACTAACTTGCAATTTTGACTTTTTTTTCACAATATATATATATATTTTGAAGTATCAGTCTTTTTTCCCCCCTCAGAACTGGACCTTATAACTCACAATTGTTAGTTTTTATCTCACAATTCTGAGGAAAAAAAGTCAGAATTGTGAGATATAAACATGCAATTCTGAGAAAAAAAGTCCGAATTCTGAGTTTATTCTCTATTCGAAATTCTGACTTTTTTTCTCTCAATTTTGACTTTATAAATCGCAATTGCAAGTTTATATCACACAGTATTGACTTTTCCCTCGTAATTTTGACTCACAACTGCGAGTTTATATCATGCAGTTATGAAGGAAAAAGTTATAAAAAGTTAAACTGTGAGGAAAAAAGTCAGAACCGTGAGATACAAATGCAATTCTCAGAATTGCTACTTAATATCTCACAGTTCCGACTTGATTTGTCTCAACTGTGTTTATATTCCGCAATCTTGACTTTTTTCTCACAATTTTGACTTTATAACTCGAAATTAGGAGTTTATATCACGCAATTTAGACTTTTTTCTCGCAATTTTATGCGAGAATATATATAATATATATCACGCAATTATGAGGAAAAAAGTTATAAAAAGTTAAAATTGCGAGAAAGAAAATCAGAACTGCAACTTTATATCTCGCAATTTTAACTTTATATCATGCAATTCTGACTATATTTGTTATTATATATAGTTTCATATATATATATATATATATATATACATACTTCATATTTTTGTAGAAACCATAATACTATTTTTTTTATGTATTGATGAATAGAAACTTCAAAAGAACAGCATTTATTTTTTGTAACAATGTAAAAGTCTTTACTGCCACTTTTGATTAGTTTAATTTCTGAAAAAGTATTAATTTCTTTGGTGTTTATACTGTATTTGTTTTATATATCTCCTAACAGGTTACAGATTTTCTATGTGGTCTTATTGGAGCGCACTGTATATACCTGGCTAGCGTTTTACATTCAGTCTGTCATGTCGATCTATAAAGTTGAATGTATTCGGTTGTCTCACTGCCTTGATTTTCACAGACAGAGCAAAACAGGATCATAAGCGTGCAAATGTGTTGGACAGAACACAGAGTGTGTTAAGAGGGAAGGTGTAAACCCAGATTTACGCTGTGGCACTGACCCAACTTCTCCATGTGTTTTCATGCACTTGGCTTGAAGCGATGGCGCTGAAATCTCAGGCCTCTAGTATTCCTATCAACGATCCCCCAGGTGCTCAAAGCAGCCAACAAGAGCGGCCCAGCAGAAGAGCAGCCTTATCTCACCATGATATGTCATATTCCCCCAAGAGAAGATGTGGATCTGCATAGACAAATGCATGTTCGTCTGCCAACGTCATGGGTTTGATTCCCAGGGAATGCATTTTAAACTTAGTCACTGAAACGAAACTTAGTCACATTTTCGTCATGCTGTATAATGGTTGAACTGGTAAAAAAAGATCTCATGACAAAAGACAGACAGGTTGAATGAAATATCTCACATGGAGATGGCTAAACGTCAACTTGTCAGCTTTTTCAGATAATCCTCGGCACTTCTGTAATGAAGAACAAGCATGTGCACATGGTTGCCAGATTGCACAAATTAAGCAAAACGCCTGGCAGAAAATGTATCCTTTTAATAGCGCAGCTCTGATTTGGGGATTTGAATAATATTTTGTCTCCTTTTTTTCGACTAAAATTTCTGTATAGCTTTTATTTTTTAAAACACATTTAAGTCTTGTCTTTTATTGTCAAAGATGTTGCATGTTGATATAGAGACAGTTATCGTTGACCTTATTGTCGTCTCGTCATTGTCTCGTTTTAGTCATGGGAAAAAAGCTTGTCAACAAACATTTTTCATCATAGTTTTGTTAACAAAATTAACACAACCTCCAGAGTAAAAGTTGTAAATTCTGTCACCTCCAGCTTTTGAAAATCTGCAGACTGACTTTGACATTTGAGAACTATCATTTTTATTGACCTTACTGTTGTCTTGTCATTGTCTCATTTTAGTCTTGTGAAAAAAAACTTGTCAACGAAAATTTTCATCATAGTTTTCATCAACAAATATAACACAATCTCCAGAGTGAAATTTGTAAATTCTATCATCTCCAGCTTTTGAAAATCTGCAGAATGACTTTGACATTTGACAACTGTCGTCAATTTTGTTCAAACTGTAAATGGTGGGAAAAATTTGGACAAAAGTGAAGTGTATTCCAGCTTTAAAATTGCCTCCAATTTTCTGTTTTATTCTATGTGGACCCGGACGTCTCTGCTATTTTGATTTCACATGACTATTTGAAAACTTACTTTATTTTTAAGATTATGAGATATTTTCACTTATATAATAAACCAGTATCTCACATGGAGATTGCTAAACTTCAGCTTACTTGTTTGTCAGTGTTTTCAGATCATCGTCGGGCACTTCCGTAATGAAGAGCAAGCGTGTGCACATGGATGCCAGATTGCAAAATTAAGCAAAATGTCAGGCAGAAAATGTATCCTTTTAAAAGAGCAGCTCTGATTTGGGGATTTGAACTTTTGATATCTGGCAACCGCATACATGAACACTTTCTTAGTAAAGCCACGTACAGCAGTACACAATAATATTTTGTCTCCTTTCTTTCGACGAAAATAAAAAGAGATTTTTGTATAGTTTTTATTTTTTAAAATACATTTTAGTCTCGTCTTTTATTGTCAACGATGTTGCATGTTGATATAGTCACAGTTATTGTTCATTAAACTCACTGTCATCTTGTCATCATCTTGTTTTAGTCATGAGAAAAAAAGCTTGCCAACATTTTTTGTCAAAGTTTTTGCTAACGAAATTAACACAACCTCCGACTGAACTGGAATCACAGGTTTAAAGTTAAATAAAAACAGTGAAATCTGTGAATTCTGTTATCTCCAACTCCAATTTTTGAAAATCTGCAGACTGACTTTGATATTTGACAGTCAGTTGACTATCGTTTTTATTGACCTTATTGTCATCTTGTGATTGTCTCATTTTAGTCATGGAAAAAAAATCGTCAACGAACATTTTTCGTCATAGCTTTCATTAACGAAATTAACGCAGCCTCCAGAGTGAAATTTGTGAATTTCTCCAACTTTCGAAAATCTGCAGACTGACTTTGACATTTGACAACTATCGTCAACTTTTTCAAACTGTAAATGGTGGGAAAAAATTGGACAAAAGTAAAGTGTATTCCAGCTTTAAAATTGCCTCCATGGACCCGGATGTCTCAATGGGGGCTGCCATTTTGAGTTCACATGACCACTTGGACATGTACTTTATTCTTAAGATTATTAGATATTTTTGCTTATATAATAAATTAATATCTCACATGGAGATCGCTAAACTTCAGCTGACCTGTTTTTCAGTGTATTTAGATCAGTGTCGGCACTTCCGTAATGAAGAGCAAGCGTGTGCACATGGATGCCAGAGTGCAAAATTAAGCAAAACACCAGGCAGAAAATGTATCCTTTTAAAAGAGCAGCTCTGATTTGGGGATTTGAACTTTTGATATCTGGCAACCGCATACATGAACACTTTCTTGGTAAAGCCACGTACAGCAGTCCACAATAATATTTTGTCTCCTTTCTTTTGACGAAAATAAAAACAGATTTTTGTATAATTTTTATTTTTTAAAATACATTTTAGTCTCGTCTTTTTTCGTCAACTATGTTGCATGTTGATATAGTCACAGTTATTGTTTATTAAACTTACTGTCATCTTGTCATCGTCTCGTTTTAGTCATGGGGAAAAAAAGCTTGCCAACATTTTTCTTCAAAGTTTTTGTTAACGAAATTAACACAACCTCCGGCTGAATTGGAATCACAGGTGTAAAGCTAAATAAAAACAGTGAAATCTGTGAATTCTGTTATCTCCAACTCCAATTTTTGAAAATCTGCAGACTGACTTTGACATTTGACAATCAACTGACTATCATTTTTATTGAACTTACTGTCATCTTGTCATTGTCTCGTTTTAGTCGTGGGGGAAAAAAAATTGTCAACGAACATCTTTCGTCATAGCTTTCATTAACTAAATTAACGCAGCCACCAGAGTGAAATTTGTGAATTTCTCCAACTTTCGAAAATCTGCAGACTGACTTTGACATTTGACAATCAATTGAGTATCATTTTGATTGACCTTATTGTCATCTTGTCATTGTCTCGTTTTAGTCGTGGGAAGAAAAAAACAAAACAAAACAAAAAAAACAAACATCTTTCGTCATAGCTTTCATTAACAAAATACACAGCCTCCAGAGTGAAATTTGTGAATTTCGAAACTTTCGAAATTCTGCAGATTGACTTTGACATTTGACAATCAACTGACTATCATTTTTATTGACCTTATTGTCATCTTGTCATTGTCTCATTTTAGTCATGGAAAAAAAAATTGTCAACAAACATTTTTCGTCATAGCTTTCATTAATAAAATTAACGCAGCCTTCAGAGTGAAATTTGTGAATTTCTCCAACTTTTGAAAATCTTCAGATCGACTTTGACAATTATTGTCAGCTTTTTCAAACTGTAAATGGTGGGGAAAATGTTGGCATCAGAAACATCACGAAAACTTTCAGTCTACAAAGCATTTTGGTTATTTCCAGTTTTAGATGAAAAAAATTGACACACTTTCAGTGTGGTCTGCAGTGTACGTGTGTGCATGTTCCCCAAAAGAACGTTGCAAGGAAAAGATCACCGCAGCGTGTGTTTCTTCTTCTGGTCATGAGAAACTAGGTCATCTGTGAGCCAGGTTACAGCCATGCAGCAGAGAAGAGAGGCAACAACAGCAGCTCTTTCCCACAGCCAGACCAATCCATTCCAAACAAACAACCAACTCGCACAAAAACAGCAAAAACAGAGACAAATGAAGTAAACAGAGTGCAAATGAGCGGGAATGGATTGAAGCTATCATTTAGACAACTTGTCATCATCATCACCCTCTTGATCTCCCTCACTGTATCTCTGGTTCTCTTTCGCTTTCGCTCCATCCCAGATGGGAGTTTGGCATTTGGCGTCTTAATCAACTGAGTTGTTTGTGTCTATGTGGGTTCAAACCTATAACCAGGGCACAAGCTCTGATTGCAAGTAAACACTCTGAAATCAGGTCCCACCAGGACAATGCAGCTTTATTTCAAGTGTGTTTCATATTGAAACGAATTGAGCTGTAAATATAAGGATGCACGACAAACCTTTAGAGAAGCACGCAGGCTCAGTTTGAGATAATTATGGCATCCTGTTACCCAAAGGTGAGCTGAGACTTCCTGAGAGTCCATAAAAGCATAGCAGCAGCATGAATCATGTGGGTGTGGAAACTAGGAAATAAAATGTGGAAGTCTAAAAAGGAATAACCACATTGCCTGTAAAACACCTGAAGAACTTCCACATTGAGAAAACTACTTTGACGTTCTGTAGGGAAAGTCTAGCATAACTGTTGTACCAGTCGGTCCTCAAACGCACAAAATGTATTTCCATTTTGGGCTAGCTGAAATATTATACTGTGGGGAGTAATGTGTAGCTTTGTTTTTGTGTTACAGAAAGCCGCTGTCATTGTGGACAGGCTGTAAATCGTACAGACTGCCAGTAAGTCTCAACATGCGGATTTAGTGTTTAGGTGTCTGTCGTCAGTCCCTGACCCTGTAAATCCAACTGCTTTGACTATAAACAAGCAGCGCCCAGTAAAGAAATCACACTGAGCTCTCCCACAGAGCATGAAGACTGAATTCACAAACAAAAAACATGCACAATCGTTTAAACGTTTACTTCTTGTTTCTGAAAAAAATTAACGCTTTTCTATCAGGACTGTTCTGGGCAGCCTGTCATGAATGAGCAGGAAGAGAAGCAATAACCTCCTTACGGTTAGAAGAATAAACCAAAAAGAACCAAAAAGGAGTTGAGGAAACAAAGAATATCAGAAAGCCAAGTCCCGACTGTGATGAAAGGAGGAGCTGGGGATGGAGGAGGATAATTTGCTCCTGAGCAAGCAATAAAACTGCTGAATAATACTGTATAGACCTTATATAGGAATGCTGTGATAGGCGTCATATTCCTATAGGTAGATGTGGATCAGATGACTCAAATGACCTGCCAGAGCTAACACTATGCTTGATATATTCAACAAGAATGAACATTTACAATGTTTTAAAAGATTGCTATTTCAAATACATGCTGGTTTTTTATTTCTGTTCATCAAAAATTCTTAAAAAAAAACAAAAAACAAAACAAATCACGTACTAAGCATCACAGTTTCTACAAAAATATTAAACAGCATGACTGTTTTAAATGTTTTTAATGATGGTAAGAAATTTATGGAAGCCCATTTCTGCAATTTTTCTCTTTCAATCAACTCAATTTTTGCAATTGTCACAATTGCGAGTTATAAAGTCACAATTGCGAGAGATAAACTCACAATTCTGAGAAATATAAACTCATAATGCAGACTTTTTTCTCACAAATGCAGGTTTGTATTTTGCAATTATGTTTTTTTTCTCAGAATTGTAAGATATAAACTCGCAATTGTAAGTTTTTAATTTAGTATTGCGAGAGATAAACTCACAATTCTGAGAAATGAACTAGATATAAACTCGTAATTCAGACTTTTTTCTCGCAAATGCGAGTTTGTATTTTGCAATTCTGACTTTTTTCTCTGAATTGTAAGATACAAACTCGCAGTTGTGAGTTATAAAGTCTGTGACAGTGACAGAAATAAAATTACATCTTAAAATATATTTAAATATTTATCTAAATAGAAAAAAGTTATTTAAAATCACAATAATATTTCACAATATTACCAATTTTACTGTACTTTTAATAAAATAAAATAAAATAAAGCCTTAGTGAGCCTGAAAGACTTCTTTCAAAAACGTTTAAAAAAATTTTACAAACCCCAAACTTTTGAACTGTATATTGTGTTTCATTTACTGATTTATCTGTTCATTACTTATAAAATTGACATCTATAGCTGATTGAATATGAATTATGTAGTTGATTTTTGTCTGTAATAATGCAGTGCTACACTTATTTTGGCTTTTTTTTTTTTTCTTTTGGCTGATACCAGCCATTTGTAAAATCTTTTATTTGTGTCCTTGGAACTGCAGTGACAGTCTTATGTTTTAATTTTCAGTTCCACAGAAACTCAACAAATCTATTTTAATTTTGCATTTATAATAATCACTTCTAACAATGACGTTTATAAAATCTTAGATCCACTGGATCTCTTGATTCAAAAAAAAAAATTAAAAAGGTGAAGTTTATATAGGTCATTGAGGCACATTTGCTTCTCACAAGGAAAGAGACTTGCATGTGAAATTTTAAGTCTTTAAATCAAATTGCATAGTGGAGCTGACATTTTGAGTAATTGCTGGACGACCATACATCTCATCAATCCCACAATTACATAATATGCAACTAGCCACAGACCATTTATGCATTCATAGTTCTGTGATTTTTTTACTATACTGATTAAAAGTTACAGCTATTCAAAATGTGGAATAAAAATAACAACAGGACCGAGCAGTTTACACTGGATTCCTAACAATCCATACAGTATATACAGTACATCATATGGCTCTAATGTAATGTTCTGCTTTTGTGTATTTGTATACACACAGACGCCCCGCCACCCACATGCACAAACAAGCTTTTAAGAAAGGAAGCTGATACCCTCAAGCTTTAACATACAAGTATACCACACAAGTACGCTTCAGATGCCCAGATGTAACCACTCGTGTGCGTATTCGCAAACAAAACAAGCACTGAAATGCACCATCACGCACACCGCTCATTGACCCCAATAATTGGCATTAGCAAACGCGTTGCTCCTGTTTGCCCTGGCTGATTTACTCTCCCCATGAACGTGAGGTGAAAGGTCAGGCATGTTAACAGGCCGCTAAAAGCTTCCTCTGCCGGGGGATGAGGTTGCAGGGCAACGGGGAGGTCTAAAGGGGGCTGGAAACCCTTCCCGAGAGGTCATCCGTATTTCACAGCCCACTGCGAGAGGGCAGGGCCCACATGCTTAAGCGCCCAATAAAAAGGCCTGGCAGGATGTTGCAGATCGTAAACCGAATTTCAACAACCCCCCTGCCGCCCCTCCCTCTAAGGAAAAGAAGACATTATGATGCTTTATTGGCAATTAATAGTTCTGGGTGGAAAAAGTTTGGTGCCTAACTTCGAAATTTACTGTGTTGTAGTCATTTAACTCCTTGTGATGTGGTTTGGATGTATAGATGTTTGGTGTTTTTTATAGTGTTAGTGGTTTGTAGTGACATCGCTGCGAGTTACAATATTAATGTATTGTAATGTAAAACAAAGACACACTACGGGGAACACTTATTTATAACCATATATTTGAAACCATTTACAATTTTCATTTCAAATATTTTATTACTGTTGTATACTTAAAATTCTACTGATGCTATAAACTTATTTGGGGCAATATATGTGCAATTATTTGGTAACATTTTACAATAAGGTTTATTAGTTAACATTAGTTAACCACATCAGTTAACATGAACTAAGAACAACAATGCTTCTACATCATATATTAATCTTTGTTAATGATAATTTCAGCATTTACAAATATATACATTTATGAATGTTAACATTAGTTAATGCACTGTGAACTAACATGAGCAAACAATGAACATTTGTATTTTTATTAATTAACATTAACAAAGATTAATGTTCTTCATTCATGATAGTTAATACATTAACTAATGTTAACAAATGACAGATTACAGTTCAGTGTTACCAATTATTTTGCTTAGGATACAATATTAATATTATCATTTTTAATGCAGTTTTTAGAAGTATCGCAAGTATGGGAGTGTTAAGACAGAGATTAGTAATTATTAATAAATCAATAAATATAATTCAAAGGGCTTTCCAAGAATTAAAACAGTCCATTTCAGTAAATCAGTTAAAAAATCTGATTCTGGTATTTTATTCAGTAAATAAAATACCATCCAAACGTTTGGGGTCTGCACAATCTTTTTTTAAAATGTTTTTAAAAGTCTCTTATGCTCACCAATGTTGCATTTATTTGATTAATATACTGTACATCAAAAACAATAGTGAAATCTTATTGCAATTTGAAATAACTGTTTTCTATTTGAATACACATGAATATACATGATTTGTGATCCATCTTTTTACACTGATGACAACTGAGGGACTCATATGCGACTATTACAGAAGGTTCAAACACTCACTGATGGAAACACAACGGAAACACAATGCATTAAGAGTCGGGGGGTGAAAACTTTTGGAATTTGAAGATCAGGGTAAATTTAACCTGTTTTGTCTTGATGATATTTAATGAAGCAATTATGATATTAAATGAAAAAAATATGATATCTTCATTCTGTTCAAAAGTTTACACCCCTGGCTCTTAATGCATTGTTTTTCCTTCTAAAGCTTCAATGAGCGTCTGAACCTTCTGAAATAGTTGCATATGAATCCCTCAGTTGTCCTCAGTGTAGAAAGTTGTATAAATTCAACTATTATTTTCTCTTGTGGACTATATGTAAACATCTTTTATGTGAAATATCTTATTCAGGTCAGTACTAAATAAAAAAAAAAATAACAAGCATTTTGTATGATCCCTCTTATTTTGGTTGAACACTTAATGTTTTGCAGATTCTGCAAGGTGTATGTAAACTTTTGACCTCAACTGTTTTTTTTTTTAAATGTAAGTTATTCCTGTGATGGCTAACCATTACCACCATTACTCCAATCTTCAGTGTCACATGATCGTTCAGAAATCATTCTAATGATGATTTGCTGCTCTAGAAACTTTTTTTTTATTATTATTTTTAATGTTGAAAACTATTGTGCTGCTTAATATTTTTGTGGGAATGTTGCAACATTTTTTCCGCAATATTTTTTGATGGTTGAAATAGAAACCTTTTGCAACATTATAATTGTTTTTACTGTGACGTTTTATCAGGGTAATGCATCCTTGCTAAATAAAAGTATTAATATATATATTGACTCCAATATTTTTATATACTAACTCCAAACTTTTGAACATCCAAAGTGCTATATATTTGGTATTTGTTTGGTAGTGGACAATTTTAATCACATACTGTACATTCAACGTATAGTGTCATGTTTGGTAATGTGGTACCTCTGAGAATGTAGTTCTGGTAGTTCTGGTCAGCCTCAGCTCCCACTTTTATAAGACATGTGAGTCCTTCAGCCATCACAAACTCATGCACCAGATCTTTATCATCCTGCAAGAGAAACACAAGCAAAACAAATCTAAGGTACATATGAAATACCCAGAAGAAACACAGAATCTACACAAAAACAACACAGGATGTGGAAAAAAAAACACTGATGCATCTCAAAATTAATAAAACATCCTAAAGAAATCAACCATTAAGTAAACCAAACTCCATATTGCAACCAAAGATGTTTTGTTTTATTACAAAACGCTTTCAGGGTGACCAAGGAGAGTTGCAGAAAAGGTCCAGTTGTGTTTTCAGAAATGGGCTTGATTTCAAACTGACATGGCCCAAAGTGAAGCTTATGAATTCCTATCTGTCAAACGCTCTGTCAGCATTTTCTCTACGCTCCCTAAGGTTCCCCCTCCTACACCAACACATGTTGCATTGTTCTGCAAACTCTGTCCACCAGGTGCTGGGAACTTTTTTAAATAACTTGAAAAGTAGCCCAACATGCTTTTATGAACGACCGAAAGGTCAAATATGAAAAAGAAAATAATTTATTTAAAACTTTTAATCTATTTTATTGCAGTTTTAACATTTAAACTAAATATAAAATTGTACATATATATCTATTAAATTCAAATAAAATATAGCAATTTAATATAATAAATTGTTTTATATTTACAGTATATTTCATATAATTACAGTATTTTATAAAACCTACTTAATGATTTACTTTAAAGCTAAGCTGCAGAGATATTTAAATACAGAGTGTTGTTTTATAGAGCTGTCTCAGACTTGTCTCTGTAGAGTTCTTCCAGATCTCCCTCACTGAGCACTTACAGTTTTAAATCCTTTTCACTTCCTACCCATGGAAACCCTTTGTGTTTGAGTAAATTTGGGTTGCTAAGTGCTGATCGACTGCTTCCCTGCAGTAAAGAGCCCATTAAACACAGCGTATAAGAGGTGTGAGGAGCAGTACGTGTCTCCGCTTGATTTATGGCACTCACGCGCACACAGGCCCACGGCTGGGCACACTTCTCTAATTCTCCGATTACAGCATGCATCCCTGCTCCGTCCTGTGTGTCATGTGTGGAAGTGAATCGGGCTCCTGCTTATTTCGTCTGCTTTGGGATTCGCATGGACACACCCTATTGGCTGATCTGAAAATGATTAGGGGTGTTGGATTTGTGGAATTTATATTGGCACAGCCAGACTGTAATGACACAGTATGCCCACGTCTGGAGAAATGCACTTTACTGCACATGCAAAATATACTTAATCGCACGACAGCATGAAGAATGCAGTTCTTGCCACAATTCTTCCTGAGTCGAGCGATCAATCAGATGACTGCTCATACATAATGTTCTCAAGTGATTCATTCATCTTAGATTAAAATGCAGGGAGATTAGGAGGATTATGAGATCGGTTTCAATAAATGGAACTGCTGAAATGGAATTCTGTCCAAGTCCTGGATGTGTGTGTCTGTGTGTGTCTGTGTGTGTCGGTGTTGTGGGAGTAGCTAACTAAAAGTAGCACTGCTACTGACCTAACTACAATTAAGCAGCAGCTGTTTTCAAAACAGCTTTTACAGAAGCAAACTTATAATTGTACTTTTTTGTAATTGCGATTTATTATCTCACAGTTTGACTGTATGTCCCATAAAAATTACTATATAAGTGAGACTTTTTCATAACTTTGACTTTAAATCTCACAATTGCAACTTTACATCTCACAATTGCCCCTTTATACGTTTCTCGTAATTGCAACTTTATAACTTACACTGTTTTTTATATCACTCATGATCCAAAATTGCAACTTGTATCTCACTTTGATGATTTTACAGTTTGTCACAATCAACCCAGGCTCATTTGAAAAACATACATGTGGTGTCATTTCTCCAAAACCATATTGCCTTGCTGCATTTTCAAAGTGAAATATCCAGTGAGTGGCATTAAAAGCACATTCAGGTTTGTCTGGTTGTTGTACATATCACTTTAATTTGGAAATTAATTGTTAGTTGAAAGGTGCTAATAGGTTAATGCTCTATCATGTTTGAAATTAACATACCAGCTACACTAAACCCTACCAATGAGATGATAAAGCTTTTGCTGTAATAACCAGGCCATTTTAGCTTGGTTACAAGTCTTTGAGCTCTTTTAAGGCTTTATTGCAACTTGTGTTCAATGGCACTTGTACCCAAGCACTCTGCATCTGTACCAGGTGAGCTTCCAAGCATGTTTACTGAAAAAGACACAGATCTGGTTATGTGATGCAACCGGCAAAATGTGCAAGTTTATGCACCAGTGTTTCCCCTGCCATTATATTGGGGGGGGGGCGGCCTGCCCCCTCCAACCGGCCCCCCCATTGAAGGTCAAATTAATTTTATTTTCTATATAGTGCCAGATCACAACAAAAGTCATTAAAGGGTACCTCTCCTATAGAACAGGTCTATACCTTGTCCTTTTATTAAACAATCTAAATGGTGGTTATGTTATTTACCCTATTTACACGATGGCATGTAATTTCTGTCTCTACCTGGACGCCTGCCTACAATTTCTCCTCGGCGAAAACGCAGACGGGATCATGGAGTATATTCATAAAAACGGATTTACTCTATAGCGTGGAATGCCACGAAATTCGTCCATTTTTAATAATGAATATTTATAATGAATAAATCAAAATTGGGTCTGTCACTTAATTCGAATCGCGATATGGACTAATGTCTGTGAATATTAAAATGCAAAAAGACAGTTTAGATATGAATCCTGCATGTTCCGCTTGTAGAAACATTCTACAATTATTAATAAAACTTTTTAAACAGAATATTCACGCAAAGTTTCTTCCATGTATTAATTTTAACAGTAAACCTCTGTTTGTTTGCTCAAAAATAAAAAAGTTAAATTTTAATTTGATTAAAAATAAATAAATGTTTAATGCATTTGATTAGGAGAAAAATTAAAACACAAAAATTTCTGGAAAAACAAAAGAAAGAAAAAAGACTCTCTTTTTTCACTGAAATACATTTTTTTAGTTCTTATACAGAGAGTAAAGTACCGGAAATGTACTGTTGGGTACCAGCGTTTTTTTTAGATTTTAGTTTTAATTCCACTAGTGTTTATTTTGGATGGAAACTGCAGTAAATTGACCCTTCGCAGAGAGTTTGATTGACACACGATCTGACTAATCATAACACTGAATCTTCCATTTGTCCGACAAGCAAACCAGACAGGAGATTAGATTAACGTCGATGGACTTTTTGTGTATTGATGTTTTTCAGTGGTTGAATTAAGATACCTTCTGATGTTCATTCATGTTTATTTCATGCTATAACTAGTAAAGGGGAAGAGATGACTGGTTCTCTTGCCGCTTTGAACTGAGGAGCTACAGTGATCTGACACAATAAAGAGCCATAAAACGGTTTTTATTGTTTGAATTTCTTACAAAATGAAAAAACTTGAAAGCTGACACTTTGTTTCATACCAAAAGCAACCTGCTCTGTCTTGTCTGTTGGCACTCTTTGCTCCATAATGTATTTTTCACTGCGTGAGAAAATTATATGTGGCGTGACAGCACCACGGCTTGTCAGAGTTTTGCAAAAATGTAGCCAATGTCATGTTTTTCCAGTGTTTTTTAATGATCAGAATATACCCCTACTTAGACTGCAGTCACACTAGGTAGGGATGTCCAAACTCTGTCCTGGAGCGCCGGTGTACTGCAGAGTTTAGCTCCAACCCTAATTAAATGCTCTTACTAGCGATGCTAGAAACTTCAGGTGTGTTGAAGCAAGTTGGATCTAAACTCTGCAGGACACCGGCCCTCCAGGACCATGTTTGGACACCCCTGCATTAAGGGTAAAAATTTGTCCACTTAAACTGATTTATAGGTGCATTTTTTACCTCTACAGAGGCAAACTTTTTCTAGCCTTATTGTAGCCATGTTGTGTTTTAGGTCATATTCTTAACATTCCATTAAGTGTATTAATTATTATAATAAATAAAGCAATAAATAATGGCAAAACAAAATGATACTTGAAGATTTTAACCTAAAAATGCTAGTAGGTGGCGGCAAGTCTTAATTAGCGAGGCATCATGTCATTCATTCATTCATTCATTCATTCAGTAACGAAGCAAAAGGCTGTAGTTATAAGTGGGTTATTAATCACTGACTCTCTAAATCATTCAAAGCTGCAGATTCCTTCACTAACAAAACACTGCTGTTGTTTGGAGACACACACCAGTTCTGTTGCGATTTCATTGGAATTATTATTATTTCGTTGTAATATACAACAAATAAACAATTTTGACAATATTGTGTTTGAAATGTAAAATGTTCACTTAATATTACCTTTTTTGTTTAACTGTTATATGAAAGCAATTTCACATTTGCAATAGTTTAGATATTCAGGGACAATTGCATTCTTGCTCATATTTTAACCATGAAAAACAATAACTCACACAGGGTATGTTTCTCTGTCAAAGAGCGTTTCTTATTAAATCGATCTCAAGGTACAGTTCGTGTCAGTATTTGTTCTTCACGCTATTAAGTGCTACAAATCTACTTTAAAGATACAATGAACAATGAGGCAATTTTTTTCATGTCGTTTGATCGTTTCCAGCACTCCCATTTTCTCCCACGAGAAGCGGCATTTTGCTTGTCAGAAATACATGCTCAGTTTTAATGTCACTTTAAGTTGGGGTAAAATTAAATGAATGTCAAAGTTCGACATTTTATTCATGTACCCCCTCCATCACCTCATGTAGCCCCAGGGGTACGCATACCCCAGTTTGAGAACCACTGCACTAGAGGATACAGTGTGAGTTCCGTTCAAGGGGAACATTTTGTGTAAACACATGTACCATGGTTCCCTGAGAAGGAACAAGAGACTGGGTTCTCTAGTGGGCACTACGGGGAATGCTATAGTGCTCATTACAGGAACCATGGTTCCCCGAGAACAATACACTGTGTCCACTAAAGGATGCAGTGCGAGTTCCCATGAAGGGGAACATTTCGGATTACACATGTACCATGGTTCCCTGAGAGGGAACGAGAGACTGCATTCTCTAGCGGACACTACGGGGAATGCCATAGTGTTCATTAGAGGATGTAGTACGAGTTCCCTTTAAGGGGAACGTCTCGGGTTAAGCATGGAACCATGGTTCCCCGAGAGGGAACGAGACACTGTGTCCACTAAAGGATGCAGTGTGAGTTCCTTTGAAGGGGAACATCTCGGTTATGCATGGAACCATGGTTCCCTGAGAGGGAACAAGACACGGTGTCCTCTAAAGGACGCAGTGTGAGTTCCTTTGAAGGGGGACATTTCGGATTACACATGTACCATGGTTCCCAGAAAGGGAACGAGAGACTGCATTCTCTAGCAGACACTACGGGGAATGACATAGTGTTCATTAGAGAATGCAGTACGAGTTCCCTTTAATGGGAACGTCTCGGGTTAAGTATGGAACCATGGTTCTCCTAGAAGGAACAAGTAACTGTGTCCACTAAAGGACGCAGTGCGAGTTCCCTTGAAGGGGGACATTTCGGATTACACATGTACCATGGTACCCCGAGAGGGAACGAGAGACTGCGTTCTCTAGCGGACACTACGGGGAATGCCATAGTGTTCATTAGAGAATGCAGTACGAGTTCCCTTTAATGGGAACGTCTCGGGTTAAGTATGGAACCATGGTTCTCCTAGAAGGAACAAGTAACTGTGTCCACTAAAGGACGCAGTGCGAGTTCCCTTGAAGGGGGACATTTCGGATTACACATGTACCATGGTTCCCTGAGAGGGAACGAGAGACTGCATTCTCTAGCGGACACTACGGGGAATGCCATAGTGTTCATTAGAGAATGCAGTACGAGTTCCCTTTAATGGGAACGTCTCGGGTTAAGTATGGAACCATGGTTCTCCTAGAAGGAACAAGTAACTGTGTCCACTAAAGGACGCAGTGCAAGTTCGCTTGAAGGGGGACATTTCGGATTACACATGTACCATTGTTCCCCGAGAGGGAATGAGAGACTGCGTTCTCTAGCGGACACTACGGGGATGCCATAGTGTTCATTAGAGAATGCAGTACGAGTTCCCTTTAAGGGGAATGTCTCGGGTTAAGCATGGAACCATGATTCCCCGAGAAGAAACAAGACACTGTGTCCACTAGAAGACGCAGTGCGAGTTCCCTTTGAAGAGGAACCATAGTTTGGCCATGGTATTTGTAGTAAAACTGTGGTTATACAAATGGTAATCAATAAACTAAAAAAACATGGTTACTACATTTTACTACAACAAATCCATGGTTAATTAAATTATAAGTTATATAGTTTGCCTTCAACTAGCTTCATATGGAGTTAGTTATTTTTGTAGCATTTTGTATTGTAGCTAATTAGTTTTTAGCTCAAAAAAGCTTCACTGTGGTTTGACTACTTTGAGTTATGAGTAGTGTGTAGCCTGACAAGTTACAGGTCAGTAGCTTTCCCAGCAAAGCTGTGTATATATGTGCTTTGACAAAGCTAGCATGTATGTTTGTGTTTGTTTCTGCCTCAGAGTATTTGTGTGTGTTTATGCATAGCCTCTAACAGGTTTAAATTACCCACTTGTTGACAGGTGTGAACGTTTCAGGTGCTTTTGCCATTAAAAATGCCTAAAGTTTAGTGGAAAGACATTTAATCTCATACACACACACAATGCGGTGGTCAGACATGGTTCCTCTAGAGGAAAAACAGTAGCTTCCAGCACAGCTTTAAAACCAATCAATGATGGAGACACCAGCTTTGGTATCTGGCAATTTCTGTGCACTGAGAGAAATTCCAGCATACAGCCGTACAGCTAAAACATGCATGAAAACACAGACGCACACTCACACACATGTGCCACTGACCAAAAAGACATTAGCAGGTGCTCTGCGCTAATGCTAAGTCAAAGCGGGAAAGCTTACCTGAAAGATTTGCTTCAGAGAGAACAGCGCTCTTCGCAGCTCACGTCCGGTTGAGTTGTAGAGTTTTTCTGCAGGAGAAAACAGAGAAAAGAGATTTGAGTTAATCTTCATGTGCTTTACTTTCTAACATTTGCAGGTTTAGTTGGAGCCTATTTTAAGTGGACATATGCTTCATAACTCAATCACTTGGTGCTTGTGTCATAGTGTTTACTGTTCAAACTGCAGTTCTTCAGTCTGCCAGGATGTGGCAGGGTTGAGCAGAGTAATATCTGTGTGCATTAGCGCAGGAGCTAAAGCCAGACTCAGCCTCTGACTCAGCACCTATATGAAATAATGAGCACGCATCTCTCTCTTTCTCTCTCTCTCTCCCTTAGTATCCCTGATTATCTCTTTATCGATGGCTCTGAAGAGCTGTATGCAGAGACCACAGGTCGAAGCTCACAACATGCTGTGTTCTCTCTCCGTTTCTCAATGTGTCCCCATAGAGAACTCTCATTAACATTCCGACCTCAATATTGGCAGCCTAAGAGTCCAATTTAATCTTGCCTACTGCTGAGTGTGTGTTTGTGAATGTCAGACTCTGTGTGTGTGTGTGCGTCAATTCAAGCTTTGCATGCGTACATTATTAAACGCATGTGAAAAGGAATAGTAGTCTATTCACTTTTAAATGTAATACCAATTTAATGTCATCTACACTGTATTTATACAGTGGACATTTACTGTATAACTATTTTACACTGACAATCTGCACTAAAAGTAGCTAGAACATTTTCTAGAAACGTAGCTAGAAAGTTTTTAGACATGCATTTGGACGCATATTCATCTTTGATATTCAGTAAGGGTCAGGCTATCATTTAGGCTATCTCCTAAAAAAGTTACTGGCCAATGGGCAATTTGTCTCACATTTGGCTCTTACCGCCTAAATTCTTGTCCCAGTATGTTGGAAACAACTTCAACTAGTTTAATTTTCCAAATCCCCAATCGCTTAGACAGGAAGAGATGAAACTGCTAACAGGTTTCATTGCTAATAATTACAGGAATACAATACTCCATACAGGAGCAGCATATCCACCCTTTTTATAAATATTCTCAAGTATTTCAACTGAAGCCTTGCGTTTATGAGCCAGAAAGGAATTTTTCTTCCGGTTCGGCTTTATAATTGGCCGGCACGTTTCCAAAGCTTGTTTTCATATACAGTAACGACAGGGTTTTGTGTTGGGCTTGACAGGACCACACCACTGTGATTTACCTCAGGCATATGTTTCTGTTGTGGGGCTCAACAAATCATGTGGAGCAAAAAGAAGAACCGCATGAACCAAAGCCAGCCGTCTTACTTTTCAACCAATGTGTCAGAACTTTAATCTGGCTTTACTCAAATGTAAATCAAAGTTACCTCTAGGGAGAAAAGACGTTTGGCACACCTGCACAACTGAGATCAATGTAATGCTACATTTAAGGCCTGGGACTGAGGACATTTTCAGCAAATTCAGATTTTTGGGTGAACTATTTCTTTAACTGGTGTCAAAAAGGCTTCCTGTTCACTCCTCCTGTCTGCCATTGGTCAAGCAAACAGAGCAATCATAGTTGTCACACTTTTCACTGAATCAAAAATGTTAGGTTGCACAGGAGAAAGTGTTTTGTGGACAGTGGACATAACAGGCTGAAAGATTTAGAAATGATCTTTAGACCTCAGCAGCATCTGGTGGTAATTTGTTCTCTTCCTCACATTTAGCACCATGTCTCAGAATCAACACAAACAACAATAAAAGCATATTCTGTTCAAGCAACCTTGGACTCCAAAACTTCTCCATCTCCTGCTGTTAAGAACCTGAAAACCATCACAGCTGAAGCCTCCATCCATCCTTTCCTCTCTTTCTCTCTCTGGCATTCCTCTGATCCTGCTGGAATAGAGGAGGCCAGACAAAAAGGTTTGCAACCTTTACTCAGGGACATCCATATTTGGCTCTCAATTTCTCTCTGTTTTCATGAATCACTTTCTTATTCAGAACTTCTGTACTCAGCCAAGAGTCAGCATTTGCTCTCTCTAACTCTCTAATTCACCAAACTGGAGTAGCAAAACTAGCATTTTCAAATCTAAGTCTAAGATCTGTCACCTATAAATATTTTATAGATTATTTATTTATTTTGCAGCAGGGAAAAACCAGGGAAAAACCACTCTGATGGAATAATTCGTTAAGACTGATTCATATGTATATCACATGAGTCAGTCTTTTTGAATGATTCATTAAAAAAAAACTGTCCCAAAACAGAGATTTGTAAATGATTTGCAAAATAAGTCTATGGAGCATGAACCTACCCTCCTGGTGGATGCCATAACTCAGTGTTTCCTACAGAGAGAGAATATTCCCCTTCAAAAAAACATCAGAAAGAACTGGTTCATAAAAGTCATATGTTTATGCTTCAATGGTAGTACTGTATGTCTTCTGATTCTCTGAAAACGAGCTGACTTATAAGAGTCGTTTGTTTAGGAATCAGGCTACATTGGTCATGAATGTTTCTGATTCACTAAAAACAACCAGTTCATAAAGGTCATTCATTTAGGAAGCAAACTATACTGGTCATGCTAAAAAGAACTGGCTCACAAGTCATTGGTTAAAGAATCTGGCTAGATTGGTCAAGTTGTATGTTTTTGATTCACTGAAAAGAACCAGCTCAAAAGAGTCACTGATTTATGAATCAAGTATGGTCAAGCTGTATGTTTTTGAGTCACTAAAAAAAAGTGGTTTGAAAGAGTCATTGGTTTAGAATCAAAATAGACTGGTCAAGCTGTATGTTTTTGATTCACTGAAAAGATCCAGTTCAAAAGAGCCGTTGGTTAAAAAATCAGGCTAGATTGGTCAAGCTGTATATTTTTGATTCACTGAAAAGAACCGGTTCAAAAGAGTCATTGGTTTAGGAATCAGACTAGATTGTTCAAGCTGTATGTTTTTGATTCACTGAAAAGAACCGGTTCAAAAGAGTCATTGGTTTAGGAATCAGACTAGATTGTTCAAGCTGTATGTTTTGATTCACTGAAAGAACCGGTTCAAAAAGAGTCATTGGTTTAGGAATTAGACTAGATTGGTAAAGCTGTATATTTTTGATTAGCTGAAAAGAACCGGTTCAAAAGAGTCATTGGTTTAGGAATCAGACTAGATTGTTCAAGCTGTATGTTTTGATTCTGAAAAGAACCGGTTCAAAAGAGTCATTGGTTTAGGAATTAGACTAGATTGGTCAAGCTGTATGTTTTGATTAACTAAAAAGAACTGGCTCCGAAAGAGTCATTGGTTTAGGAATAAGGCTAGATTGGTCAAACTGTATGTTTTTGATTCACTGAAAAGAATCAGTTCAAAGAAGTCAGTGGTTTAACAATCAGGCTAGATTGGTCCAGCTGTATGTTTCTGATTCACTATCAAGAACTGGCTTCCAATAGTCTTTCATTTAGGAATCACCCTATACTGTTCTTGTTGAGTGTTTTTGATTAACTAAAAAGAACTGGCTCGAAAGAGTCAGTGGTTTAGGAATCAGGCTATATTGGTAAAGCTTTATGTTTTTGATTCACTACAAAGAACTGGTTTGAAAGAGTCATTGGTTTATGAATCAGACTAGACTGGTCAAGCTGTATGTTTTTGATTCAGTGAAAAGAACTAGCTTCTAATAGTCTCTCTTTTAGGAATCACCCTATATTGTTCATGCTGAATGTTTCTGATTTACTAAAAATAACCGCCTCGAAAGAGTCATTCGTTTGGGAATCAGGCTAAAAAAAGTCATTAATTCATTAAAGTCATTCATTCGGGAATCAAACTGTTTGTACACTCCTACTCTTGTTCTATTATCTCACTATTGTACCACCGACATAATTACTGTCTCTCACGTTACCCAAAATTCCTCGCCTACACCACTTACCACTCACCCCAAACCCCCATCCTCCTGCTTTAAGCCTGTAAACTGGCAGGCTGGCAACATAGCTCTGTGATCACTGGAGGATGAAGGGTAATGAAGAGGAGGGTGAGCGTGGGATCATTTCTCACAGACCCACTTACTGCCACACGGCCCAACACAGTCAGAAACCTTCAGCGATCCGCAATCAGACACGTGCTGATTCAGCTAATCTCCAGTTCCTCTCTGCGGTTTCTGGATGAGTCTCGTGAAAGTGATGATGATCATAAAGATCACACAGTGACAAACACACTCCATCTCTCCACAGTAATAAAACCACAATCACGACACGGATCTTGTTGTATCATGCAATGAATCCTTTTCTTGGAATGTGTGCGTGTGTGAGACCAGCTCAGTAATTTTGCTACTGTGCTCGCGTGATATCTCTATACGTCGGGTCAGACAGTCTACTGTAATTCAGCCCTACACAGACTTTCTCCAATAAACCTGTCACAGAGTTATTCCCGCCTGTCATACAGCCATGCATATCTGCAGACGGATACACACACACACACTTACATATACAGACACACACAGCACACAGAGAGTGAGGCCCTCCTTTAATGAGAAATATTTCAGCTCTGATTAGTTCCATACCAGCTGGCAGGGATAAGTGCCCGCAGTACTGTCCTCTGTCTCATCACATTGAGGACGAAAAATAATAATAATGGACAGAGAGAGAACAAGACAAAGAAGCCAGTCAGAGAGTGTGAGACAGGGAAAGTGAGGAAAGAGATGTACATGTTTATAGTGTACATACAGTGGTCCTAAAATGTATTTGGCCATGGTCATGAAATAAAATAAAATAAAATAAAATAAAATAAAATAAAATAAAATAAAAATGTTGAGCCAATGTTGTTTTTTAGACCCAGTTGACTTGGGACAAAAACCATTATATCAAATGATCTAGAAGTCATACAGGCTTAGAAAGACATGAGGGTGAAAAAAATTCATTTTGGGGTGAACTAACCCTTTAAGAGTAAAAGTGCATGTAGGTTACATGTTGCCTGCGGCATTTCAGTTCAAATATTATCATACCAAAGGCACCTGCTGCCCCTCAGTGACTCTTATAAAAGCTAAAGGGAGGGAATACAAGGTTCAAAACATGAATCAGCGCTTATGACTTTACACCTTTTCGGCACTTTCTCAGGTAGAAGGTCATGTCTCCTCTGAAACCGGTGTGTGAACGCCTCTGTCTGATGATAATAATAATAATTATCCAGCAAAAAAAGTATGAGCAGTAATTTTTCTCCCTCTTAGTTGCCATAGGGGCTGCGGGGAAGCAATACAGTGTGATCTAAATGGGAAAATCTGAAATCCCTCCACACACAGTCTTAAGAGATGTCTTCATACATCGATGAAAGTTTTCACTTTCATTGTCAGAACTTGTTCAAGCGTAGTAACAATTTGCAAAAGAATCATTATTTTAAGGCAGTTTCAGTGAATACTGATCTGGTTCAAGGAGATTCATTCACAAATGATTCACGTGATCCATTAATGATTGAAGGGAAGGGAAGATTATCAGTGAAAATGTTTTTTTTTTTTTTTTTGGTTTTGTTTTTTGGTTTAGAAATCAGACTAGATTAGTCAAGCTGTATGTTTTTGATTCAATAAAAATAATCGTTTTGAAAGAGTTTTTGGTTTAGGAATCAGGCTAGATTGGTCAGGCTGCATGTTTTGATTCACTAAAAGAATCAGTTTTAAAGAGTCATTGGTTTAGGAATCAGGCTGGACTGGTCAGGCTGTATGTTTTTGATTCACTAAAAAGAATAAGTTTTAAAGAGTCATTGGTTTGGGAATCAGGCTAGATTTAAGCTGTTGTTTTTATTCGCAAGAATCGTTCAAAAGAGCCATTTATTTAGAATTTAAGCTAGATTGGTCAAGCTGTATGTTTTATTCACACAGAACTAGTCTGAAGAGTCATTGGTTTAGGAATCCAGCTAGATTGGGTCAAGCTTATGGCTGTTTTGATTCAATTAAAAGAACTGACTCAAAGAGTCACTGGTTTAGGAATCAAGCTAGATTAAGTTGTAGGTTTTTATTCACGCAAAAGAATCAGTCTCGAAGAGTCATTGGTTTTAGGAATCAAGCCAGATTGGTCAAGCTGTAGGTTTTTCACTAAAAGAATCGTCTTAAAGAGTCATTGGTTTAGGAATCAGGCTGACATTTTTTATTAACTAAAAACTGGCTTTGTAATAGTCTCTTTGTGAGGAATCATCCTATATTGTTCTACGTTAAAATGCTTTTGGTTTAGGAATCAGGCTAGATTAGTAAAGTGGTATGTTTTGATTCACTAAAAGAAAGGACTCAAAAAAGAGTCACTGGTTTTAGGAAACAGACCTAGATTGGTCAAGCCAGCATGTTTTGATTCACTGAAATAACACTTGAAAGAGTCACTGGTTTTGATGGAATCAGGCCATTGTTGTTCTCTATGTTTTGATTCACTAAGAATCTATTTTGAAACGAGTCACCGGTTTGTCAACTATCGGTATTGTCATGTATGTTTTTGATTCAATTAAAAAGAAAAGGGCCCAAAGAACTGGTTGTTAAATTAAGGCCATTTTGGTCAAGCTGTGTTTTTGATTCACTGAAAATAACTGACTCGAAAGAGTCATTGGTTTTATGGAATCAGGCTATTTTGGTCAAGCTGTATGATTTTGATTCACTAAAAAGAACCAACTCAAAAGAGTCACTGCTTTAGGAATCAGGCTAGATTGATCAAGCTGTATGTTTTTGATTCACTAAAAAGAATTGGTTTGAAATAGTCACTGGTTTAGGAATCAGACTAGATTGATCAAGCTGTATGTTTTTGATTCACTAAAAGGATTCAGTTTGAAAGATCCATTGGTTTAGGAATCAGGCTAGATTGTTTGACACGTCAAGTTTTCGTATTATTTCATAAGACTTGGAAAACAGTGTTTGAGCTGTATGGAGCACTTTTATTTGGTGCTTTTGCATTCTTTATGAATCTTGACAGCTTCAGTCTCCATTCAACATGAAATATGAAAAAAGGGGCGGCTTAAACTCCACCCCATTCTTAAAGTTTACCTCAACTCCATTAAATCAAAAAACAATGCATAGAACCAATGCAAGTCTCTGCCCTACAGTTTTTTTAGTTTTATTTTTCCATAACCCGTTCCACTTGGATTTCCTCAAAAACACAAAAAAGACCTGGCACTACTTCCGTAACATCGCAACCTTAAGCAAGACAAAATAGACAAGTCTCTTCAGACCACCTGCACTTATTTTCTCTCCCTCCAGCCCTTCACTCTGTTCTTCATTTATGGAGAGAAAACAGGAGTAATTACAGTGAAAACCTCCCTAACATGAGTGTGGTCTCGTAACATGCCACTTTATGGCCTGACAGGCTTCTCTGCTTTCATCCTCTCAGTCAGTCCAAACATGGAGTGGGTGATAGGTCAGAAAATGCAGATAAACACAGGCAGGTGGGAGACATTAGGCAAAAATGCAGGTAATGATGAGATCACTCGAAAGCGGTGGAAATCAAAACTGGAGAGGATTTACTGGGTGGGGCAGTGAGGGAATTAAACGGCTGTGCGTGTGAATGTATGTGCGAGTGGATTTTAAAGAGTTTGTGTTTGGATGTGCATCCGATGTTAACTAGCCAGCTCTTCAACACAGTGTGTTGAACGTTTTAATTAATTTGTTCCTGCCACTTGAAGTTTGTTCAGATGAATGGTGAGCTTTGATGAGAGCCAGATGGAAGTCTGGTACTTGGCATTTGATTAGGTTTAGCCCATCATGGGCCACACAGGCAGAAAACAGCCCATCCAATCATAGCATCCACAAGCTGTGTGCCATCACCTACCCAGAAGGTCATGCACTCTTCCTGCCCGAAAACAAGAAAAAATAGGTAACAATGGAGACAACCATCCTTCAGTCCATTATTCATCAGCAACAGAGGCTGACAAGAAAGACTTTCTCTTTTTATGGGAAAATTTTGACTGGGAACAGAAGGCTTTGTGAAGGATTCATGATCAAAACGACACCACGCCTGAATTTAAGTAAAGCGTGAATTTGAAAACAACTCATAAAACATTTAAAACAGGGTGGATAAAAAGACTTGAAACCACATTAAGAAAAATGCAAGCAATTAGGAGTCATGGGTTGGCATGCTAGGTGGAATCTGAGGATTTGTTAAAAAACATATATATATATTCACAGTGTGCAATGATTCATAAGCAGCTGAGTAGATGAGCAAAAAATATCCATATGAAAAAAGTGCCAAGTAATGGAAGATCTATCACAAATGTAATTAGGTTTTAATAAAACAATAACATTTTATTTAAACAGCCATGAAGCTAGAGATAATGTTTTATACAGTTTTAAATATGGGTATGTTTCTTACAAAAACACATCAATTCACTTCAGAAGGCCTTTATTAACCACCCGGAGCTGTGTGGAAGACTTTTTATGATGGATGGACGCAATTTTATTGGACTTCAAAATCTTAAACCCCATTCACTGCCATTATAAAGCTTGGAAGAGCTGGGACATTTTTTCATATAACTCAGACTGTATTCGTCTGGAAGAAGAAATTCATATACACCTAGGATGGCTTGAGGGTGAGTAAATCATAGAGTAATTATAATTTCTGGATGAACTATCGCTATAAAAAATTTATTCGTGAATGTTTTAATCACCTCAAATTCAGTCTAAAAACTTTGTCTTGATAGAAAAGATACTCAAAAATGTCATCCACCCCCCTTTTTTTCAAACATGGCCTTCAACATCCAAGTGTCTCATTCCAGTGAACAAAGATCACTTGTGAATTGGTCCTGAATCCAATTCTTCCTTTGGAATCTACATGGTCCAGAGACTGAAGGACTCAGCTGTAGGATGCAGTTACAACACAAATGCACCACGCTGCTACATGCTGACTCAACTGCACTCATGTACAAAAGCTTTCTCTTCCAATCCTCTGTATGCCAGTGAGGACTGTGGAACATGAAACCCCTGCTGAATAAGCCAGAGCTGATCACCTTTCCTTATTCTGATATCTTACCCCGGGATTGTGCTTGAACGGCATATCTTTGCGAGGTTCCCATCAGACTGTGAAAATCCCTCTACTACAAGTTGCCATTGTCTCTGCAGGAAACCCGAGCTTATATTGTAAAAGTTCTACCCAAGTGACTTAAACAGGGGAATGGAGAGTGTAGTAATCTTAAAGGATTAATCACCCCATGTCATCCAAGATGTTTGTGTCTTTCTTTCTTCAATTGAAAAGAAAGGGTTTTTGAGGAACATTTCCAGGATTTTTCTCTGTATAGTGGACTTCAATGGGGATCAGCAGGTTGAAGGTCCAAATTGCAGTTTAAATGCAGCTTCAAAGGAGTCTACACAATCCCAGCCGAGGAATAAGGGACTTATCTAGCAAAACAATCAGTCATTTCCTTAAAAAAAGATACAAATTTGTATACTTTTTAACCATAAATGATCTAGCTCTGCTTCCACAACTTCACGCATTGCATAATCATGTTAGAAAGGTCACGTATCGCAATCACAAATATGTAAATTTAAATATAAATAAATGGACGATCGTTTCGCTAGACAAGACCCTTATTCCTCAGCTGGGATCGTGTGGAGGCCTTTAACGCTGCATTAAAACTGCAATTTGGACCTTCATCCCACTAATCCCAATTGAAGTCCACTATATGTAGAAAAATCCTGGAATGTGTTCCTCAAAAACTTTTATTCTTTTTTGACTGAAGAAATACATGAGTATCTTGGATGACATGGGGGTTAGTAAATTATCATGAAATTTTCATTCAGGAGTGAACTAATCCTTTAATTGGTACTAGGTCAAAGATAGAGCTGCTTGTGACAAAAGGAACACATCCACAGGATCCCACCAAGACATGTGGTAAGGTACAGTCTGACATCCTGGAAACTGAAGCTTTAGAGCTTTAAAAAATACAAAGAATACAAAAAAAGAGTTTGGAATCTTTTAAAAAAGTTTTAAAAATGGACACAAAACATCATAAAAGTGTCATAAATGTAGTTATGCACTATATTCCAAGTCCTAATTTAGGAAAAGTTTGGGGGAAATAATAGTATAATTAGATTACAGAACATCAACATTTTTAAGCATTTTTATTTTAAATGTTCACTTTTGTGTCTTGAACAAGTGTCTTGAATAATAAATCAACCTATTACAACCATTTCTGAAAGATCACATGACACTAAAAACTGGATTAATAGCTGCTGAAAATTCAGCTTTGCCATGAGAGAAATAAATTACACCTTAAAATGTATTAAAATAGAAAACTGTTATTTTAAATTGTAATAATAATTCACAATATGACGTGCAATATTGCATTTTTTTTATCAAAAAATGAAATGAAATAAAAAAGCTTACTGATTAGGGGTGGGGGAAAAACGATTCACATACAAATCGAGATTCAGTCTTCTAGCAATTTGCATCAATTCACACATTTCAAAAATCAATTTTCTAGTTAATATAATAATAATAATAGCATGATGTTGTTGGAACAAAACAGCAACAGCAATGGAGGAGGAAAAACAAATACATCCTGCCCCATTTTCAGCGAGATCAAGTGTTTGGAAAAATAATATATTGATTATTGGTCTTTTGTTATTATGGGAAGCATTCGGAAAGGGACGGGAAAATAACATAACACTGACAAACATCTAATCTTAATAAAATATGTGGTAAGCCTACCGCCGCCCTGTGTGATCACGAATCTTGAAAGTGAAAGTAAAACGCAAGCATGCATTCAAAAGCTGTTTCATTGCTCCGCATATGTCCCGCTCCCTGATGCCCGCAATTCAATGTGAGAGAAAGCACTGAAAGATACTTTTTCCTCCCATCTTGTATTTAGGGGTTTTGTAGAACGTCATTTCCTTTCTGAACACCGTATGATCGGATTCGGACACATCCCTAATGGGACGTCCAAAATATTTTTGATTTTTGATTAGGATGTTAATAGTTAATAGGAAACACTGATTTCTTGAGTCAGGACTACCCATATAGACTGGTGTTTTTGTATTAAAATACTGGTGCGTTTGATTTCCAGTGTGCACAAAAAAAATTGATGAAAAATTGTAATTTGTGATTAAAAATCGAAATATCATAAATCGATTTTTAATTGAATCGTGACCCTAAGAATCGATTTGAATCGAATCGTGAGGTACCGAAAGATTCCCACCACTATTACCGATCACAACATTTTGAATGGTAGTGTATATGACCATACGTAATGGAATGATACAGATTTCACCAAAAAACTAGGCCCTCCTGATCCCCAGGCCCTCAAAAATTTGTCACCAGCAGTGTAACGCATTAACCCACAGAAGCAACGACTGGCAAAGCATGTACATACATACACATAACCACATTAGATTTCCTTCCCTGTAAACATGTACCAGGATATGGAAGCACATGCACAGGGAATAGACTTTAGTTAAAGTGTATGTTTAAGAGTGTCATTCAAGAACAACAGATCCACAGGGTGCTGCATCAAACGTCTGGAGCGTGGCCAGTCAGTAAGAACCTTTGGCAGCTCCTCAGTCGTCCTCAAAAGCTGTAGCGCTCTTGTTGCAGTAACAGATGCTGAAAGTACTTAATTGCATTTCAAAGCCCTGCGGTGTATGGCCCACTCCTGCATGCACTTATTTTCATAGCTGGAGCCTCGTAAAGCGCCGATGTCCCCAAAAAAAGCAGGTGCTCGCAGCCGCAAAGTGAAGATTAATCATAGAGAGGCCCTGAGTTGGGGTCGACAAGCTGTTAGAGTAACATCAACCTGTTTTCGCTCTCGTTTGATCAGGCGTGTTTAAAAAAGCACATTTGATGGACAGATTTCTGTCACTGAATGTGAACTGCAGTGTGGTGGTTTCTTGGAGTTTAAAGGAATGAGTTATAAGCCAGGACAACATCAGGAAATTGGCCAAAATGGAGATACACACATGCCATGATTTGTGTCGGAAAACAGATGGGGATTTTATACACATACACACACACACACACACACACACTTGTGCACATAAATATACACACAAGCTGAGAGAGCAGTGTATTTAAGACACCTGGTGATACTGGAGAATCATCCAAAAGTTTGCTCCAGTTTTCCAGTACGTAACTGTCAAAACGCTGCAGATCTGAACCAAAATACAGGTCTACAATTTCTGGGTGACTTATCTGGAACTTTCGCTCAAGGCACAGATTCCTTCTTTTCCTAGAAGATGTCATAATGGAACATAAGTTCATCCAAGAGGAAAATAGTTTAGATAAGCTTCAAAGATCCTTACAAACAGAAATACTGACACAGGGCCATTACAACCAGCACTGCTCTGAAAAAACACACTTTTTTTTGCATACAAGGCTGTATCGTGTGATCATTTTACTCGCATTAGCATTTTGATTTCTGCTAATTGCTGTATATTTTTAGGTGTTTAGCACCAGCACTTCAGGATGCTTTTGAGCATTATATTGACCAGCTAACCATACAATACACTTTCAATAAATCAAGCTATTTGAAGAAATCCAGTTTATCCAACGTGACATCCTCTTGTAAGAGACACACATTGTGTCAGCATGCACATCTTCCCTCTCATAAAGACCCAAGATAATGCATTCCACCTGCAGGATTCACTGATTCATCCAGCATCTCCTTCACTGATACAGATCTGCACTATGAAGAACAGGAAAAGTCCAATTTGGAGTATTCATTCGTTCTTCTGTAGGGGTTCACAAGTCAACCGCTGATCAAAAACATCTTTTGCACTGTCTACTTCTTTCTGCAAAGCAACAAGACTCAACCCACCCCCTCATCAAAAGCAGTCATACCATAAATCACACAAGCAGTCTCTTTTTATACAGAACAATACAGGACAGTAACTCTGTAATCTGGGCAGGGGTTTTAAACAAGAATGCAGATCCGTTAAGATGGGACTCTGGGATCAAACACGGTCATAAACGGGGTACATCTGCAGCTCAGGCCATGGGAGGGTCCCCGTTTCCATTGGGAATCCGCAGAGGAATAAACAAAGACACATGTTTGATGACCGTGGTTTCTTGCGGATGGATATACGCAGCTGAGCACATGCAGTAGCCACAAAAACTCCCAGAGTTCCCTGCGGCAAGAGAACTTTCACCTGTCAGAAAGCAAACAGGCCTCCAACTTTCCAGAAATGCAATAGTGTGAAAAAGATAAGATCTGTGGATGAAAGAACTTGATGGATTGACGATGTTCCAAGAAGGAAAAAGTTCCTTTGTTGCTCTTCAGAACAAACATTCAATGGTAAGACTGGGAATTGGTTCAAATAGAATTCATTCCTCAACTCTGAGGCACTGGGAATTAAGAATCAAATACAAAGGATGGAATTGATTCAATCAAACAGAATCGACTCCTCGTTAAAGCGTTTTTTCAGTTCAGCAGCTAGCTGATTATTAATTTTCATAGCTTATAGTGATGGGAAGTCAGATTCATTCTTTTGAATGATTCATTTCAATGAATTGGTTAAAAATTGCAGCCGTTCTTTGTGTACGTAACTGTATGTCATGGTATGTCACACTGAAACATTCACATAAAGCCATATGTGTGAACACAAATTGATTATTCTTCTCATTTACTCAAGTTCATGAGGTTTGTTGTCACTATTTCATTCTGTGATTCTTTGCTGCTCAAATATAGCATACAAATGACAAATATTGATTGGCCTATGTCTTGAACAAGGTTCCTACATTAAGGTTTTGCACTTTAAATGCACATAAACTAAGATCTGTTATAGGTGTCTAAAGCACATAAAAATAATAAACTAGTCTCAAATTCCATGATTTAGCTTAAAGGGGTCATCGGATGCAAAATTCACTTTTACATGTTGTTTGAACATAAAAGTGTGTGTACAAAACCACCCTATAATCATAAAAAAAAATTGAATCCCTAAATTCTCAGACCAAGCCATTCTCACATTCCTGGCAGAATGACGTAATTCTGCCACTGGCATTTTACCTTAGAACCACCCTGAGTGAGCTGTGAAAAGTCCGCCATTGCTTTGACGCTGGAGCAGGGGTAGACAAGAATGTCTCCTAAGCGATTGAGGTGTTTTGTTGTTGGATGTGATAATAAACATAGCAGCCGTCATTTACTCCCGACATCTGAGCTGCTGAAAAGGCAGGGGATTATGTTTGTTTTTGAAGGGAACGTGCCCGCTGATCTACCTAAATGCATCTATGTGCGTGCAAATCATTCGTGATCCAGCTTCGCCTACAGAAGAAGTAAGTATAAGGGTTTTTTGTACATCTTTGCAAATCGCCTTTCCTAATAATGTGCTAGTTAGCAAGTTCTGTGGCTAAATGCGGCTAAAGTTAACAGTCTCAAAAAAAGGCTTGTCAACCCACGGAAGAGAGGGGTGGGGTAAGCAGAGCTCATTAGCATTTAAAGGGACATGCACCGAAATGGTTCACTGTGAACAGATCTGTTTTTGACAAGGTAATAAAGGGTGTTGTTTTACACTACCATTGAGAAAATTTAACCAGAGTAATTTTATAGACTTTTCATTAAGACCCTAAAGGATCATATCAGCTTGTGAAAAATGGCCATCCGATGACCCCTTTAAAGGTTGAAACTGACCTGTTCTGTTGTCTAAAAAATGGAAGGTTCTGAGCATCCCTTCGGACTCTAGAGATAATAAATGCTAATATTGATAAGCGAATACTAAGAACTTGTTCACACTATTATGTATTAGTTTGAAAAAGCATCTTTTTCTCTCCATTCTGGCCTTCTGTCCACACTGAGGTGACATTTTTATCAAGGAAAACTGAGCTTTTTGAAAATGCTCTCCAGTGTCGCTTGTTTCGTGTTGTAGTTTTAAAAAACGATGGTGCATGTTCAGTCATGTGACGCATATTGTATTTATGTTTATACCAATATTGTGCCTGTTATGTGCTACTTTCATAATGTTGCTAAAGATATGTTACTTTGTACACTCTTCATATTACAGTCCTGCAAAAATGACAGAAAAATGACATATGCGATCTTGGACCACAAAACCAGTCATAAGTAGCATTTGTAGCAATAGCCAACCATACATTGTATGGGTCAAAATGATCGATTTTTCTTTTATGCCAAAAATCATTAGGATATTAAGTATAGATCATGTTCCGTGAAGATATTTTGTAAATTTCCTACCATAAATATATCAAAACTTAATCTTTAATTATTAATATGCATTGCTAAGAACTTAATTTGGACTACTTTAAGGGCGATTTTCTCAATATTTTTTGCGCCCTCAGATTCCAGATATTCAAATAGTTGTATCTCGGCCAAATATTGTCCTATCCTAACAAACTATACATCAATACAAAACTTATTTATTCAGATGTATAAATCTCAATTTTAAAAAAATTTACCCTTATGGCTAGTTTTGTGGTCTATGGTCACATAGTAAGTGCAACCTGGATGCCAGTGAATTTTTGTATATAAAATGATCCGTCAGTATCATCTCAGTGAGCTTTTTTGAGGTTTTACACATGTACAGTAAGGCGAATTTAACGTTTTCCAGCGTTTCAATGTGGATGCCAAACTTTTGGAAAACGCTTGAGAATGCTGGACAGAGAGAATTTTCATTTTCAAATGTATCCGGATTAACGTAGATGTAGTTTAATAAAAAACAGACAAGTTTTCATATTATGTAGTCACAACAAAATTAGGTTACTCCAATCTTTAAACAAAAAATAAATAAATAACTAATTAATAAAGAATTTAAAACATCAATGAGGAATCAATTACGTCAATCTATTCCAGTCAATTCCAGAACTAAGAATTGGAACTGGAGTTAGAATTGGAACAGCCATAAACATTGTCTTAAAATATATTCAACTAATTAATTAAAAACCAGAAAATTAATGAAGGTAAACACTGCAAAATAATTCAGAGCATATTTTTTTCTTCCAGACTAATTAAACCACTCTTTTTCCACATCTTTGCAACTCTTGGCGAACTTTGACGCCTGGTCTGCCAAACATAAGGCCCACAGAAGAGAGCTTTTTTTTCCGGAGCATCTAATTGTTAATAAATAAGCATGAACCGTGCTGCTCATCAACTAAAGAAGCATCTGTCTTGAGACAAAGCTCTGGGATTGGCCGGGAGCCCGTACTGACACACAGCAAGGGGACCATCAATACTACAGAGTCCTTCAGCCAGCGCTGCTGAAAGGCCTGTGAGGACACAGGGGCACACATGACTAACTGCCTTTCCAGTTCCCAGGCTGGATTTACAACCATGCAGCAAATCAAGCAAGATTCAAAATAAATCTGTCACAAATGAGGAAACGAAGGATCATACGGATTGCAGAGGGACAAGACAGTAATAACCGTATATTAGTCGCATTCCAAAAAGTATGTCCAAATGCTAACGTCTTTCGAGTTGGAAATGTCTCTTTTTGAGGCGATTGTGCAGTCAACTTCAACATTTGTATGTAGTCTCAGTCCCAGACGGCTTGTCCTTGAACCATCTGATGCAGATTTTGCAACTGAAATGGTAAGAGCTGACAGAAAAAGCCAGCTCTGATCTGGGATGCGTTTCCCAAAAGCAACTATGGTTGCAAGTTCAGTCATTACCAATAGAGTTCAATGGACCACCATAGTTTTGGGAAACGCACTCCAACAAGGAATCAGGATGCACTGTTTCTATCATTCTGTTTGGAAACACCAGTTTAAGTTGCCTGGTAAGAAACAGTTGCTTCATTTGCAAAAGTTTCCAAGGTTTGTTGCACCAGATCATCAGAGAGATGATTAATTATGAATTTATGGAGTTAAAATATACACTGCTGTTCAAAACTTTGGGGTTAGTAAAATATTTGAAATTCTTGAAGACAAACTATGGTTAAATATCAGTCATGCTGCCTCTTTCTGTCTAAATGGGCAGTTTCTAGGCATCAAAAGTAGCAGCTTAGCTGAATTACAGTATGTAAAACACAATATAATGTACACACTAAACTAAAATAGACATATGAGGTAGAAACAATGCAGATTTGCATGCCAGATCTTACTTTTTACCATGTAATGAATGATAATTGCACAATAATTGCTCTTTGCGTAGACCAAAAGCATTATCTTCAGACACGTTAGCCTGTCATCAACCCAAGCACAAGATCCATTCTTCACCACAATAGCAATAACAGAAACTCCAAATCTTGACATAACAAACATACTAAAATAACACTTAATTCAACATTTACTTTCTCTATTCAGTGCCATGCAAAGCATGCTGGGAACTGGAAATTCCCTGCCCGGTTTCAGCAACGCTACATTAATGCCAACGGACATTATTCATGTAGCCCCGATGCATACAGATTAAGTAAACTTCTGTTTTACCAGTTTGAATGGATTGCACCCAATGAAATTAAATTGTGACAAAATCTTTAGGTTAAATTGAGCGAGCAGCAAAAATCACAGTTTTCAGCGCAGTTGCTTGGTCTATTTGACCTGCTTTGTAATATCAGTGAACATTAGAGCTCAGGGTGTTGATGTGGTAAGCCGGCGAGGAGGTGAAATGGAGGAAATGCTGTTGACAACTGCTCTGCTGTGAGAAGAGCAGCACAGGGAGCCAAATGAAGCAACCTCTCAATCAACATTACCAATCTGATTTAATCCAAAATATGCTGCAGCGCAAAATAGGGGTGAAGCGATGAATCGATTTGATTCGCTTCGATTTTTCAAATGCATTGCGAATTCTCTCTGGAATCAATTCTGAGCTTAGTTTTTAACAGCAGATGGCGCTCTATGCTAGTATTTAACCGCGCACTCAAATGGTAACGAAGAAGAGCGTTTGTGCGTTCGGCTGAGTAATGTAAGCTATAATGTAAGATATAAGCATTCAAAACTTACAGTCTCTAACTTCCGCCAATATGGATCAACGATTTTGATGACATCACCCTGCACTTTAGCTTTTCTGTCCAATCAGATGCTCTCTAGAATCCAAAAAGCCCCACCCCCTACACTATAAATAGACGCTGAAGCTGTGGCTGAAATCAGTCACTTATTCACAGAATTAGTATTTTCTGTACGATGAATGGCACATAGTGCACTATATAATGGATAGGGAACAATTCAGACAGTGTAAATATGTTTTTTTATTGGGTCAAAAGAAGTCTTGTTTTGCGCTGTTTCACACAAACCACCGCAATGCACACACAGTCTGCTCCGGTCTAGAGACACGTTAGCACGGAGTGAATCATATGCGTGAGTTGACACACACCACAAAAATTTTATAGCAATATGGATGAGATTGTGCTGTCATACACTGTCAAACAGGCTTTACTGAGATTAACAGCTCTGGCCCAAGCTGTGATATGTACAAAACGTTACTGGATATTTAAAAAAAAGGGGCGGAACTGCTTGACATGTCCCACCGTGTCTTCCTGTTTCAGTTGAAATTACGTCAACACACAGAATAACGCTACATGTTTCAAAGCACTTCAGTGGACCTTTAAGACTAAGCTCAGAATCGATTCAAGAAAGAATCCCAATGCATTCGCGTAAATCGCAGAATCGATTCACAAATTATTATTTTTTTGTCGCACCCCCATCGCAAAATACAATAGAAACTATAATCATTAACAAGTGCAGTCTTGTTGAAAGTCTTCTTTTTAAAGGGTTACTCCACCCCAAAATGAAAATTTTGTCATTAATCACATACCCCCATGTCGTTCCAAACCCATAAAAGCTTTGTTCATCTTCGGAACACAATTTAAGATATTTTGAATGAAAACCGGGAGGTTTGTGACTGTCCCATTGACTGCCAAGTAAATACCACTGTCAAGGCCGAGAAAAGTATGAAAGACGTCGCCAAAATAGTTCATCTGCTATCAGTGGTTCAAGCATATTTGTGTCCAGCGGATACTCTCCAAAATGGAGCTACGGTGACGTGGAGGAGACGAATTGTTGAGTAAAGTCGTTATTTTTGCTTTGAGTTAGTGTGTTATTTATGTTTGAGTTAGTGCAAAGCATGAAGTATCCTGTTACCAACAAGTGGCGCTATAATTATAACTGAATATTGGCCTTCAGATGTCTTCAGGCCATGACTTTTATTGAACGTCTGAAATTTGGGGCCGATTTCTACACGGAACATCGTACTTTGTCAGGCCACCATGTACATGCCCTTCAACGAAAACTCAAGATCTTCACAATTTAACATCACAAAGGGCTTTAGATAACACTGACCAACTTTAGTGTTGATCTGTTTAAATCTCTAGGAGGAGGTTGTTGAAATACAACAGCACAACATTTGTCGAGAAAATTCAAAATAACAGACTTCCTATTAGGTTTCGGACTTCGTACCAGGGGATTTCTACTGAATTTGTACATGTATGTAAAACATAACATTCATGAGTTTTCAAGCATGTTTAGGCCCACAAAAATGCAATTCATTTTGGACAAAAAGAATCCAATAGGGTTCTCGCACCACCGGTGCTCAGGTCCTAAAATTATACTTGATAAACAGACAAATAATTAATTTATGACAAAAAAATATTGAAAAATACAAAATGAATATTTAAGTTAAAAAATATTTCCGAATCGGAATGCAGTCAGTGTGAGAAGTAGTCATCAACCCCTCCACTGAGGCTACATGTCTTTTGGGAGTCATTGAGTTGAGACAATCAATTGGCTTCTAAAACTCCATGTGACATGAACTCCAGCACCATCCCACCCACAGCTTTGACAAGCAACTCCCAGTGAATTCAGGCAATGAATATTATCAGTCCCATTCAGAGCCATCTAAGAAGAGGGTGATTTTATTAGTGATACACCCAGCCAACTGGCATCTATTAATGCCAAAGGCCTTTACAAGTTTCTGACAGCCAATTAGGCCAAAAAACGTTGCTATAAACAACAGTAAACAATTTCCTCTTTGACTAAATAAATACAGCAATGGAGTAGGTGTTACAGAAGTCCTCAGGGAACCTCAAACCCCCTGGTCTGAGCCAAACTGCATATTGAGGTGCTGATAACAGTGCCATTCAGAGGAGCTTTGCTTGCGGAATAGGCTGCTTTATTTTGTGATGTCACTAAAATGGACATAATCCACTCTTGGCAAAGACACTCGGCCAACACTCAAAGGGCCTTTGTCTTCCTGAAGATAGTTTGCCCATTTGGAACAGATTCACATCCAGTATGCCAGTCTGCATTGCGTCTGAAGCTCTCACACTCTTGCATCAACACAACTAAGAACAACTCTCATGGGAAGGCACATTGCATCAATTGCATATTTGTTAAATAACCTTATATCTGATATTCACCCATTTACTGTTAAGTAACTAGGCCATTTTCATGGAAATCATCATAATAGACATTACAGGAATAAACCGGCTCTTCCTGTTATACAGTGATTATTTAACACTTTTTAAAAAATATACAGAGCCTACTCTTGGGTGCAAACAGATTAATCAAGTTTAATGAGTCATGTTTAATCATAATCGATTGACTAATTAATGGTAAATGAACTAGCTAATATGGATGTTATCTCTGATTTGTATTCTGATACCTAGTGGTGTGGATGTTTTCTGATGCCATTGTAGACTCTGACTATTCAAAGTCAACCAAGATTCATAAACTGACCAAAATTATAAATGCAACACTTTTGTTTTTGGCCCCATTTTTCATGAGCTAAACTCAAATATCTAGGACTTTTTCTATGTACACAAAAGGCCTATTTCTCTCAAATAGTGTTCACAAAACTGTCTAAATCTGTGTTAGTGAGCACTTCTCCTTTGCCGAAATAATCCATCCACCTCACAGGTGTGGCATATCAAGATGCTGATTAGACAGCATGATTATTGCACAGGTGTGACTTAGGCTGGCCACTATAAAAGGCCATTCTTAAATGTGCAGTTTTCCGGGGGGGTCCGAAAACCAGTCAGTATCTGGTGTGACCACCATTTGCCTCATGTTGGTCCACTCCTCTTCAATGGCTGTGCGAAGTTGCTGGATATCGGCAGGAACTGGAACACGCTGTCATAAAGCCTTTGAGGCTTTTAGTAGACCACAGCTATTGAAAGAGCTTACAAACAGCAGAGACATGCCGACATGCCGTAAACATGCCGACGCTTGTCATGACACCCCAGCCACTGAATCAGTTTCTCAGCGTGGATTTCACTCGATATCCAGGGACGTTTAGACTCCTTGTGGGGAAAAATCAATCATACACCATCTGATTTAAGCCTACACTTACATCCATCTCAACCTATAAGCTCTTTCAGTAGCTGTGGTCATCGTATCAGTATTTTATATTCTGAGTTGTGTTACGGTAAAAATAGCAACAGTTAGTGGCAGTAGCTCACCGAGTCCATCCATTTTATGTCATCAAAATAATTGTGCCCCCCATAGTCCAAAATATGTATGCAACAATGTGGATTTTTTTTTTTAATCTTTCATGGGTTTACAACATATTTTAGACAGCATTTACATTATATATTAAGCCATACAAGTCTTAATACCCGGGTTTCCCTTTAAATGCATTAAAAGTAATGCAAGAAATCTGTTAAAACATTAATTGAACATTTAATTAATGTTTTATGTATTAAAGATTCATTTAATATTTTTAGCTATACTTATACTGATAATTGCAATGATGTGATTAATCACAGAAAACTGTGCAGTCAATTAGTACACCTTTAAAACGATTCACAGTCCTAATTTTTATACACTGAATTACTATCACTGTTACACACAACAGTACATGTGAAGATTTCCCCTTAATGATAACTATATCAAATAATCATATATCTGTCACTTAAACACAATCACTGTTTAGCACTGAAGCTTACAAGTACTGTTCTACTCATTTAGTTTTCTAAACCAAAAAAAAAAACACTTACCAAGCCCGTTTGCCACGGGGCTAATGTTCCTGCCAGCAATCACTCGCTACAGACTCACTGCATTTATGTTAAAAAAGCAGCACTCCAGAAACAATGGGCCGTTTCTCGGAGAATCTAAACAAGTCTACTGTATTAGTACATTCTCAGACTGATTGAACGCTGTAGCTAAAACAATATGTTCCCATCATCTCCAGCCTCCATTTGTTATGTATTCTAGTTGTATTGGCTCAGATGGCAGCACTTCCGTAAGCACTTGTTGCAATATCCAGCAAAGAGGCTGTGGAACTACAGTTCGAGTCTCCTGCACAATAACTGCCCTCAATTTGAGAGAGAGAGAAAGAGAGGGGGAGGTGGGCTGATGGGAAAACAGTGGAAAGGAATGAATGTAATCATGATGGATAAAGTTGAGAAAAATAACCCAGAAGACAGGAAAGAATCCTACCATGGATAAAACCTATTCATCTCTCAAAGAAATTTTCTTTTGCCCTAAAAGAAATTTCTTTCTAAACCCCGAGATTATCTTTAGACTTAAAACAATATCCTCCTCAGCTGAAAATATGCATAATGTCAGTTTTTAGACCAAGAATTCCTTTCAGAATGCATAACCAAAGATATCGCCGTTACTTATTTCCACAGAGGTGTCCTTCAATGATCCCATTCCTCTCTTCTATGTTCCAAAAACAAGTGAGCTACCCTATGGAGGCAGCATTTTAAGATATCATAAACATGTTCCTCAGGTGCAGGCTGTTACAAAAAGTAGGTAACTAATTGATGATGCCCTCTAAGTTACCAAATTTTAAACAAATTCTGAGGTACCAACTCAAGTACGCTTTAAAGCAAAGCCAATCCCAGAAGGCCTTGAGACAAGCTCAGTATAATAATAAATCTAAGAAGGGGGGTGATAGGAAAACAATGTTGATTATAAAACCACTGCATTCATTCATTACTGCAAGATAAAACCGTAGTTTTACTACAAATACAATGGTTAAACTATGGTTAGTGTAGTTAATCTGTGGTTACCATGGTTTAACTAAGTAACCATTTTTTTTGTTTGTTTGTTTAATTTGTAGTAAAACCATTGTTAATTTTCGTAACGCATGACTTTAATGTCACCACCACTAAGATTTCCCAGTTGAAAAAAAAACAGCATGCTGGTTAGGTATGTTTAGAAGCATGGTAGCTGGTTTAAGCTGGTCTTTAGTTGGTCACGAGCTGGTTTAAGCTGGTCATGTGCTGGTCCTAAGCTGATTCTAAATAACTAGCTTCTGCTCAGAACCAGCTCATAACCAGCTTATAACCAGCTCAGGACCAACTAAGGACCAGCTTAAACCAGTTTTTATCAACAGGGTCTGGCAGCACTTTCCGTCTTTATTCAAAATCAGAAAGTCAAAAATTTTTAGTTTAAATAAAAGTTTAGTTTACTGTAGTTTACAAGATCTCAAGAATAAACACAACAAGGAACAGTTTCTCAGTTCGGTGTGATGATGTTTATTGTCCTCGACAGCTTTTGTTGTCCAATTTAGCTACATGTTAGCAAACTCACAAGCAAATCACGGGTGGGGAATTACTGGTATTTTAATATAAAAATATATTAAGCTTGAGTTAACCACAGACCTTATTTCAGGCATTTAACCTTTACCGTTTCTGCCCTTTTTGTTTTTATATTCTAATACATCAGTAAAATCAACATCCTAAACTGGAAACCCACTTTTGGCAAACCGTAGCGAGGGCCTGAAGTGCTAATGGATGAGGAGATTGTTTTGGATAGAGGGACAAAAGGCACTGAGATGAAAAGAGAAGGTTTTGACCCAGCTGGGTAGCATGGGTTGAGAGGGCTGAGGTCTGCATCCTGTGTCCCAGTACAGATCTGCTACTCTGGGTTTATTTGGTTTAAAGCTGAATAAACACAGGCCCAGGAGAGATCTCCAAACCCCAACCACCAGACCAGCGGTGATGAAGAGTATCCATCAAAGCCCCGTTACATGTGTACATGGCGTAACAAGACTGTAGAGCGGCAAGCACATATTATCTTTTCTCTAACTGTTCTGGTGAAGTGGACAAATATCTGGACTGGAAATTTAAAGGTTTCACATTTGATTTGAATGCACAAAGGGCAATGCATGAATTATCATCACTGCTTCTTTAAACAAGATGGTTAAAAATTTAAATTCTGTCATCAATTACTCGAACTCATGTCATTCCAAACTCATAAGACCTTCATTCATCTTTGAACCACAAAATAAGATATTTTTTGCTAAAATCCAACAGTTGTCTGACCCTGCATAGACAGTAACGCAATTAAAACATTCAAGATCCAGAAAGGTAGTAAGGGCATCGCTAAAATAGTCCATGTCATATGAGTGGTTCAACCTTTATGCTACGAGAATACTTTTTGTGCACAACGAAAACAAAATTAACAACTTCACTCAACAATTTCTTCTCTTCCGTGTCAGTCTTTGATGCACATTCGGAACAGCACCACAGTACCAATTCATTCTATTACAGTTACATACAGTTTTATGCAAAAGTTTGGGAACCCCTTGCAGAATCTGTGAAAATGTGAATAATTTTAACAAAATAAGAGAGATCATACATAATGCCTGTGATTTTTTTGTTCGGTACCGTCCTGAGTAAGATATTTTACATAAAAGAATAAAAAATAAAAAAATTGCTGATATTGTTAAAATAACCCCCTTTAAAAGTTTGGGAACCCTTGGGTTCTTAAAACTGTGTGTGGTTACCTGGATGATCTATTTTTTTGTTTGTTTGTTTGTTTTGTGATAGTTGTTCATGAATCCCTTGTTTGTTCTGAACAGTTAAACTGAGCACTGTTTTTTTCCAGCATCTTTTGCATATTTGAACCCTTTACAGCAGTGACTGTATGGTTTTGAGATCCATCTTTTTACACTGAGGAAAATTGAGGGTCTCAAACACAACTACTAAAAAAACATTTTCAAACGTTCACTGATGCTCCAGAAGGAAACACGAAGCATTGAGAGCTGGGGGGTGAAAACTTTTGAACGGGATGAAGATGTCCAAATTTTTCTTATTTTGTTGAAGTATCATTTTTTTTCCATTTAGTACTGCCCTTCGGAAGCAACAGAAGATACTTGAATGTTTCCTGGAAGACAAATTAAGTATAATTTACCTTGGTCTTCAAATTCCAAAAGTTTTCACCCCCTGGTTCTTAATGCATCGTGTTTCTTTCTGGAGCATCAGTGAATGTTTGAACTTTTTTTAATAGCTGTGTTGAGTCCCTCAATTGTCCTCATTGTGAAAAGATGGATTTCAAAACCATACAGTCACTGCTGGACAGGCTTCAAATATGCAAAACTGAAGAATCTGAAGGACTTGGAGGATTTGTCTGAAGAACAATTTAACTGTTGAGAACAAACAAGGGACTGATGAACAACCATCACACAAAAAGCAGCTGTAGATCATCCACATAACCACACAGTATTAAGAACCAAGGGTTCCCAAACTTTTGAAGGGGGTTATTTAATTAATTTCAGCTATTTTCTGGTCTTGTGGACTACATGTGAACATCTTTTATGTAAAATATCTTACTCAGGACAGTACTAAATAAAAATATGCATGCATTTTGTATGATTTGTCTAATTTTGTTAAAATTATTCACATTTTCACAGTCTCTGCAAGGGGTTCCCAAACTTTTGCATAAAACTGTATAGTAAATTAATACAATAATAAAAGTTGAACCAAACTAACACAATTAATTAAATAATAGTAAGTCAATTAAGTGGCATCAACAGAAGAAAATGAATTAAACAAACCACAGTAAATTCTTTCTTCTGCTGTTTCGATACTCAGCATTTTTATTCTCTACAAAAAGCAATGCTGAAATTTGCAGTAAATACATAAAGAGGCTGTGGGAAACCAGCATTCAACATATGTGTTTCTACGATGAGTGATAGAAAAAAAATAAATCTTGAAATCTGTGTGTTCTGCACTTTTTGAAATCTGTTTTCTTCCACGTAAACTCTCAAATTAATAATCAATACAGATTTCCAGCCAATTTCACAAGTATGTAGAGAAAAAAAGCCTCTTTGATTAATTCCAATGCTCCTGTTTACTCAAGAGCGACTTCTTCGTGTCGGCTTTGGCCTTTCCCTCCTCTCCCATCCCAGTGATGTTCATCCAACATAAAGTTTCCGGGTAGATCTTTCAATAACAAAGTGAATTTCTCAGCATAGCTTGGTAAGAACTGACCTCAGACGGCAAGAGATACCTAATTAGTAGTCATCTCAGTCACACAAATGAAAACAAATCACTGTGTACTTTCTTTGGTCCACTCTTCTCATGAACAGGTCCCAAGGGAAAAGATTTCTCAACAAAAACAAACTTGTTTTAATGCTAACCTCTATGAACGAAATATTGTACCCTCTCAGTTATCGTTACCTTTTATATTTAAAACAATAAGACTTGGAATAAGCTAAGTACTTCACAGAATTATTCTGAGAATTTTGCTAAATATTCTCACAGAAATAGATCATGCAAAATTAGCTACAGATTAGCTCAGACTTTAGCAAACTTTAGTCACCTTGGCATAGTTCTCTGTTCTTCTAATTGAGTTACCCAAACAGGACACGTACTTCCATCAACATCCTTGAATACAATCCAATTAGCCAATACTGTAGCACTCTCCTTAACCAAACCCTTTCCCTAAATCTACACAATATAAAGGGCAACCATTGGTTGATAAAAATATTGTTCCTGGCTTTAACCCTAACACTTCCTTAAAAGTTTAGAGCCACTGATTGGTCGATAAGTATGTTATTCCAGGACAAGGATGTTGATCTTGTGTAACACTGTGTTCTAACCAGACGTGACAAACTGGCAAGCACTTGAGAAGCACCTTGGGAAGTCTGATTCATTGTAATTAATTGGTTTGTTTGGACGCTTTGTATACATAAGCCCATTAAAACTGCAATTCATTTGAATGCCTGTCCAGAAATCCCTTAGTCTTTTTTGCAACAAAATATTTAGCTAAATGCTGCCGTTTGTCACTGTTTTTGACTTTGCTATATAAATTAATATGTTTCTGGTTTATTATTTGTATTTTATGTGAATTTATTTGTAATCTACTGCTGCCAACCTAATTCTGGTCCTCTTTATTTTTGTGACAGAAAATTATTCCTTTTTTTTAGTAGTTTTTAGTGTAGCTAACTAATTTTTATAGACAAATTTTATAAGTATCAAGGTTTAAACAAAGATTTGAAGCAGCACAGATGTTGTCAACATTGATAATAACAAATAGATTTGTTTCCTGCGCAGCAAATCAGCATATTAGATTGATTTCTGAAGGATCATGTGACAGGAATAAATTAAAACTTAGGCAACGTTCACACCACAGCAGAATAAGGTTGTCAGTGCTGTATTTGAGTCCTTAATATGGTTACGTTCACACACAGTATGGTTATTTACGGGTGTAACAACCGCATTCTACAACCGAACTCACACCCGTAAATTTTCAGGACTCACAACCGCATACTCGGAACAAACGCTCTGTGTGAACGCAACAGAACTGGACAACTACGTCCGTTACGTCATTCAGTGCGAGCCGTTCTATCGTGTGTTGCGTACTTTCGTTTGTGGTTTCGGTAACTTACTGTGACGGAGAAATGAGCTGCGCGTCATGTGAACGTTTTTATATCCAATCTCCACCGGAGCTGCTCCCGTCAGTTTTGTGTTCTATGCGTGGCTAAAATGCTCCGCTCTTCACCCAAATATAAAAGCTGCTGTCAGTTAATGAAGGTTTGATGAATTAACTCGCGTCTGAATTGGACTCTTGTCCTGTCAGAAAGTGATAAAACTTTCAGTTTTATGGACGTCGCCATCTTGGATATTACTTTGGTCACTGTTGCTATGGTTACTAGTAAGGAATACTGGCTTGACTCACGATGCAACTTTAAAAAAGACAATGGACCCTTTTGACAAGCCTGTGATGACGCGTTTCAACGGTCGTCATCATCATCATAAATCCTTTAAAGTTTTTTATATTTTGATTTTTAAAAATGTGTATGCACATTTATAACACTATACTTTGTATTAAATCACCTTTTCATTAAGTTACAAAAAAAATAGTTAACGCTATGCCAGGGTGTTTCTAATGCCGCGTCTATCTATTGGAGGGACGTAAATTTGACATTCTCTTCTGACTGCCGATATCAGCCTCTCTCAATTTTTTTCCTTTGATTGAAAGTCGTGAAAACATATCGTGTCGTTTTTCTTTTGCTTTTTGAGCAAATGGGAATAGAAAGAATATATTTGTGGTACTCTCCCATTCACTGCTCTCGGATTTCACCCAACTATGATTACTTCCGCTATGAGAAACGCGGAAATGTGAGAAAGGTCCATATTCGAGACGCTTCTGTAAGATGCTGTGTGAACGGGACATTTCGAGACTCACCTGTAAGTAAATGCGGTTGTCAATCACAAAAACTGGCAGTGTGAATGTAGCCTTACAATATATTCACACAGACAAAAGCTTGTTTAAATTGTAATAATATTTCACAATAAGTTTTTACTGTATTTTTGATCAAATACATGCAACTTTGGTGACCATAACAGACTTATTTCAAAAACATTTCAACAAACTGATTTAATGTGTGACGGGTTTCATGATTTCTTTTCCTACAATAAATCTCTGTTTCAACTGACTTGAGAAACAAAGCACATAAGTGGTGATGAAAATACAATGTTTAAAAAGAAGATATAAAATGCCTTGGTTGTGGAAAGCATAACCTACTTGACTTTCAACAGCATATAAGCTTAAATGGAGAGGTCTGTAAAGAATATCATTAGCAACAGACCTCGCTAGGAGTTGACACACAACAGCGTCAAGGTGGGGAAAGATGAGCTTCAAGCATCAGCGACTGTTACAAGTTTCCAAGCATTAAGGAATCATTAAGACCTCACTAAGAGCTTCGCTTTTTTTCTGAAGATAATCGCGACATAAAGCTAAAGAGGGAGAGAGATGGATGATGATTAGTATGCGCTGACCACAGCGAGTATTGTTTCACTGTGGAGATTTATGAGCAAAACAAAGGTGCTGTGTGAAATTCCTCCTTCCGCGCCACACAAGGAGAATACCAGAGGCATCCATTATGATGGCAGATGCAAGTCTCTGGCTTGAGCTTCGGTTACTGTATCTAAGGATGGGGAGCAGACCCAGCAGTCGCTAATGTCGGTGTTTATGAAGACAGATCTTCCTGAGCGCGCGCCCCACCATCGCACAATCCACTGTAGAGCGCCTGAATCTCAGGGAAGGAATTCTCTCTCATAAAAGTGCCAAACGTGAGAGGAAACAGGGCGAGCCGTCCTGCGGCGGTTCTGCCCTTCCCACCTCCTTGCCGCAGCCTTCCATTCCAAAACAAACCGCCCCTCTCCGCCCTGGTTGGCCACAAGACTCACAAAACGGGATAAGAAGCTTAAATATCACCATCAGTCCATTAGCATGACCACCATGGGAAGTGTAAAATAGTTTGAAAGAGTTTGACTAGTATGTTGGTAAGTCAATGAAACATGTAAATGTTCTGTTCTGCTGAACAGACCAGGGTCCTTTTGTATAAACTGCTTAGACTTAGTATTATAGTTAAGGTCCTTGAGTCTGAAATTTTCATATTAGTCATCCTAAAAATTTGTCATGCACAGAAACCTTGCACACTGAGTCTGATGCATATTAATTAATCCGTTAAGAAATAAATCGCAAAACAATACAAAATAGAGTCTTCAAGCAGTGAGGATAATTTTGTTGTCCTCTATTCTTAAAAAGAGAAAAAGAAAAAGGAAATATTAGGTCCATCCAGTCCTGAGATAGAGAGAGAAAGGAAAGTTACACCAACTTATCAAGGATCTACAGGATTATCTTGAAAGATTTAAAGTTTACTTCAGGATGTCGGTTTGATGCTAGCGATATTAGAGCCAAATATTAAAAAGAAGACCACCAATTTCTGTGAACCAATCGATTCCACACTTTGTTTGTCATACAGTGCTTTGAGTGGATCAACTTTCATTTTGGATTTTGGGATTCGCTTATACGATGGCTCTGAATTGTCAAAACACCTCTCAGAATGTTTGCAACGGATGCAAAAATCAGAAAACTGAACCCAATTTGAAATTTTTTATGATGGACGAAAGTTTCGGAGGCAATGTGTAAATGTGATTGACACAACGTGAGGGTGATTTATTTTTTAACATGCGAAAATTTCCAATGAGAATTTCAGACTCAGTGTGCAAGGACCTTTAGTCATCTTTTTATAATTTGTTAAAACTGTCTTAAAAACTAATTTGACTAACTAGCAGTTAACCAAGTGGTAATCAGCCTTACTAGACTAGTCTGGCCTTACTACTGGACTAGTCTAAGTGGTTGATGCAACCGGCCACTAGTCATTAACTTTTTAAAAAACTTAGACTGGTCTAATTTGACTGACTAGACTGGTTTACCATAAACGACTAGTTGGACAGACTAGTTCTTAAGACATAATCCTAACATAATATCTGTATTTAGATCAATTAAATTTAAAAACATATACATGTTTTAGATACATTACATTACCTATGTTTGGAGTCTCTGAGAACGCAAATACAAAATATTTTAAAAAACCAAAACATTTTCATGATAAAATTTTCAGACTTTAGATACACGACTTGCAGTTGCTTACATTAAATGTATTTTGTTGTATTATTTAATTTTAGTTATTAATTAATTTATTTTTATTTGTACAGTGTGCTTTACATGGAAAGCAATAGTATGAATAATCAATATATTTAAAATTTTAAATCAATATAATATTTAACAAGAAAATACACATACATTTAAAATAATTAGTTAAAGTAAAATTAAATATTTTTACGTAAAAATATGAGTCACCTTATTATTTACGGTGAAAATAAAAATTACAAAATATATAAGTGCTAAAATTCCATCCTGAAACTATAGCCTCAACTTTAGCGGTAAATACAAAAATGTTCTGTTCACACAGGCAACAACGCTGTGTCTTCTACCGGTAAAGCACCGTTCACACATCAGTTTCAAAACACCGGTAAATTCTGTGTCATCATTAACCAGAAACGACCTCTAAATGGTCTCCCAGGGACTCCCAGTGTTGTATTTGTAAACATAGAGGGCATGGTTAGTTTTTTTTGTCAAATGCTCACATTAATGCAGCTGCTTTTAGCTGAGAGACATCATATTAGACAACTTCAAACCAAGCCACACAGCGCGGTGTTAATGCGTCATTGCATTAAAATGTTATGATTGGCCCAGAGCAAATGTCTTACGTCAGCGCGTTCTGAACTTGTACGTGCTCATGCTGGTAATTAGGGTTGCAAAAGAGTGGAAAATTTCCAGCAATTTTTCAGAAACTTTCCAAAAATCCTTGTAAGATTCCAAAAAATCCTGGAAAGTTTCCTAAATTTTCACTTTTTTGCAACCCTACCGGTAATCTCATTCTGTGTTCACACAGAGCATATTACTGGCAGTTTACTGGTATTGTTACAACTTCTCATACCAGTAAATTGCCAGAATGAATATACCAGTATTTCTGAAAAGGTCTTGTTCACGCATGATCTCTCAATGATAATTTACCTTTCATTTACCAGTAAACACTGTATGTGTAGAAAGGGGTTTGTGACTTGATTTTTGTATTGAATTACAGTGCAGAAACAGATTTAAATTTACAGAATATTTAGAAAAATCTACACTCAGTTTGTCACCTTATTGTGCAGATCAACTGGCCACCAGTTGGCACTGGCATACAACCAAAGATGCTTGATGTTCACCATGATCTCTAGTGGAATATGGTACTATAAGGTATGGTGAAAATGTCCAAATTGTGTTCTAGGCTATCTGCTTAGATGATAAATGATGAAGAGCTTTTATCATTAAGTCCCTGGCTTTCTTTAAAAGGCAGGAATGAACGAACTGCCTGGAATTAACCTCATTTTACTGAAGAGAAAGATTTCCTTATCATAACCATCTGTGGGCAGAAAGGAAAAAGAAAACACAAAGTGCGCCCAGATGATAAACATGAAATATGAAAAGAGAAAAGAACATTAGGAACGTAGAAAACACGCCGGAGTTGGCAAAACACCCCGACTCTCCTTGTCAGCCATTTTAAGGTCATTTGACTTAACGCTGGCTATGGTTTGACAGCTCGGTTTCCATATTTACCCATTCTTTTGTCTCCGTCTGTGTCATTATGAGCTGGAAGGGTAATATTCAAGGCCATTAGATATGATTTACCTTACAAGATTCACATTCACAGCAAATCGATTTTCAAAGGATGTGTCTCGACCACAGACATTTGGCTGAAGTATCACAGATAAAATGATGATCTATGTAGACTTGCAGTCATATTTACACAGGCTCGTGACCCGAGCCGAGCTCTGGTATGTTCGCACACTTACCGACCTGAGAAAGAAGAAAGAGAAAGAGACAGATGTATAGGAAATCTACATAGTCTCTCTATATCATGTAAAGGCAAAGCCTCTGGTAATGTCTGGAAATAAATAACTTCCCTCGTTGGCCTCTGGGTGTCACTACATAGAACTGGCTCAGTGCCAGATGAGAAGTGTGGAAAGTCCAGTTAAGGCACAGCTTGCCATCAAAAACTAATTTCACACTGGTATATGTGGAAGATAAATTAAGTAAATTTAATTTAAGAGTGTTTATTTTAAGAGTTCTGTTTAAAATTAGTTTGGACAGAAAAATATGTGGTTAACAAAATTATTTTGACTTGACTACATACAAAACCTCAGTGCAATGATTAACCAACACTATCCTGGTAGTAAGAGTTTTGTGTAGATGTGTTAATTGATAACTAGCAGAGGTCATGTAGTTATTCCTGTATGGAGTTACCATGTACAACTGTACCTCTGCATGGGGTAGCGCTGAACAAAACCGCTGTAAAACTGCAGAATGAGAGGGAACTGTTTCTTAATCCCAGTATCAAAATGATTTATGACTGTTCAAATCCATAAGTTCTACAAGACTTATATAACAGTGGGTAACTTTCATTTACAGCACCACACACTGAGACAGGAAAGACTTGCTGTTACTCAATAAAAAGGCTCGGATTCTTACAGCTTTCCCTCAGTAGATGGAGGGGAAAAGAGAGAAAGAGGTTATCACAATATGCAGCAAGTGTTTTGTGTGTCTTTGATAACCACAAAGAATTTCACAGCGTCGTTGGGAATCCGCTGTGGCCTTCCTGACGCCTCGGTGTATACAGACTATCTGTTATGTATTATCAAACACAAACACGCATTATTTGTTGCCTCATTCTTGAGTATCAAACAAATTACTCAATCACATAGCAGACAATGAGAGATTGTAAACCCTTGAGGAGATGCTGGATAAAAAATGGTCTAGTTACGCTCATACAACCATCACACAACAAATAAAGTCTTCACATCACGATATATCACTCATTGCGTTCAACATTTGAAATGTAAAACTTTAAATTTGTGTGTATTTATGGTAAACCATGCCAAAAAAGCTGTTTTCATACTATTGTTTGGATTGGTTGTGGGTTAGCAATAACTAGTCCCACACATCTGTGCCCACATAAATCACTACAAAGCTCTGCAAAGTTACACAGAATTTGAAGTGCCTTGTGTGTTTGTTTATTGAATATATAGGCTAATTTTGATAACGCTACCAATATATCCATTTATAAGCATCTGCAACCTATTTTACTTTCATAATGTGAAATTCCAACAGGCAACCTAAGCTCATTGGAAAAAAATTTGCATCTACCTACTTTTTTTCAAAACGTACCTTCAATTCATTGTAGTTTCCAGTTGAAAGAAACACTAGAGGCAGTAAAACGCACACAAATTATGATTATGTGGCAGATTTGTATTAATAAAGACTTCTTCACACAGTTCCTTCCCCAGTAGTTTTACCAACACTTTCTCACAGCCAATTGGTACATATTTTTAGGAGGTGGCTAATTTGATGTATTTGACAATGATTTTGTACGATTTCTGTAACTGTTAGGTTTAGTGGTATGGTCCTTCATAAGAATTCTTACGAATTTGCCACTTTGTAAAATACGTCAGATTATTCACAAATCATATGAATTTATACTAGTAAAGTTGTGCGAATTTGTACGAGTTCGCCACCTTTTCAAAAAGGTGATGAATTGCTGTGAAATCAGGTTGGTGTTATAACCTCAAAATGCTTTTATCAAAATTTGTAAACTAATGCATTTTGGCATTTTTTATCACTTAACCAGCTCTATATGCATGCTTTTTATATAATAAACTTGTTCGATAGCTCACCTGGTACAGCACTGAATTTGCGATGTAGAGCACTTGGGTAAGAGTCCCGTGAAGCAATATGGGTTCCGCTAAAAGTGATTAAAGATGTCGGTTGCTTCAGCAAAAATGTTTTTATCTTTTGTTAACACTATTGGTTTAGGTTATAGTTTAGTGTATGAATTTGTACGAGTGAGGTCATACGAATTCGTACAAATTTGCCACCATGTCAAAAATGTATGAATTGCCATGAGTTTGGGTTGGTGTTATAACCTCAAAACGCTTTTACCATAGTGCAAAATTGGTAAACTAATGTATTTCACATAACCAGTTGTATATGTATTCTTTTTATACAGTAAACTTGTTCGATAGCTCACCCGGTAGAGCACTGCACTCACGACGCAGAGCACTCGGCTAAGAGTCTCGTAAAGTGATACAAGTTACAATATCAGAGATTAAAGATGTTGGTTGCTTCAGCAAATATGTTTTTATCTTTTGTTAACACTATTGGTTTAGGTTATAGTTTAGTGTATGAATTTGTCAAGCGAGATTGTACGAATTCGTACAAATTTGCCACCTTGTCAAAAATTTATGAACTGCCGTGAAATCGGGTTGGTGTTATAACCTCAAAATGCTTTTACTATAGTGCAAAATTTGTAAACTAATGCATTTTTCATCACATAACCAGCTCTATATGTATGTTTTTATGATATAGTAAACTTGTTCGATGGCTCACCCAGTACAGGACTGCACTCACGATGCAGAGCACTCAGTCCCATGAAGTGATATGAGTTGCAATAAAAGAGATTAAAGATGTTGGTTGCTTCAGCAAATATGTTTTTTATCTTTTGTTAACACTATTGGTTTACATTACAGTTTAGTGTATGAATTCATACGAGCGAGGTTGTACAAATTCGTATGAATTTGCCACTTTGTCAAAAATGTATTAACTACCGTGAGATCGGGTTGATGCTATAACCTCAAAATGCTTTTACTATAGTGCAACGTTTGTAAACTAATGCATTTTGGCATTTGTCATCACATAACCAGCTCAATATACATGATTTTTATATAGTAAACATGCTTGATAGCTCACCCGGTGTAACTCGCACTCGCGATGTAGAGCACTCGGGTAAGAGTCCCGAGTTACGATAGCAGAGATTAAAGATGTTGGTTGCTTCAGCAAATATTTTTTTTCTTTTGTTAACACTATTGGTTTAGGTTATAGTTTAGTGTATGAATTCGTCAAGCGAGGTTGTACGAATTCATATGAATTTGCCACCTTGTCAAAAATGTATGACTCTCAGGTAAGAGTCTCGTAGAGTGATATGAGTTTTTTGTTAACACTGTTGGTTAAGGTTATAGTTTAGTGTTTAGTTTAGTTCAACCTTCATTCAACTATTTCTTCTCTTTCGTGTTTGTGAGACGTTCAAGACATTTTTCTTTGAAATGACAAGCGCAATAAGACCAGGAATGTGAATTAATGAAGTAAACAGTCTAAATTTATTTTGATTTAATGTAGATTTCCCTCCAAATCAGCTCAGAAAATACCTAGCAATGAACAAATAATCACATTATGACTACTGCGACTCCTTTCTTTCCAGGTTACCGGCACGTAATACCCTTGAGTGCATCCAGAACGCTCCTGCTCGACTTGCCTTTAACCTCTGGAAATACTCTCAGGTTACACATCTGCTCAGGTCCTGTTACTGGCAGCCAGTATCTGGTATAATTCAATTCCAGACACTGTTCCTGGCCTATGAAGCCGTAAATGGCCTAGCCCCCCACTTTACTTTCAATCCTTCATCAAGCTGTGCACCCCCAACTCGGCCGCTTTGATCAGCTACCTCTGGTCTCCATGCCCCCCTTCAATGCACACGAAAATACCCATTTGAAACTTCTCTATTCTTGTTGTTTTTGACTTTTGACTCATCTTGGCTACATACATTCTTGATGTTACTACCTTACGCCTGTTTAACCTTTTAAGGCCTAGCTAGCTTAGAAAACGGTGTATATTCTTAGCTGCTTGACTTCATCTTTGATAAAATTGCATGTAAACACCTGGCTAGTAAACATCTTGCACAAGCTAGTTAAATGCTAACTTCACAAACATGCTGTTTCATTATATTCTCATTTGATGTTTGTTTTTCTGTTTTTTCACTATCCACACACACACTGGCCTCTCTTCCTGCTAGAGGCCCCTTCACCCCCCACCACCTTGTGTCACTCATGCCGCTAGCTTTCAGCCCACCTGCTAGTGGTTAAGCTCAATCACATCACAATGTCAAAACTGCAGCTAGCAAACCCCAATACTAAACTCCACAGGACACACAGTGAGTTCAGCTGGACATTTCACTCACAAACACAACTACCAAGGACGCAATCATCTGCTACCAGAAGAAAATTAAGAGTTGTGAGATTAGCTAGCATTAGCGCTACCACTATTTTATGAGGGAAAATGCAAGCTAAGCACAGGGCTGCCAACTTTTGAGTTCAGCCTAGAGTGAGATTTTGGGGGCGGTGCTTGGTTATGGGGGAGGGGCTTATAGAGGGGCGTGGCTTGGTGTGGAAAAAATACAAACACAAAATCATTGCATTAGCAGAAGTGTATTAGGTATATATATAAAATCATTTAAATATGGGATGTCATTGACTTGACATTCTGTTCTTAGAAAACAATAATTAACATTAACTACTAGGCATATCCAGATATTTGTCATGTTTTTTATGATAAAGTTATGTAAAATAACTGCTCAGTGCTGCAAAACAAACAACTCTGCTAATGCTAACTTAATTCTATATAAACTATAACAGCATATTAGCTACTAGCCTAAACTGGACGGAGACACGGGGCGCCCTGTAACTCACTGACCTGCCTGCGTTCACAATTCACACGGTGCAGATGGGAGGGAGAACGGCTGACTACACAGTTTATTGGAATAAATTGTGTATTTCCCTCACAATTGTCACAAAAAACTCACTACACTGTCTGTCTGGGCTCTCTGCGCGTTGCTTTGCGAGATCATGCGGCGCGATTTTTTTTTTCTCACTGCTGCACGAGTCTGCGTGAGAAAAGGGGGGTGTGGCGTGAGAGCGTGAGAATTAGGTCAATTGCGTGAGTCTCACGCTGAATGCGTGAGAGTTGGCAGCCCTGCTAAGCATGTTGCGTTTTTATGCATTTAGACCAAACCAAAATGTTAGCGGGCGCCTCGCATGATGTTCCGTGAATGATTAAATCTGCGAAACTTAACAGGAGGCATAGTGAGTGTGAAACTGAGCCCACCTGAACTAGGCCGTCCTCCAGATTTAGATCATTTAGCTCTACTGGTAGAAGTTTCTCTTCCAGCTGCTAAATCAAAGACTCGATGCTAGTTGCAATAGCGCCGATTCGGAGCGTATTTCACGCCTCAGTAGCAGAAAACACATCCACATCAGAGCTCTATGCGTACAATTGATCTGCTGGCTCGTGATTCTCAGCTAGCAGTACAGTAAGTGGTCTGCATCAGGAACTAATGTTTTTTATGAAGCATGCTGTGTAAAAAAAGAAAGAAAAAATACTTAGGATAGATCAAACAGTCAGAGACAAGGCCTGATTGGTAGCGCACATGCGCCGATGTGTTGCATGGTTGCGTTTGTAGCAAATTCAAATATACCCGGCTTGGGTAATCTGATTCTGTAAAGTGACAGATGAATTTGTGGCAAAATACATCGGTAATATTTTTATTGAAATATTTTTATTGGATGTCCAGCAGTTGACATTAACAACTAAATGTGTGTGAAGGAATGCAGTTTTTCTGCATAAATAAAATAATAAAAAATAAAATAAAACAAAATGAATAAAATAAAATAAAAGTTGTTTTGAATGTAGCTAAATGCTCAGCTCAGAAAGACATCAAATAGAAGATCAAATATCTGATTGTACTGATTTTTTGTTTTTGATTAAACTTTTTCTTCTCATTAACTTTAAAAGACTTATAAATAAAATAAATAAAAATGAATAAATATATAAATATTTTTCTGATTGTTGTATATAATTCATTTTTATTCAGTTTTTAAAATACTTTTGATTTAAATAAAATGATGAAATTACTTTAAAAAATCATAAACAATATTTCAAATTAAATTAAAAATACAATTTCTTATACTGATTATTTTCATTATTTTTTATATTTTTGATTTAGACAAAACTTTAAAATTACATTTAAAATTGTAAAAAATATATTAATTATTGTATATAGTATATAATGTTATTTTTATTCTGTTTTTAAAATACTTCTGATTTAAATAATATTTTAGGTTTTTTATATTAAATTAAAAATACAATTTGTTTGTACTGACTATTTTTGTCATTTTTTATATTTTTGATTTAGGTAAAACTTTAAAATTACATTCAAAATTGTAAAAAAAAAAATAGAGTTGTTGTATATAATGTTATTTTTATTCAGTTTTTAAAACACTTCTGATTTATATAAAATAATGAAATTACTTAAAAAATCTTAAACATATTAAATTAAAATACAATTTCTTGTACTATTATTTTCATTATTTTTTATATTTTTGATTTAGATAAAACTTTAAAATTACATTCAAAATTGTAAAAAAAAAATATATATATTATTGAATATAATGTTACTTTATTCAGTTTTTAAAATACTTCTGATTTAAATAATATTTTAAGGTTTTTATATTAAATTAAAAATACACTTTGTTTGTACTGATTATTTTTGTCAGTTTTTATATTTTTGATTTAAATAAAACTTTAAAATTACATTCAAAATTATAAATAAATTAAACAAAAAATAATTTTATCATAAATACTGATTTTATTTTTCTGATTATTCTTTATAATAATATTTTTTATAAATAATATAAGGATCTATAATGATATTTTATTTTTTAAAATACGTTTGATTTAAATAAAATTTAAAATTACATTACAAATCATGAAAAAAAATGTATTAAATAAAAAAATGTACTGGTTATTTTCATCATTTGATATTATTTAAATAAATAATTAATCAAATTTTATTTTCCTGATTATTGTTTCTGTTTTCTATAGTGTTTATATACATATATTTAACTTAGATAAAACTTAACATAAAATATTTAAAATGAAAGTAAATATACAATATTATATGTACTGATTATTTATTTGTTATTTTTGATTTAGATAAAACTTCAAAATGATAAAAATTGCATAAAATATATCTGAAATATTTTACAGTTTGTACAGTTTTCATTTTTAACTGGAAACATAAAAAAATAACATAAGAAATAAAAGAAAATCAATAACCATGCAAAATCAATTAGCTGAAAAACAAATACCGAATTCAACGTTCAAAGACTGAAACATCAGTGCTACCATGACATTGTGAAGCATGAGATTACTACTCATGTTTCCCTGGAGTTACACTAGTGCATCTATGCAGCTGGATTACATAAAGGCCACAGAGGGGAACAATCTTCCCCAGAGAGCCGCAGGATTTACAGTGCTGCCCGCTCCACACACCCCCGATTTTATATGATTAAAAACAAAGGAGGCTCAACTGGCAGGGCCAGAGTAAACTCCACAATTAGAAACCTGTGTGTCCAGTGGCGGACAAAGAACGTAACGTGATTTGCATACGATTACACTGTGAGGAAGACGGAAGAGAGGAGTTAATGAGTAAAACAAACATGGTCAGGCTCACCGGGCGGCGAAGAAGCCTTGTTTGTTTAGAATGTCAAGCTGAAGACTAAAGAGCCATTTTATCCACTTCATCTGATTATACAGGCAGTCTAATTTAATTTAGCATAATGACATATTGGACATCACAATAGCATGTTGCATATGTTTCTCTTTACATAGGGTACCTAGAAATATACAAATCATAAATGCAATAAATATTTAAAACACAAACGTAAATATTAGATCATCACGATTGGAAATGACCAATCGGATTGGGACGATTCTCAAAACAGCCTTCAGTCTGAGCAAAATGGCTGTCATGATGCTAACAGGCGAGGCTAAAAAAAAGTTCAATAAACAGAGTTTGAATGACATCCATTTATCTTTTCACACAGTATATACACATCCTCTACATGACTTCTTTTGCCAGGCACTTATATATTAATTCAAAACGGCTGGATCGCTCGCAAAACAAGGTTTTCTGTCAGTGCGAATGTGTGTGATTTAGCCGTTTTGGGAATGTTTGCCTTGTAACAGGCTGGTATAAGCTGTTTTTTCAGCACAATGTTAGCCCCTGAGGAAGAACACAAAGCTCTCGAAAAGGATTTATGCATGTAGCAAGACCACAAAACAAGGACAATCGCATTCCATGATCTGAAGCACAGATTTGATCACGTCAGATGACCTAGCACCATGACAAAACAAAGAAACATTCGCAGAAATCTTTAATCAACATCAGCTCCTGCCATCTGGTCTTCATTTCACAAGTTGCGCCCACAAATAAGAAAAACTTGGCTAATGTGTTCGCCCTCAGAAGCGCAGCTCGTATCGCTACCTCCATCTTTAAAACCGTGACCCACGTGACCCCTGACCCCTAATGGATCGACGGCTCTCGCAGAATGCTTAATCAGAGGCCGATTGTTCCCTTGGAGGACGGGGCGGGCCACGAGACATCCCTGTAGACTCATCTGGAGATTTCCAGGATTGTTGACAGTCGTGTCGGATGATATTTTCATCCTTTCGTTCAATGGTTATATAATGGAGACCCTGGTAGAGCAGCTTTGATCAAGCTTGTGTTGAAAGCCTGAGGTTTTCTCTCTGTCCCTCCTGCCAGACCACTCAAAACACTTCAGGAGCGGAGGATCTGTGTGGAGCTCCTGCCAGCATACTGATGCCATTCTACAATGTCTGTTGTAAACTTCACACTTGCAAATGTGAAAATGAAACCTCTGTCGACTGGAACAGTTTAGCTGGGTTTTAGAAAGTGACAAAGCGCTAAAAAACTGTAGAATGCACCTCAACCACTGAGGACTTACTCTTTTTTCTTGCCTCTATGCTGAACTGTGAAAAACAAATGTCTGAGGAAAAGTTAAATGCAACTTATTTAATAAAAGGCTTAAGGTTGTTAACTTTTCTAGCTGGATTTCAGCAGTGTAAATTCACAATAACAGTGTTTACATGTACAGGAATATTCTGATATTAATCTGAATTCGGTCAAATTCTGATTATGTAAGTTTTACATAAATGTATTAACCCTATTTTCAGAAGGGATACCATAAACAGATCATGTCCATGTTCTCTAGAAATCAGAACAAGACAGCAGGAATATGTCTATAATCAGCATTTTGGAACATGCATAATAAACATCTTATTCAGAATATCCATCATAACTGTGGATTCATTTTTATCTGCATGTTTTCAAATATAACAGATATGGATCACATTAGATACAAACAGAATATTGATTTCAGCGAAAATCATTATTTTTGATTGTGAGAGCTAGCTGCACTACAATAAAGGCTTAACCAGAATATGGAAATTATCTGCAGTAAACTTGGTAAATTCAGAGTTGTAAACTTCACACTTGCAAATTTGAAAATGAAACCTCTATCGACCTGAACGGTTTAGCTGGATTTTAGAAAGTGACAAAGTGCTAATAACTGTAGAATGCACCTCAACCACCAAGGACTTGCTCTTTTTTCTTGCCTCTGTGCTGAATTGCGTGGGAAAAATAGTCTGAGGAAAATTTCATTGCAACTCATTTAATAAAAGGTTTAAGGTTGTAAAATTTTCTAGCTGGATTTCAGCACTGTAAATTCACAATTCACAATAACAAATAATACATGTACAGGAATGTTCCGATATTAATCTGAATTCAGTCAAATTCTGATTATGTAAGTTTCACATAAACGTATTAACCCTACTCAATACAATAAAGTGCGCTTTTTTTTCAAAAGGGATGCCAATGATTTCTAGAGAACATTGACATAATCTGTTTACTGTATCATACCATAAACAGATTATGTCCATGTTCTCTAGAAATCAGAACAAGACAGCAGGAATATGTCTATAATCAGCATTTTGGATCATGTATAATAAACATCTTATTCAGAATATCCATCGTAACTGTGCGTTCATTTTTATCTGCATGCTTTCAAACATAATAAAAATGGGTCACAATAGATACAAACAGATTATTGATTTCAGTGAAAATCATTATTTTTGATTGTGAGAGCTAGCTGAAATACAATAAAGGCTTAACCAGAATATGGTTCAGAATAATCTGAAAATTATGTGCAGTAAACTTGGTAAATTCGAAGATATAATTTTCACACTTGCAAATGTAAAAAATGAAACCTTTGTCGACTGGAATGATTTAGCAGGATTTTAGAAAGTAACAAGGACTTGCCCTTTTTTTGCCTCTATGCTCAATTGTGGGAAAAGAAGTCTGAGGAAAACTGGAATACAATAAAGCATTAAACAGAATACGGTTCAGAATAATCTGAAAATTATGTCCATACAGTATATACACTGTCATTATTATATTATATAAATATTACAAATGCCCTCAAATTTTGCAAACTTACACATGCAAGATTAAAATGTGTATAAGTCTCTATATATCAAACAGCTCATCCCAGCCTGTAGTTTCTGCACCAGACACTGGTTCAACCACTACGCCACAGTCTCTATCTCTCATCCCAGCTCCCATAAAGGTACCACATCCACACTTACTGTACTAACGTCAGAGCTCTGAGTGTTTGGCTTGTGGTCAACTAGCCTCTAGTTAGCATGTCGTTTTTAGTCCACTGGTTTTTAATGTTCTCCATGTCTTGTGTGCAAAGATCAGTTTGTTCTGGCGTATGTCACTATGAGCCCATAAGCTAGTTGTTGTGACGCCTGAGCACAAGTTGTACTCAGGCCTTGTGTTTTATTGGTTCGTCTCTACTTTTTGTCTGGGCTAAACGTGCTAACCCACAATGACATGGGCAAGCCTATTTACACATACAAGACTCATGCAAAATAAGTTAAAATGTGTGTAACAGTGAACAGCTACTTTGTTTTATAAATGACAACTTTGTTAAAGTTTGTGGGACAATTTCCTCAGTTGAGCCACTGCCGAGAGTAGCATTTTAGCATCTGTAGCACATTGTGATGCTAATTCAATCTTACGTGTTTTGATTTTCTATGTGTGTGTATAGAGGATATTATACATGATAGTGTTTAACCAACACGGACTCACTGGAAAATTACACCTCTGCCGGCATTTTTTGTACTTTTGTGTAGCATTCAATGCAGTTATTACCTAAAATTACCACTAGAAGCAGTAAAACAGCAACTGTTATTCCATCGTCACACAAATTATGATTACGAAGGAGGATTATTAATTAACAATGATTTTTTTTGTGTGTAATTTCCAGTAATCATAATAAACGGCGTTACTAAGGCCGCCACCCACACGGGAGTGCTACCTTCCCCAACCAGGCTCCAACGGTCAGAGTGGGTAAGGATTCCTCTCCGGGCAGCTCCCTCTCACAACACACCGGAACAGGGACAGAGAAAACGGGATTTAGACAACAGCCTCAACCAACCGCAGGGTAAGTGATACTAAATGAAACAAATCACTTAACCTTTTTAGCGTCTGGGAGGCCATCTTCGTCATTTCTCCATCCAAGTCCAGGTTTTCACAAACTTCTTTTGCGAGCGAGAGGGGATGACGTCATCAGGTGTTGCCCAACTGTGCTGTCTAAGCTCCGTCCTGCCCGCATTCTACCAGTGTGGCGGGACAAGCAACCGACAGACACAGTGGGCGTGACGTCAACAAAAGTGTCCAAAAAGGGGGAATAAAAGTGTCCAAAATAAACAGGGGATCTGGTGTCCTCGTTGTGCTGGGGGTTCCGTGAAGGAGGGGCAGTGTTCGGAAGGGAAGGGTCCAGGGAAGGGTCCAGGTAAGGGGTGGAGTCCGGCTCATTTCAACCACAGCGTGTGATGAGGCACACCTGACGTCAGTGAAGCCTCATCACTGCCGCGGTTGAAATGCTGAGCGCGTCTCTCCTCGGGAGACCGGTCTCTACCCCGTGCATGCACGCTGGTGTCCCCGTGGGTCCAGGAAGGGAGCATTGAGGGGATCGAGCTGCGTCAGAAGCAACGAGCTGAGAACCGCACCCGTTAGACAGCCACCGGACTTCGCCCCTTACCTGGACCTTCACGGAACCCCCAGAACGACAAGGACACCAGATCCCCTGTTTATTTTGGACACTTTTATTCCCCCTTTTTAGACACTTTTGTTTATATTATGTTTAATAAAAGCCTATCTGTCAGTTGCTCGTCCTGCCACAGCATGAAAAATCTTTTACTAGTGGTTCTTGCTGTTTGATAATGCTGTTGTACAAAACTGATGTTTTTAGAAACAGAACTTCGTCCAAGCCTGTATAACTGGTCAACACTGACCGTGGCTCTTTAGCAGACCAACAGCATGTGGAAATCACTCTGACAGCCTGACTGAGAAAACAGATGAAGCGGAAAATCAAAGCATGATCCATTACCAAAGTGAGAGGCTTAAGCAAAACACAGGCTGATGAGTAAAGCACTTGTGCCGGGCTGCTATGACAATGCCCTGTCAAAATGTCTCAGGTCGTACTCAGACATTTATTTGGAGATGCAGAGCTGCGTCAAACTTAAGAACCTGTGATATGAACATGCTTCTTGTAGTAATCACCAAGTCCGATCTCTACAGCATCAAACGAGCATTTTACTCCAAAAGCTGTACAGGCAACTTTTCCACATTTTTGAAGCCCACTATGACACAATAGTGAAAGGGAAACGCAACCACATAACAAAAGTTCACCCCAAAATTTCAAAGTTCTTTAACATTTACTCACCCTCATGTCCTTCCAGACCAAAAATGAAGCGATTTCTAGGTTATTGCATTATGTTTTTCTTTTAATCACTGCCACAAATTATAAAATGATTATCAGGATCAGGAGTAGGTCACTGGGAAGGATGACAAACTTGATCATCACAAAATCTAATTACAGTTAAGAGGAGAACCACATTTACCTCCACATGGTCATTAATTCACATGGAACGGAACCCAAACCCCAAAATGTTGCTATAAACTGCTGAAATCATCTGGATTCAGTCAGATTTACTGAATGGAAACTGCTGTTTGTGTTCCTGTCACTACGTGTGAAACTTTCAGTTTTCTTTTTCCAAATAATGGGTGAGTAGTTCATTCTATTTTTCGATGCTGCCTCCTATTAAAAGCATTTATTGAAGAAAAAAAAATTGTGTTGATATATAAATGCATTTTTCCCATTCAGTTTAATTACATAGAAAACAGTGGCCAGTACTTTTTCAACAATTCTCATTTTTAGTCATTCAGACTAAGATTAAAGTGAAAACAGAATATAAAAAACATATGGCAATTTAAAATATTACTACACTATATACTATAATAGTAAATAGGGTTGCAAAAATGTGGAAAATGTTCAGTAAATTTCAGAAACATTCCAGAAATGTTCCACCCCTTTGCAAGCCTAATAGTAAATAATAAAAGATTTTGTGTTCTATAGAAGAAAAAGTCCTTCAGGTTTGAAATAGCATTATGATTAAATGATGACAGAATTGACATTGTTAGGTGAGCTATTATATAATGTGGGTGAACTAATATAAAATGTTTGGTCTCTAGCCTCCAGCCTTTTAGTAATAACATATGAAGCTGAATAGATATATCTGCTTTCCAGATGTTTATTCCACACTGTAAAAGTACTGAATCATTTTGCCATTGTACTTTTATAAATGTACTAGTGTAAGTTAATAATGCATAGGTCAAAATGAATTCACACTATCTGTTATTCTACTTGATGCACGCATGGATCCAGACATTTTAACCAAAGAGGAGCAGAATAACTTGAGTAGGCCACAGAACCATCTGGCAATGGGATCTAAGGGATCCAGAATAGATTATGGAAGGAACTACATATATTTATACCTGCAACCTGAGTCCGCCAGTGACACAAATGAGTGAAATTTGTGTCAGTAGACCTTCCTGGCTCACTATGCACAAGATAAAATTGGGTTAGACAGAAAAATAAACCCTATCCATTACTTTCTACCACACTAATAGAAGCCAGGGGAAGATGAGTCGAGCTAAATTTAATTGAGAGTGTAAGTACAGTAGCTTCTGCTAAATATATTAGCCAGCATGTGGCTGATGTAAAGCGCAGAACAGCTGGTTTGAAACGGTTTAAAGATATTACATTTCCTACAAGCATGCAGTCTATAGTTCTCTCAGTGTTTTGGCTTTTTGCTGCTAAAAAGAAAAACTCTCTGGATAATATTTTCGAAAAATTAGGACAAAGTCTTCTGTACAGGCTCTAGGAAACAGTTTTTGCCAGCAAAGAAGAAATGAGTCAGTCACAAGTGGCTTTGTTAAAGTGGATATAACAAAAGTATTCACATTCCTGTGGGAGTTTACGAGTCTTGGAAGCACGAGAAGTAAACACCTCCCATCTCTGAGCATCTCAGGACACTGGGCAACAGACTCAACATGGCTAAAAATAAATACGAAAGTACTGAGGGAAAACAAAATAAAATTCACTTTCAAACGCTGAATCATACTGTCAGCAAACTTCAATGGCGCTTTCACCGACGGAGACTATTTAGCTGTTCGCAAGAGCTTAAAGGGATAGTTCACCCAAAAAAAATTATATTTACCCTAGGATTTACTCACCCTCAAGCCATCCTAGATGTATTTGACTTTCTCCTTTCAGACGAATACATTAAAAAAATGTAAAAATGTTCCAGTTTTATAATGGAAGTGAATGGCTGTTGAGACTTTGAAGTCCGAAAAAGTGCATCCATCCATTATAAAAGTACTATAACATGATAATATGGTAATAAAGACCTTCTGAAGCAAATCAATGTGTTTGTGTGAGAAAGATATGCATATTTAAAACCATAATCTCTAGCTTCTGCTAACTGTCATATGCATGTTCACAAGAAAGTGGAATTAGAATTACAAAACGAGGATTTATAAAGAAAAATGAAGGAGGATTTTGATATAAGCCAAGTGGAGACTGTTTTTTCTTTGCTGTAAACAAAACTTGGTTCTCACAAAACCAGCATATCCCCACCAGAACTTATGCTATGCCTACATCTTACGTCATCCGCTGGAACGCCACTCTCGTGAACGCGAGTTGTAAAAACAGCTTATAAAGTTGTAAATATGGATATTTTTCCTACACAAACACATCGATTTGCTTCAGGAAGCCCTTGTTAACCCCCAGGAGCCATGTGGAGCACTTTTTATGATGGATAGATGCAGTTTTTTGGCCTTCAAAATCTCAACACCCATTCACCACCATTATGAAGCTTGGAGGAGCCAGGGTATTTTTTAATATAACTCCGATTGTACTCGTCTGAAAGAAGAAAGTCATATACAACTATGATAGCTCGAAGGTGAATAAATCATGTGGTAATTTTTATTTTTGGGTGAACTATCCCTTTAAAGGTACAGTTCAGTCAAAAATGAAATTTTAAAGCACAAAAAAAGATTTTGAATGACTCAGTGTAAACAACACCGAATAGACCCCATTGACTTCAAAATATCTATCTTTTGTGTTGCGCGCAAGAAAGTAACACGTTTTAACAAGATAAATATAAGTAAACAATGACAGAGTTTCAGATTTCTAGATGACCTATCCCTTTAAAAGAGAACACTTCCAGAGCCTATTGAAAAAAATTACAGATAATTTACTCACCCCCTTGTCATCCAAGATGTTTGTGTCTTTCTTTCTTCAGTTGTAAAGAAATTATGTTTTTTGAGGAAAACATTTAAGGATTTCTCTACATATAATGGACTTCTATGGTGCCCGCGAGTTTGAACTTCCAAAATGTAGTTTAAATGCAGCTTCAAAGGGCTCTAAACGACCCCAGCTGACGAAAAAGGGTGTTATCTCATCTCGTCTAGCTGTGCGTAAACTCTGTGTATTCCGGTTTAAGACAGTTAGGGTAGGTCAAAAAACTCCCATCTTATTTTCTCCTCCAACTTCAAAATCGCCCTACATCGCTGCAGAAGAACCGACCGAGTGTTTACAAAGTGAACATGCAAAGAAGATTAAACACCCTTTACAAAAAAAGATAAAACAGCGATGTAGGACAATTTTGAAGTTGAAGAAAAAAAATGAGATGGGAGTTTTTCGACATACCCTAACTGTCATGAACCAGAGTTCACGCAGAACTAGACATGGCAAGCATCTGAGGATAAAACATTTTATATACATTTTATTTATTTATTTTTTTTTAGAAAATAACTGATTGTTTAGCTAGATAATGGAAGTTTAAACTCGTGGTCACCATAGAAGTCCGCTATATGGAGAGAAATCCTGAAATGGTTTACCTCAGAAAACAATTTCTTTATGACTGAAGACAGAAAGACATGAACATCTTCAATGACAAGGGGGTGAGTAAATTATCTGTACATTTTGTTCTGGAAGTGAACTTCTCCCTTTAAAACCTTCAAGCTACAAAGACAAACTAGTATTTTGCACAAAATGTGGTCAAGCTGAGAGACTTCCCCTCGACCGAACGCTGCTTTATGTTGCCGGAACCCTCCGTCTTGACGTTTCAAAGAAACGGATGGCCATACAACTTTCCAGTTCGCCCAAGTGCTAATTTGTCATGCACCACACAACGTGCAAAAACCATAAAAACTATCTATCAGGCATCCAAATCCTGGGGGTCCTTCCAGCTGGATAACTGGTGTAATAAAACACAACACACAGATGAGGATAAAAAGGAATGAATTCCTGCATTAAGAGAATGAGGCCCTCACTGCAGGCTCTTGGGTCGCATTCAGCTCCCACATCACCACATGGAGGGCGCTCACTTCCTCTCTTTCTCTCCTTTTTCTTTTCCACTCTCTCTCGCTCTTTGTTGGAAACCAGACTCAACAGCAAACAGTTTATTTTCAAGAGAGAAAAGCTCCGAGTGATGGGAGATGTCGGGTTGGTTAAGTGATTTGTTGCACCAACAAGGCGTGAGAAGCAGAAACTAAAGATGTCTTTGTTTGTAGTCTAGGATTAACTCCAGTAATGATAAAACATTTATACTCTAGTACCAGATTAAACCAGCCAGCTATGAGAGGCAGACTAAACACACTGGTCAAACTGTGAACTTTGAACAACAAAGAATTAGGGTAGAAACACTGTAAATATAAGAAATTATAACTGTGAATCCATGGTTTTAAAGGAAAAGTTTAACCAAAATGAATATTTGGTTATAATTTACTCAACCTCATGTTTAAATTTTTTGTGTGGAACACAAAAGTATACATGTCAAGCTCCAAGAATGACAAAAACACCATAATAGTAGTCTGTATGATTTGTGCAATATATTTACAGTTTGATTACAGTTTAGCTCCTATTATAAATTCTTAGAACTCAACAAAAATGTTCCTAAAAACATTCAAGTTCTTAAATATTTAATGTAAATGTTCTTATGAATAAATTATTATTATATGAGGCTATGGTTATGTTTCTAAATACAACAATTCAATACCTAACACTAATCACTTTCTGGTCATTGTTTCTATGTAAAATACACCATATGTGTTAGTTTAAATACATTTACCATCATCCCAATCCAATGAATTTATAACTCCTTAATAATAGTTCCTTTTTTGGGATTTAAGATGGGTTTGAGGCTATTCTAAATTTAAGGAGTTATTTCTGATCATTTTTAAGAATATTTTTTAAACCTTCTTGAGCTTTTTGTCAAGGAAAAAAGCTAATCACAATCTTAAAATGTGCTTTCAGGTATCCAAAATATTCTTAATTTTTATCTTAAATTAGAAAATTTAAGAATTAAGAAGAACCTGGCCCAGAACAGAAATATAAGCTTTTCAAAGGCTACATTCACACAGCATTAGAATTTAAGTACCATTTCTTTTTTAGACGGCAAAATGTAGTTATGTTCACACACAGTTCAGCTACTAACCAGAGTAACCATTGGATTATATAACTGAAATGACTTCCTTAAGTTTTTTTAAAGGGGTGCTATTATGGTTTTTCACTTTTTGAACTTTTTGCATGGTGTGTATCTTTGGGCATAAAAAAGATCTACAAAGTTACAGATCTCCACTTACAAAAGTTACAAAAGTCCACTCCAAAGGGAGATATTTCGTTTTTAAAAAAATCTCTTTTTATTAAGAACTACAAGGAATGGCTCCTTTGGACTACAGCATTTGGTTTCTGCATGCAATGATGTCACAACGCGGTCCATTAGAATATCATTAATTTAAATCCCACTTACGGAAATTTGAATTGTTGGGGGGTGGGTAGGGACGAGATGGGGGATAAGCGTTAGCGATGCAGCGCAGCGGGTAAAAACACAAGCATTGACTAGAGTGGCCGCTTCAGAGCAGTAACGCGCCGCAGACGTGTGCAGTACACTACTGTAGCGTATTATGTACTCACCCTCCATACATCCTAGATGTATATGACTCCTTTCTTTCAGACGAATGCAATCAGAGTTATATTAAAATTTATCCTGCTACTCCCAAGCTTTAGAATGGCATACACGGGTGTTTCTCTTCATCAGTCTAAAACAAGTCCAATACTGTGCATCCATCCATAATAAAAAGAGCCTCACATGGCTCCGTAGGGTCAATAAAGGCCTCCTGTAGCAAATCGATGTGTTTTTGTAAGAAAAATATCCATATTTAAAACATAAGAATCACTTTAATCTAGCTTGCGCTAACAGATGTACACAGAACTTGCTTCTTTGACAAAGGGGCGTGGCAGCACTGAAACACCATCTAAGCTGTTCGCCAATCGCAACGCAGTGGGACAGCTAACCAATCATGACACATTTTGTTTTTCATTAATCGAGCCATTTATGCCAGACTGGGAGAACGGTATTGTAATAATATGCGTTTTTCAAACCACCAAGCATGAAAGCATGTTCTAGTACACCCCCAAAACAAAATTAAGACTTTGTAGAAGAGCATAACAGGACCCCATTTAAGCATACTTCTGAAGTATTTTATTTTTAAAATAATAAAAGAAAATAAAGAAAAATATAATAAAATTAAATTAATAATGGCTTTCACTTTATTTTTGCTGTATTTTATAAAATATTTTATAAAATAAAATAAAATACAATAATGAATTATGGACGCAAAAAGAGAAGAGCTTTATTTTATCTTTATTTCATAAAATATTTGATAATTTTATAACTTGCAATTGTGAGTAATAGAGTCAGAATTGCGAAATATAAAGTCAGAATTGCGAGATGCAAAATCGCAATTGCGAGAAAAAATATTCTGAGGCTTTTTTCTCAGAATTGGGTGATATAAACTTGCAACTGCGAGATATAAAGTCAGAATTGTAAAATATAAAGTCAGAATTGTGGGATACACATTTTTTTCTGAGAATTGCGTGTTTGTATTTCGCAATTCTGACTTTTTTTCTCAGATATGTGAGCTATAAACTCGCAACTGTGAGTAATAAAGTCAGAATTGCGAGATATAAAGTCACAATTCTGAGATGTAAAATTGCAATTGCGAGAAAAAATATAAACTCCTGACTTTTTTTCTCAGATTTGGGTGATATAAACTTGCAACTACGAGATATAAAGTCTAAATTGCGGGATATAAACTTGCAGTTGCGAAAAAGTCAGATTTGCAAGATACAAACTTTTTTTCCCTCAGAACTGCACAATTCTTTTTTTTTTTCTTACAATTTATACAGTTTATATCTCGCAATCTTGACTTTTTTTTCTCAGAATTTTGAGATAAAGACTCCCAGTTGTGAGTCCAGTTCTGAGCGGAAAAAAGAAATTTTGAGATATAAACTATATAACTCACAATAAATCACAATTGCAAGTTTATATCACGCAATTCTGAGAAAAAAGTCACAACTGCGAGTTATACAGCCAGAATTGTGAGATATTAACTCGCAATTCTGGCTGTATAACTCATTTCAAAATTCTAAGAAAAAAAGTAAAAAATAGATTTTTTATAATGACAAATTTTTCATTCTATGTAAAAGACAACAGAATAACGGTTTGGAACAACATGATGGTGATGATGGCAGAATTGTATTTTTTTTAGGTGAACATCAGGCACTAAGTACAGAATTCCTTCTGTTTGTACCACCGAATACTGTTATCTTCTCTTTTCCCTGGTGTCTCTCTGTGCCCTTTTCTCTCTGTCTCTCACTATTCACCCTGTTGGTGCACAGGAAGCTTGTCTGTAATACTAACTCTGTGCGCCTTCTGAACAGACACACTTCGCTCTGCTCCTGAGGTTCAGTCTTGTCAACACTTTCCAAAGATAACACCCCAGACCTCACCGCCAGGCTGAGGCCCCGCAGAGCGGCCCTCATGTGGCCAAACCCCACAACTCTGCAGATCTGAGATCAGTGGCGTTTAATATACGACAGGCCTGCAGAATGGACTTCACGGGCTGCCTAAAATACGACCCTGTTCTGGCTGCACTGATATAGGAGGGGACTGTGTATGCAAGAAAAAAGCTTAAATAAGCACTTCAAGTAGTTTCATTGAACCCACACGGTATATGCTGATATGTTCTTTTTTTAGTAAATCAATGTGGCTCCCGCTCAAACGCTCCAGAATTGTATATCAAGGAAATTCGAGCAACTTTCTCAAGAATTTCCTCCTCTGGAGCTCAACTCCAGATGAACAAAGTCTAGAAAGAACTAGGTCTGAGAAAGAGCACCATCCAGGTTTACTTTAGAAGGTAAATTGAGATTTCCAGGAAACAAAACTAGGCAGGAGCAGTACTCAGAGAAGTAATGAGAAATCTGCCGTGGAAGTATGCGGGATCGCACGCCGCATGACGCCCGTGCTAGAGAACATTCCTCGTGCTTTCATTTAGGTTCTTGCTTCCTCAAAGCCCATCTTTTCACTCAGGAGGTTGCTGGGAAAGAGGGGGACATGAAAATTGGTTTTGAGAGCTACAGGGTCGCCAACTTGATGTAAAAGTTAAGCTATAAAATGTCACCGGTGTGAGTGAGACAGAAGGCTTGTGGGAGTAAGACAGACAACAGATGAAAAAATCATTCTTCGGGGTCAGGAACTTTCCACAGGACACGTGAAATCGAATTCCACTTTACAAGCTTTGGCCGCTGTACCACAGAAATCTTCATTTCGAGATTCCAGCCATTCACAAAAAGAAGTCTCGTTTTGGATATAAACGAAGGTGTTTTCCGAAGAACTTGGACCAGAAGAGAAATATAAGCTTTTCAAAGGCTACGTTCACACAGTAGTAGAATTTGGGTGTCATTTCTGTTTTAGACGGCTAAATGTAGTTATGTTCACGCACAGTTCAATTACTAACCAGAGTAACAATTGGATATATATAACAGAAGTGACTTCCTTAAGTTTTTTAAACATACTTCTGAAGTATTTTATTTTATTTTAAGAATTTTAAAATAAAATAAAATAATATGGATGCAAAAAGAGAAGAGCTTTATTTTAGCGTTATTTTATCTTTATTTCATAAAATATTTTTATAATTTTATATAATATTTTAGATAGATAGATAGATAGATAGACAGACAGATGATTGATAGATAGATAGATAGATAGATAGATAGATAGACAGATAGATAGATAGATAGATATTTTACAATAAAATAAAATAAAATAAATAATGTCTATCGCAAAAAGAGAAAAGCTTTATTTTATCGTTATTTTAGCTGTATTTAATAAAATATTTAATCAAATTAATATTTAAAAAATAATAAAATGAATAATGGCTTCTTAAGAAAACCTATCTTTATTTTAGCTGTAGTTTATAAAATAAAATAAAATAAAATAAAATAAAATAATGAATTATGGATGCAAAAAAGAGAGGAGCTTTATTCTATCATTATTTTATAAAATATTTCATAATAAAACATTTGATATTAAAATATTTTAGAAAATAAAATAAGTAACGGCTATCACAAAAAGATAGGAGCTTTATTTTATCTTTATTTTAGCTGTATTTAATAAAATAACATAAAATAAAATAAAATAAATAAAATAAAATACTGAATTATGGATGCAAAAAGTGAAGAGCTTTATTTTATCTTTATTTTATCAAATATTTGATAATTTTATTTTTATAATTTTATCTTTTATTTTAGCGGCTATCGCAAAAAGAGAAGAGCTTTATTTTGTTTTAGCTGTATTTAATAAAAAATAAAAATAATAAAATAATGATCATCGCAAAAAGAGAAGAGCTTTATTTTATTTTAGCTGTATTTAATAAAAAATAATAAAATAAAATAAAATAAAATAATGGTCATCGCAAAAAGAGAAGAGCTTTATTTTATTTTAATAAAATATTTTATTAAAAAAATAAATAAAGAAAAGAAAAGAAATCACAAAAAAAAACAAGAGCGACTATTATTATCCTGTAAGCTGCTGTACGAACAGGACCGTTTCAGTCACACCTGTTAGTAAATTGGGTTGTTGATCTGACTGTGTGAGCATAACCATTTAAGCAAGATCTTTATGCTGCAAATACCAGCATTAGGCATCTTCTCTTAATAGGACCCATATCAGCTGCCCTGCTAATCATCAGCCATGTTAAGCCTGAATTTAAAGAGCCGCTATAAATGGCACGATAAAAATACAGTCCATATTTTCTTCTTAGAATGTGAACCGCTCACATTTCAGCAGATGTCCAAAAATAATCCAGACTTCTTTTCATCTGCATCCCCTGCGCAAGCACCGATGTCATGACCAGCGGCCAAGACTCACACGGGCCCCGTCCGCATCTCTTTTCAGCCACTGTGGGATATTCTCAAAGCTCTTTAACATGATCAACTCTATTCATAGAGTCCAGGTCTCCTTGAAGAAAAGTGAGGGAGCAAGGGAGCAAGATGAAGAGAAGGAGAAAGAAAGCGCTTACAGTGTTCACAGGACACGAGATTGTTTCTTGGGACCATCAATCAGGACCGGGTTGACAGGAGGGGTCCACCCCCTCCAGCAGAGCCAGTCTGAGGGGTTTCGGCGGGGTCGGTGTGGAATGACAGCACGTCCCTCTGCTGGTCAATGGGACAATGGTGGAGCACCCAGCTCTCCCAGAGACCACACCGCACAGCAAAGCTCTTTCATCGGCACAACACCCCCGGCCCACATTCACCATGATCTAAGAAAGCCTTCAAACACACTCGGATGTCTTCCAGGAGCCCTGGAGAGAGAGACCGTGTGTGTGTGTGTGTGTGTGAGACAGTTTCGCCTTTTTGAAACAGTGTAAATGTGAGTTTTTTTGTGAATGTGGGATTTAAGATGTGTAAGGCTATCTATAAATAAGAGAAAAACAACAAGAAGTGTTTTCAGGAATCTAAAGTATTCTTAACTTATTTTTAAGAATTCTTCATCTTCTATAGGGCAATTTTTAATGATATTATTATGATGTTTTTTTTTTTTTTTTGGATGGATGGATGGAGAGCCTTTTTTTCCTCCAAGATTTCCATCCTTTTAAAAAGGTCTAAATTATGATATCAGGACAGTTGTATCACCCTGACATTTCTGACATATGAAAATTACTTAAAAAAATAAAAATAGATAATTTTTTCTTCACTTACAACTGTTCATCATAGAAGGGGTGTATTCAACTTATTATATGCATTAAAATGCAAACTAACTATAACTAACTAATTACTTTATTAATTAATTTCAGGACAGTTGTTTCACCCTGACAGTTTTGACTTGTATATAAAAATTACTTAAATATAAAAATAGGTATTTTTTTAATTCATAAATTAAAACCATTAATAATATATTTAATATGTTTAAACAAATAAACAAACAAATTTAATTTCAGAACAGTTGTAACACCCTATTTTTTTTACTTGTATATAAAATGACTTAAACATAAAAATAGATATTTATTCAATTCATATATATATATATATATATATATATATAATATTTTAAATTACTTTGATTGATTGATTGATTGATTGATTGATTGATTGATTGACTGATTTTAGAACAGTTGTATCACTCTGAAATTTTTGACTTTTGACTGAATTTTTGACTGATATATGACTTAAGTATGAAAATAGATATTTTTGAATCCATAAATCAAATCAATTCATAATAGATTTATTATTTATTTATTTATTTATTTACAAATAAATAAATGAATGAATAACAAACAAACAAACAAACAAACAAATAAATAAATAAATAAATAAATAACCTAATTTCAGGACAGCTGTATTACCCATTTTTGGACTTTTATTTAAAACTGACTTGAATATAAAAATAGGTATTTTTGAATTCATAAATTAAAACCATTCATAATATATTTAGCAATAAACAAACAAACAATAAATTAATTAATTAATAACCTAATTCCAGGACAGTTGTATCACCCTGACATTTTTGGACTTTTATTTAAAAATTACTTGAATATAATTTATAGTATATTTAACAACAAACAAACAAACAAATAAATGAATAAACAAATTTGAGGATAATCCTGACATTTTGGGACTTTTATTGACTTAAACATAAAAGTAGGTATTTTTGAATTCGTAAATTAAAAATGTAACATATTTAACAAACAAACAAACAAACAATATATATATATATATATATATATATATATATATGTGTGTGTGTATATATAAATTCAGGACAATTGTGTCACACTAACATTTATGACTTGTATATAAAAATTACCTGAATATAAAAAAGGTATTTTTGAATTCTTAAATTACAAATTTTAATTCACAATATATTTAAAACAGACAAGCAAACATAAACAATAAATAAATAAATTTCAGGATAGTTGTATCACCCTGACATTTTTAACTTAGAAAAATGATTTAAATATAAAAATAGATATTTTTGAAATCATAAATTAAAACCTTTCATTCATAAATAAATAAATAAATATTTTTGAAACTGTGTCATTGTGAGTTTAGGTGGGAATTCTTACAATTATAGACACTGATGCTCTTACTCCTAACTGTTTAAGTCATTAAGCATGGGAACAGTCTGTAAAACAATTTCCAAACTATAAAAAAATTCGCAAGTTAGCAATGTAAACATCAATGGAAAAAAAGGAGAAAATCTACAGCTTTCTGGTGTTAGTTTACTGTGAGCAAGAAAAAACTGGGTTGCAGGACCATCTGTGATTGTTTATATGCTTGAGCATGTCTGCCTGCATGTGTGTGTGTGTGTTTTACATCCTCTCCACAGCACAGTCTGTAGAGTAACCAGGCAGCATTTTGAGGTGAAAGAGTATAACCTTAAAGGATTACGGCTGTCATCCAGAAAAGATCCACCTGTGACTTCTAACAAAGAGCAAAAAATCCAAGTAGTGAGCCATTCTTTCTGTACAACAAAGAACAAAGAAACCAGCCAAACCCAGCTTAAATTTAGAGTGATGCAATCTCAATAGGCAATACCAAAACCAAGGCACTATGGGAAAAAATTAACAAGCAAAATATTTGTATTATTTTTTAATTTTGTTTATTTAATATTTAATAATAATACAAATTATTATTTGAAAATTATTATAATTTATTACAAAATAAATCATCATAATTTTCAATTAATTGATATTATAATATTATTTATGCTATATATAAGAAATTTTCTAAGAAAATTAAGCCTATTAAAGAAAAGTAAGTTTCAAACAGTAAATATTAAAGGGGTCATCGGATGCAAAGTTCACTTTTACATGTTGTTTGAACATTAATGTGTGTTGGCAGTGTATGTACCAATCTACCCTATAATGATAAAAATCCATGCAGTGGTTTTTAATTACTCTGTAAAAATAATATCCCCTTTTTCAAATCGAGCCATTCTCAGATGCCTGTCAGTGAGGCGTATGAATCTTTGTGATCGCCTTTACTAATTACATGCTAGTTAGCAGGTTTAGTGGCTAAACGCAGCTAAAGTAAACAGGCTCGTCACTCCACAGAGAGAAGAGAGGGGCGGGGCGAGCAGAGCTCATTAACATTTAAAGCAACCGACCAGAACAGGATGATTTTTGCAGAGTTGATTTTGACAAGGTAAAAGGGGTGTTGTTTTACATTACCATTTGGAAATTTTTAACCGAAGTATATTATAGATTTTTTCATTAGGACCCTAAAGAATCATATCAACTTGTGGAAAATGGGCATCCGATGACCCCTTTAATGCTATTACACTAGCTGTGTGTGCCATGTGGTACTTTTAAAGGGGTCATCGGATGCCCATTTTCCACAAGTTGATATGATTCTTTAGGGTCTTAATGAAAAGTCATGCTTTGGCTAAAATTTCTCAATGGTAGTGTAAAAAACACCTTTTTTACCTTGCCAAAATCAGCTCTGCAAAAATCACCCTGTTCTGGTGGATGTTGCTTTAAATGTTAATGAGCTCTGCTCGCCCCGCCCCTCTCTTCTCTCTGTGGAGTGACGAGCCTGTTCACTTTAGCCGCATTTAGCCACTAAACTTGCTGACTAGCACATTATTAGGAAAGGCGATCGCAAAGATTCATAAAAAAACCCTTATATTCACTTCTGCTGTAAGTGAAGCTGGATCACAAATGATTTGTGCGACGATAGACGGATATATGTAGATCGGGAGGCACATTCCCTTCACAAACAAACGTAATCCACTGCATTTTCAGCGGCTCAGATGTCGGGAGTAAATGACGACCACTATGTTCATTATTACATCCAACAACAGAACACCTCCATCGCTCAGGAGCCATTCTTGTCTACGTCCCTGTTCCGGCATCGAAACAATGGTGATCGGACTGTTACTGCTCATTTAAGGCGGGTCTAAGGTAAGACAGCCATGTCAATCAACTATCGTGGGAGCGGCCTCTGTTGGTGTGTTGTCAGAATGGCTTAATTTGAAAAAGGGGAAATTATTTTTGTGTACACACACTGCCAAAACACATTTATGTTCAAACAACATGTAAAAGTGAACTTTGCATCCGATGACCCCTGTAAATTTAAAGGGACAAAAAGAAAAGGTAACATTAGTAATCCTAAAGACCAATAAAATTGTTATTAGAGTATTGTTAGAAATAGATTACAGTGTTCCATAAGAATATTTCTGTGTTTTTCTTTTTTTTTACCTTTAGTGTCTCTCCTGTAGTCTAAGTACTGCCATTTGTTGATGCCAAATTTGACATGGCCTCAAAATGAACACCATAGTACATTTACAAGAAAAACATTCCTCATTTTTGCACATTCATTACTGGAGCGTAAAAGGCTGACAGATACAGTCAAACCAGCTCCCGCCACATGTCGACGGCGCAGCACCTGACTGCCAACAAAACCTCAGGCCTCCCTGAGAGTCTTCAGACGTGGACACTGTGGCCTGAGACACATGGCTCAAAGGTTCAGACGTGCTATTTTAGGGAGTCTTGCAGATCCTACAGCAGCTGACTACAAAAAGGTCACCAATGGTCTCTCTCATCTCTTAATTTTTTCTCTTTCCCGCATTCTGACACAGCAAACACTATGAGGTGGTTCCATTCTCACCTGTTGTTTGAATTCAGTTGATTTAAACTTAATTTTAGTAAATGTCATGGATGAATATTTACTGAGTAGCCCACTATTTTGTAGAGGGAAGTCAAAATGGCAATTTTCACCTTAGATTCAGAGTCACGGGGGGTAAAAATGACTTCAGAAAGATGGCAGCATCATTATCTTATTTTTACTCAGAGATTAATAGTTCTCTTAGTAAAATCTGATGACTTTATGTGCCAATGGTGACCATTCAAAAATGGGGAAACAGCACTTTTTGAAGTTATCACATTATCTCCGCAACCGAACCATACAGGGCCTTAAAAATGAAGATGGCAAAAGGAAAGTTTGTTAAGACCCAATATTTAAAAGGGCATTAAAATATCTTTAAAACTTCTTGAGTTACAGGCATGCAAACGTTGGAGAAAAACTTGAAAAGTGCTGTTTTCCCATTTTTGAATGGTCACCATTGGCACATAATGCAACAAAGATTGCTAAAGTCAATAGATTTTGCTAATAGAACTACCAATCGCTGTGTAAAAATAAGACAATGACGCTGCCATCTTTCTGAAGTCATTTTTACCCCCCCGTAACTTGACTCTGAATCTATAGTGAAAATTGCCATTTTGACCACCCTCTACAAAATAGTGGATTACTCAGTAAATATTCATCCATGAGATTTACTATTTTGGCTTTCATCATTATACATGTCTATCTTTCTTTAGAAAAAATATTAGCACAATCAAAAATTTGAGCCGGGGAAGTTTCTGAAATTTGGTTGATTTGACACGGAATGACTCTATTACAAACCTATTATTAGTATGCTGAATCAGACCCCAAATTCTAGATCTCATGAATACAAGTTAAGAGAAATACAATAAACTGAGTCAGTTTTTGAAAAATACACTGACCTTTTTAAAGGTGCATGACAGGAGTTATTAAAGAGTGTTGAGATGGACTTGAATGTGGTAGGACCATTGCTGTCTATGCATCAAAAATATCTTAATTTGTGTTTCGAAGATGAACAAAGGTCTTACAGTTTTAGAACGACATGAGGGTGAATAATTAATGACTGAATTTTAATTTTTAGCTGAACTATCCCTTTAAGTCGACGAGTATCATTTATGAAGTTCTATGACACGTATGGCCATAGAAGACAGCTGTCTGTGTGGGTAGTAGGAAGTGAGAAAACTCAAAAGGTTTTGACTGAGAAAGGAGCACTGTAAATTCTCTGCTTAATGATTTCTTCATGGTGAAGAGGAGAGTTGAAACAGTTGTTGCGGTGGTAAGCAGCCAGGGCCGGAAGATGCTATCTGAGAAACTGCAATTCAGTCTCCATCTTCAGCTGGTGAACTCAATGCCACAGGCATTACCCACAACAAGGTCAAGAAGTTCAGTTTGGGGAGTCGATACTGAGAACTGACGTTGTTAAACAAGATTAGATATATAGTATACTCCTTTCTAAGGAAGAATATTTTGTAAATTTGTGGGGAGGGGTTCTTACAGCCACCTTTTAACAGATAAGACAGAAGACACAAGAAATCATGGGTGAGAAGGGAAATGGGACAGGACACCGGCTAGAAGCAGACCTGCGTCTCCCACACCAGCACAACAGCTCTGTGTGTCTGGAAAATAAAATCCCAACGTGACAAATCATTTCTGACTGGCACTACACAGACTGTACATATGTTTAGTGTGTGTGTTTGGGTGGAGGTGAAGGGGTCGTTACTGTCACCCCGCAGTATGAAGGCAACACACGGCACAACGCAGAGCGCACACAGGTTAGTTTAACACAGACACAGCCCAGACCTGCTTTATGACCCACTCCTGAATTACACTCTTTTAGGCTTCACATTCAATCTGGATCAAGAGTATTTTTGTTTCAATAGGAGCTGGACCATTCCAGTTGCTACTTGTTATTGTTGTGATGGAAAGAGCTTTTCTGAAGAATTATAGGGACAGAATTTTCAAGTTTGGGTGAATTAACCTTTTAAAGGAACCAATTTGACAATGCCTTTGTCATTATGAAATGTTACTGTATGCCATTGACATCTGTGAATAATCACTCACATGTTTCCAAAATGCACAAGTATTTTTTTTTTAAGTGGAACTCTGGGTTTGCATAATAACATTTCATAATATTTCAAGAGGTTGTCAAGTTCCTAAAAAAAGCCCTATAAGGAACAAAATGCAAACAATTATCTGATTATCAGCCAGAATTTTAATACCATAAAAATACCATAAAGTAGTCCAAACTTCTTTACTATAGTTCAAGTATTCTGAATTGGTTAAGCAATTTTAATTTAGTAATCAAATTTTAATTGACAGAAAAGCAATATTTAACTGAGGTGAAGATTATTAGTGAATAATGACTTAGTGAAATTTTAGTCTGTTCATCACACAAAACTATCAGATGACTACTGTGTATAGTGTAGGTTTTATGAACAAAACTTTATGCTTTTTGCTTTTTTTAAATCACAGCCCTAGACTAATGTTTATGAAAGCCTGTTTCTGCCAATAAAAAAAAAAATAATAAAAAAAGGTTATTGTGACTTTTTATCTCACAATTCTGACATTTTTTTCTCGCAATTACGAGTTTACGAAATTCTGAGGAAAAAAATGCCGGTATTTAAGTCAGAAAGATGTCTCACAATTTTAAGAAAAAGTCAGAATTACGAGTTTATATCTTGCAATTCTGATTTTATAACTCACAGTTCTGAGAAAAATATTAAACAAACTTTCTGACTTAAATTCTGACTTTTTTTCTCAGATTTTCAAATTTATATCTCACAATTCTGACTTTCTAACACGCAATTGTGAGATATAAACTTGCAATTCTGAGAAAAAAAGTCACAATTGAGATATAAACTCGCAATTCTGAGAAAAATAACCTTTTTCTCAAAATTACGAGACAAACTTTCGGACTTAAATTCTGACTTTTTTTCTCAGATTTTTGAGTTTATATCTCATAATTCTGACTTTGTAACGTGCAATTGTGAGATATAAACTTGCAATTCTGCGAAAAAAGTGACAATTACAAGATATAAACTTGCATTTCTGAGAAAGATATTAGACTTTTTTCTCAAAATTGCGAGACTTTCTGACTTAAATTCTGACTTTTTTCTCAGATGTTTGAGTTTATATCTCGCAATTCTGACTTTATAACACGCAATTGTGAGATATAAACTCGCAATTCTGCGAAAAAAAATGGACAATTACGAGATATAAACTCGCAATTCTAAAGAAAAAAGTGACAATTGCAAAATATAAACTCACAATTCTGCGAAAAAAAGTCACAATTGAGATATAAATCAGAATTCTGAGAAAAAAGTGACAACTGTGAGATATAAAATCACACTTCTGAGAAAAAAAGTGACAATTGCAAGATATAAACTGGCAATTCTCAGTCTTAAATAGACTTTTTTTCTCAAAATTGCGAGACAATCTTTCTGAATTCTAGATTTATTAGATTTTTGAGTTTATATCTTGCATTTCTGACTTTATAACACACAATTGTGAGATATAAACTTGCAATTTTGAGAAAAAAGTCACAACTGCAAAAAATAAACTTGAAATTCTGAGAAAAAAGTCACAATTGCGATATAAACTCGCAATTCTGAGAAAAAAGTGACAATTGCGAGATATAAACTTGAAATTCGGAGAAAAAAAGTGTCAACTGTGAGATAAACTTGCAATTCTCAGAAAATATATATAAAGACATAAACTCAATTCTGACTTTTTTCTCAAAATTGTTAGACATAAACGACTAAAATTCTGATGTCAAGTTTATATCTCGCAATTCTGACTTTATAACGCACAACTGTGAGATATAAACTCGCACTTCTAAGAAAAAAAGTCACAATTGCAGGAAAAAAGTCAAGATTGTGAGATACAAATTTGCGATTGTGAGAAAGAAGTCACAACTGCAAGATACAAACTTGCATTTGTAGAAAAAAGTAACAATTGTGAGTTATCTTGCAATTTTATAGAGAAAAAAGTCAGAATTGCGAGTTTATATCTCTGTGAAAAGATTCTTCCAAAAAGTGTAGGTTTGAAACAACATGAGTATATAATCATTTTTTCAGTCTCATTTTTGTGTCTATTCATTTAAGATGTCTTTATAGAGCCACATTGCTGGGATTTCTCAAGGCTCAGTAAAATGGAACGATGTAACATCTGTTCAGAGGCTGTGGAGCTCAATAGCTTTTGATGTTTGACAATATATCTCTGCTGTAATGTCTACTGAGTGACAATGTTTGTGTGACTGAGCTGTAGTTGTTCTGCTTTGATACTCTAAAAGCCACAAATCCATAAATATATGATGCCGATGTCAGTATTCCAGAATTGTTGTTTAAAAAAGAACATCTTGTGGATATGCCTCTCTGTACCAAACTCTAGCATGGAAAAGTTTAAAGTGAAGATGCCACTGTGGACAATTTTGGTAAACAGTGAGTCTGTGCTTTTTACCATTGTTTACTTTTGCAAACAAAAGAATAAAGGCTATGCTGAATAAAAATCCTGTCTTGCCTCAACCACAATATAAAACAACACAACAGATCCGTGGCCACAACCAACAAAAAACACTCGCTACATTGGATAACTGATGAGAAATGGTTTGCCTCAGCCGCCTGTTTCATCTCCAATTCATGCTGACAGTACTGTCATTATTCAATGTATGCAAACATGCTCTTTCAAAACTTTTCTGTCAAGTCATACAAATGACGCTTTCTATCTGTTTTTAGATTAGTTCACCCAAAAATGTAAATTCCTCCATGTAAAATTCTTCCATGGAGCATAAAAAGACAAAGAGGATGCTAAGCAACATAAAGTATTATAATAGTAGTCCATACAGCTTGTGCACTATATTACAGGCCCTTTAGAAGGTTCACAAAAACGTTTTGTGAATACTCGAGTCATACAAACAGTTGTTAATCGCTGTGACTGAATGATTAAGTCACTGAAAAATTATGAAAGTATCATTCTGATCATTTTTTAATTAACTCCTGAAGAACAACATTAAAATTCTTGTCTGTTAACCAATAAGTTTCAGATTTTAAAATCTTAAAAAAAAAAACCCTTCATCGTTAAAATGAGTTTTCACTTTCATTTTTAGTGTGTTTATTTATTTATTTATTTATATTTTGACAAAATAACATTTTAATATCAGCCATTTATTGGTTATCGTCATCACACAAAAATAATTATCTGTGACTGAATCACGTCACTGAGAATTATGAAAGAATCAATCTTATAATTTTGTATCAACTAAGAAAGCACAATATTAAAATTCTTGTCTGTTAATGAATAGATTTCAGGTATTAAAATCCAAAGAAAAAAAAAACTTTTAGCATTTTAATAAATTACATATCAAACCTTAAAATGATTTTCATTTAAAATGTGATTTTAGTTTTTCGTGTTTTAATTTGTTTTAGACAAAATAATGTAGAATTTTAATATCAGCCGAAAAGTCACTGAGAAATTATGAAAGTATCAATCTGATAATTTTTTAGCAATTAGAGAAGCACAATATTAAAATTATTGTCTGTTATCCAATACATTTCACATATTAAAATCTTAAAAAAAAAAAAAAACTTTTAATAAATTACATGTAAACTTTATCAAAACTTAAAATGATTATCCACTTTCATTTAAAATGTGATTTTAGTTTTAAGTATTTTAATTTTTTAGACTAAATAATGTAGAATTTTAAGATTAGCCGAAAAGTCACATTCAGTGACTCATTCAGATCAGATTCAGATCATTTTTTATCAACTAAGGAATTACAGTATTAAAATTCTTGTCTGTTATCCAATACATTTCAGATATTAAAATCTTAAAAAAAGAAAAAAAAAAAAAAAAAAAAAAAAAAACATTTGTTTTAATAAATTACATATAAACTTTAGCAAACCTTAAAATGATTATCCACTTTCATTTAAAATATACGATTTTAGTTTTTAGTGGTTTACTTTTTTCAGACAAAATAATTTAATATCAGCCGAAGTCACTGAGAAATTACGAAAGTATCATTCTGATAATTTTTTCATCAACTAAAGAAGCACAATATTAAAATTCCTGTTTGTTATCCAATCAATTTTAGATTTTAAAATCCCATACTATTTTGTCTAAATAAATTAGATATTTATTTACACAAAATAGCATATATTTTATTTAAGAAAACAATATAGATAATTTTTATTCAAAAATATAATGTATATTACAAAATTGAATATTCATTTTTGTGATTTGTTATAGATTACATTTGTGTTATTAAATTATTAGATTATTAGATGTGAATATCAGACGACAAAAAATGTAATCAAAGGTTAAAACACACGACCTGCACAATTAAATATCCAACAGGTTCAAAAAAATCCAATATCAACCAGTTTTTAAAAAGCATAAAATGTACGGATCTGATTGAAACTAAATAATAACAAATATAGGTCTTAAAAGAACAATCTGTTTATGAATCGGTCATCGTTACGTCTCTTATGAACTCAGCAAGCAGATTAATAATGACTTAAATTTCAGTCTGTAACTTGGTGCCAATATGGTTTCAGAAGACTTCTTGAACCACTTGAATGACACTTTTATTGTACTTCTGTCTCCTTTTTAAAGAAAGCTTGAGACGCCATTCATTATAACTGCAATGATCCAGGTTTAGAATGACATGAGGTGTAAATAATGACAGAACTTTCTTCTTTGGATGAACTAATCCTTTAAAATGTAAACTAGTGACAACAAAACATAAGCTTCTTCCCAGTGAAACTGAAACAGGCTCTTTGCTTCCTCAAGTACCGTGGTACAGAGTAAAGTGATGGACTCTCATGACACCTTTATTGCTCGTGGAGCCGAGCAGGGAGTAATGAGGTGATTCCTGAACAATGACCCGGCAGATTAAATGTGTCTCTTATCCGTCATTCTCACAGGACCGGGGCCTTTCTACACCCACCATCCTTTTCTTCTCACTAGTGACAGCTAACAAAGCTTTCTCAATTTTCTGCCACTTGGGCGACACCAAGGAAATGTTCAAAAGCAGGGGTGGGACGAGGAGGGGCCCGCTACACAGGAAAGGCCTTTATGCGGACACGGTGCTTGTACCACACTCAAAAACAGAAGAGTAAAAGCAGATAGAGAGATTGTGTGTGTCAGCTTCAATAGGTTACTGATCTTACAGCCATGAGAATGTGATACAAGACACCTTTGTTTGGTCACAGAAGGGCGTGCTGATTCACAGACTTACATTCATGACCTAAAGAAAAGGAAAGACCTTCACATAATCTACTTTAAAATGTGCTTGAAAGTTCACCCAAAAATAAAAATTCTGTCATTAATTACTCACCCTCATGTCGTTCCAAACCTGTAAGACCTAAATTAAGATATTTTTGATGAAATCCGAGAGCTGTCTAACCCTGCATAGACAGCAACACAACGTTGAAGGCCCAGAAAGTTAGTGAGGACAATGTTAAAATAGTCCATGTGACATCAGTGGTTCAACCATAATTTAGTGAAGCTATGAGGATACTTTTTGTGTGCAAAAGAAAACAAAAATAATGACTTTATTCTACAGTTTCTTCTCTTCCCTGTCAGTCTTCGATTTGTGTTCATTAAAGTATCACTATACGTGTGTTACTGCTGACGCACGAGCCAGCGTAAGTATTTTTTAATACATTAAAGGAGAAGTTCACTTCCAGAACAAAAATTTACAGGCAATTTACTCACCCCCTTGTCATCCAAGATGTTCATGTCTTTCTTTCTTCAGTCGTAAAGAAATTATGTTTCTTGAGGAAAACATTCCAGAATTTTTTCCATATAATGGACTTCAATGGTGCGCCCAAGTGTGAACTTCCAAAATGCAGTTTAAATGCAGCTTCAAATGGCTCTAAATGATCCCAGCCAAGAAAGAAGGGTCTTTCTCGGAGCAAAACGATCGGTCATTTTCTAAATAACAAATTGAAGGAGAAGTCCACTTCCAGAACAACAATTTACAGATAATGTATTCACCCCCTTGTCATCCAAGATGTTCATGTCTTTCTTTCTTCCGTTGTAAAGAAATTATGTTTTTTGGGGAAAACATTTCAGGATTTTTCTCCATATAATGGACTGATATGGTGCCCCGAGTTTGAACTTCCAAAATGCAGTTTAAATGCGGCTTCAAATGATCCCAAATGCAGTTGTAAACAATTCTAGCTGAGGAAGAAGGGTCTGATCTAGTGAAACGATCGGTTATTTTCAGAAAAATAATACAATTTCTATACTTTTTAATGTCAAACACTTGTCTTGTCTTGCTCTTCCCAACCTCTGTTTTTTTTGTTCCGGTTCATGACAGTTAGGGTATGTCGAAAAACTCCCATCTCATGTTCTCCCTCAACTTCGAAATCGTCCTGTATCGCTGTTTTACCTTTTTTGTTAAGGGTGTTTGATCTTCTTTACATGTTCACTTTGCATAGACTGGGTCGGTACTTCTGCAGTGATGTAGGATGATTTTGAAATGATTTTTGAAGTTGAGGGGGAAAATGCGATTGGAGTTTTTCAACATACCTGTCATAACATAACTGTCTTCAGCCAGAATACACAGAGTTCAGGGAGAGCAAGACAAGATGAGTGTTTGAGATTAAAAAGTATATAAATTGTATTTTTTTAATGAAAATAACCGATCGTTTCGCTAGATAAGACCCTTCTTCCTCGGCTGGGATCATTTACAACCGCATTTGAGAAACTGAATTTTGGAAGTTCAAACTCGGGGCACCATAGCAGTCTATTATATGTAGAAAAATACTGAAATGTTTTCCTCAAAAACACAATTTCTTTATGACTGAAGAAAGAATGACATGAACATCTTGGATGACAAGGGGGTGAGTACATTATCTGTAAATTGCTGTTCTGTAAGTGGACTTCTCCTTTGACAATTTATATTATTTTTAACCTCAAATGCTCATCTCTCCCGTCTCGTTTTTTTCTTCAACATCAAAATCGTCCTACATTGCTGTTTCACCTTTTTTTGTAACGGCTGTTTGATCTTCTTTGCACGTTCACTTTGTAAACACTTGGTCGGTACTTCTGCAGCAATGTAGGGCGATTTTGAAGTTGGGGAAGAAAACCAGATGGGAGTTCACGCAGACCTAGACAAGATGAGCGTTCGAGGTTAAAAAGTAAATAAATTGTCAATTTGTTTAGGAAATGACTGATCGTTTTGCTAGATAAGACCCTTTTTCCTTGGCTGGGATCATTTAGAGCCAATTAAGGCTGCATTTAAACCCCATTTTGGAAGTTCAAACTCAATGTTTTCCTCAAGAAACATAATTTCTTATCGACTGAAGAAAGAAAGACACGAACATCTTGGATGACAAGTGAGTGAATAAATTATCTGTAAATTTTTGTTCTGGAAGTGAACTTCTCCTTTAATGCTCAGTACAAAAAAAAGTGCCATGTCACTGATTCGCCTAATTTGTCTTTGTCGCCACATTCCCAAACTAATTTTTCAGTTTATATTTAAACTGCACCAAGATAGAAAGAGAATGCGAGGTGACTGACGCACTTCGGCTCTAAGTATAATCTCAGACCCATTACATCAAGCCTAAAAACAGCAGCCTGGCCTTCGACACCACCGATTCTGATAAATGGACACCCGATGGGTGAGTAATGGCTACAGTGTAGCCCATTGCCTTGCGCCACTGCCTGCTTTGTGTCAATTATTCTGGGTCACGTCTTGATAACAAGACCAGAACTGTAAAAAACAATGTTGCTAAATGCATTTCGCCATTACTCAAAGAGTCACTCTGTTTTAGTAAAAAGAAATCTGTCTTCGTGTTTTGCTTACATACGAATACAGTGATGGATACAGTTGGGTTCATTCACAGCATCATTATAAAGTTATTCATGCCAAGTTAGAGTGTTAAAATGGACATGGACTATTTCAACGATGTCCTTATTACCTTTCTGGGCTTTGAACGTGTCAGTTGCATTGCTGTCTATGCAGGGTAAGAATGACCTCGGATTTCATTAAAAATATCATAATCTGTGTTCCAAAGATGAACAAAGGTCTTACAGGTTTGTAACGACATGAGGGTGAGTAATTAATGACAGAATTTTCATTTTTGGGTAACCTATCCCTTTAATTAACTTTTTATTCTTTGTGTTATTTAAGGCAATGCCTAGCGACTAAAGCACAGGAAAATTTTCCCATTCTATCCTTCTGCCAAGTCCCTTGGGCTGAGAATTTGTTTGGCTTGACAATGAAGCAACAGGAAATCAATAGAACTCTCCAATTGCCTAAAGAAACCCATTGTGCTGTCTATGCCAGGTGAGGTTAACATAGATCAACCTTTGGACATTCTACACACATATGGCATCCATAATAATTCTAATATAACAGTTCATCGATTAATTCAAAAATACAAGAATTCCTTTGAACATTCAAAAACATTTGGAGAACAAAAAAGGTAAGGGAACTGCCACACATGAAGGCCATATGCCCAGCTACCACTGTATCCAACGTATTTTGGCTAAATGACAGTATTTTCACAGTTTCTCCAGCTGTTGCACAGTCTCTAATGTAAAGTCATTTCAACATTATTAATGCAAAGGAAGATTTGACTTCCCGTAAGAGGCTTGAAACATCAGAGGGGGAATAAATTGTTGCCGAATAATAAGCGAAAGTTAATTCAGCAGGTTAAGGATCTTTGAACAACTTTATGAGTAATCCAAGTTTTTGGGTTAATTGTGGAAAATTCAATTTCAAATGTCAGGATAATTTGGCTAATGCTGCAGCAGTGGGTGATTTTACCTTGGTGAACAGCCAACGACAAGATGCCTACACCTGTAAAAGCCCAGATAGGAATTGCCGTAATTGCTGTTCATTTATCATTTACTGGAACAGCAGAGGAATTTCAAAAGAACAAATAACATTCGCCATCAAAAACATTCAAAGACTTTATTGTGATAAAGAGTCAGTGGAAAATACGCTATTTAAAAAAAGTACATTTTTTAGTATCACACCATTGAAAGTCAGTTTGAAAGACTCACCACATGTCATCCAAGATGTCTTTCTTTCTTCAGGCGAAAAGAGGTTTTTGAGGAAAACATTCCAGGATTTTTCTCCCTATAGTGGACTTCAATGGGGATCAGCAGGTTGAAGGTCCAAATTGCAGTTTCAATCCAGATTCGAAGGGCTCTACACGATCCCAGCCAAGGAATAATGGTCTTATCTAGTGAAACGATTGGTCATTTTCTAAAAACAAATAACTTTATGTACTTTTTAATCACAAATGCTCATCTTGCACTAGCTCTGCATCCACGACTTCACACATTATGTATTCATGTTGGAAAGGTCACATGTGATGTAGGCGGAAGTACCGACCCTGTGTTTACAAAGCGAAAGTGCAAATAAAGTCAAACGCCGTTTACAAAAAAGATAAAACAACAATGTTGGACAATTCTGTAATTGGAGGAGCAAATTAGATGGAGGTTTTCGCCCTACCTCACCTTTATGAACCATAGTACACAGACGAAGAACTAACCATGCGGGTGTTTTTTTTTCAGAAAATGACCAAACGTTTTGCAACATAAGACCTTTATTTCTCAGCTGGGATTGAAACTGCAATTTGGACCTTCAACCTCCTGATCCCCATTGAGGTCTACTATATGGAGAACAATCCTGGAATGTTTTCCTCAAAAACCTTAATTTCTTTTGACTGAAAAAAGATCTGAAAAGAATATCTTGGATGACTTGCGCTCTTACAAATAAAGGTGCTTCGCGATGCCATAGAAGAACCTTTTTGTTTCACAAAATGTTCTTTGTAGCGAAAAAAGTTTCTTTAGAATATAAAAAGGTAAAAAAGAGATGGTTCTTTGAAGAACCTTTGACTGAATGGTAGCTTTTGGAACCAAAAATGGTTCTTTTATGGCATCACTGTGAAGAACCTTTTAAAGCACCTTTATTTTTAAGAGTGTGGGTGCGAGTAAATTATCAGAAAATGTTAATTATAAAGTGAACTAGTCCTTTAACCGAAAGTGAGAGTAAAGATATTTATTATGTAACAAAAGATTTTAGTTTCAAATAAATACTGTCCTTTTGAACTTTTTATTGATCAAAGAACCCTAAGAATTGATCAAATAAGTAATATTTCAGCATGAAGGATCATGTGACACAAGACTGCTGAAATTTCAGCTGTTGTCACAGAAATGAATTACATTTTGTAATACATAAAATAATAGTTTTTTTTTACTGTGTTTTTTATCATTAAACGCAACTTTATTGAGCATTAGAGACTTTCAAAATTACATAATGGCAAATTCATTATGACAAAATGCAAGCACAGTGAGACTTCCATTATAAGGATCTAATTGGACAAATAAAGCCTGGGAAACAGGCACTTTTGACCTTTTCTAGAGCATTTAATATCCTGCTTCCTTCTTGGAACTGGGAATTAGACTTGAACTTCTAGCTCTAGTTTTCTTGCTATTGTCTTTTTGAGGTCATGGTTAGCCAAATAAGAATTACAATTAGCACTAAGAGGTCTAATGAGAGGATCTAAACTACCAGGCTGAAACTACAAGAATCTGAGGTAAGAGAGAGATGGGGGGAAAAAATGGTGTGAGAACTTGACTGAGAGAATGACAGAGAGAACGTGAGATGGGGCGGACACCAGTGAGACAAACAGAGTCAGGTTACTGCTGAACGCTCAGATAAAAATACCTCCACGGATGACCATGTAGACAGTTTTAATCTTTTCCTCTTTAAGCAGTGAGGGACGCAGAGGGGGTTACAATGGAAACCAGATGGCTTGGTGGAGATGCTGTGAATGTGTCTGGACAAATGTGTTTTTATGTGTGTGTGGATAGGCTGTACACCGTGTCATGTGTCTGTCATCATTTAACTGTTTGTAAGTCTCTGCTTCCCATGTCTGCGCTTTCTGAAAGGACATAATCCAGCCATTGTTACACATGTTCAGACTAGAAGTATGTGTTCGTCAAAAAGGCAGTCGAATCTTTAAAGACATTCACTTTCAAAAGGTCAGGGTGAGAGCAATAATAAAAAAACCACACACGTACACCAAAAAAGGATGAATGGCACTGGCTTGTAGTGATGTTTATTTGCATGCACTGTTTGGGTTGCTTTAGCAACCGATTCAAGGAATTATGATAATCAGGTAGGCCACAAACACACCAAAAAATGTAGGGAGTGACATCCTCATTTAAATGCAGGAATGAATCCTCTGAATTGGTGGTTTCAAACTTTTGGATGCCACAGACCTTCAGATATGATGATCTCCCTTCTGAAAGTATAAAGGTAACTACATTGTATATTTTCATATATAAAGACCCATACTGTGAACAAAACACACATATAGGCTATATATTATTCACTTTCAAGTTCTGAACCTAAATGAAGATATTTTGAAGAATGCTGGTAACCAAATAGCTGATGGTCCCCATTGACTTTGACCCCATTGGTCCCCATTGAGTATTATTATTTGGGGTTCAGGCGCGTAGCACTGAAACCCTATTGTAATTGTTAGAATGGTCAAGGATCAGTGATCGTGCAGACCGAACCGTAAGTCGTAGAGACTTGAAACTTGGAGGGGTGGTAGTACTTATACCGCCTACAACGTGACCAAGGCTTGCCCCAGTCAGCCTGACGGGAACGCTACAACAATCAAAACTATGAAATCGCTCATAACTCCTAAACCGTCAGTCGCAGGCTCAAGTGTTTTATGTCGTTGGAATCCTTGGCTCATGATTCAATTCTTAAAACACACAATTCAGTTGTGAGTCTGGCAAAATGTTCGGGTATTTCTCATTTTTTACAAAAACCTACTTCTGCTAACTAGTCCTAGGTTTTTCGCCACTTTTAGTAAAATGCCGATAACTCATTAACGAAATGAGATATCTCAGCAGCGCTCAATCTGAGGTCACAGGTAAAAAATCATGGAGCTTGGCCACTTAGTGTCACTATAAAAGGCAAAAAACACAAAAATGACTATAACTGCACAACCATTATTCCTACCAACATTGTCCGAAGTGCCACAAGTGTCTACAAAGAGATTTGTGTATCTCAGAAAACATTGGCCGACAAAATTTGAGCACGTTAGACAAGGTTAACAAAGGGCGATAGGAACGAACCTCAGTGGGCCTGCTTGACTCACGCCACCAAAGGTCTGAGAGAAATTTGAAAGAAATTGGCCACTGGGTGGCAATATCACATTTTTTCAAGGGTGTAAATAATTGTACATTGCATGGTTTTTCGCACATGCCCACAATATTTGTATCATACAATAGAAATCCTCATTCTGGACAACTTTTGCCTCTAGAACCACTGCTGTCAATCAAATAATTTGTTAAAAAGGTCATCGGATGCCCATTTTCCACAAGTTGATATGATTCTTTAGGGACTTAATGAAAGTCTATGACATGCTTTGGTTAAAATTTCTCATTGGTAGTGTAAAAAACACTCTTTTTACCTTGCCAAAATCAGCTCTGCGAAATCATCCTGTTCTGGTGGATGTTGCTTTAAAATTTTAATGAGCTCTGCTCGCCCCGCCCCTCTCTTCTCTCTGTGGAGTGACGAGCCTGTTTACTTTAGCTGCATTTAGCCGCATTTAGCCGCGTTTAGCCACTAAACTTGCTGACTAGCACGTTATTAGGAAAGGCGATTGCAAAGATTCATAAAAAACCCTTATACTCACTTCTGCTGGAATCATGAATGATTTGCACGAACATAGACGCATTTATGTAGATCGGGAGGCACATTGCCTTCACAAACAAATGTCTGCATCTTCAGCGGCTCAGATGTCGGGAGTAAATGACGACTACTATGTTCATTATTACATCCAACAACAGAACACCTCAATCACTTAGAAGCCATTCTTGTCCCTGTTCCAGCATCGAAACAATGGTGATCGGACTGTTACTGCTCATTCAAGGCGGGTCTAAGGTAAGACGCCAGTGTCAATCAACTATCGTGGGAGCGGCCTCTGTTGGTGTGTCGTCACACAGACAAGATGCTGAGAATGTTTTGATTTGAAAAAGGGGAAATTATTTTTACAGATTAAATAAAAAACACTAGGTGGATTTTTATCATTATAGGGTGGTTGTGTACACACACTGCCAATGCACAATTATGTTCAAACAACATGTAAAAGTGAACTTTGCATCCGATGACCCCTTTAAATGATTGAGAAGATGTAAAAAACTTGCTTTGAGAACTAGCCCTAGGTTTTTCTCTCAATCTGGAAAAAAAATCACTGCAGTGCAATACGCTGGACTCTCTAGGCCAATTATTATCAAAAAAATGTTGACATTTACCCTTTGGAAAGCTATAATGGGGTCGTTTAGAAAAGGGGCCTGTCTAAATTTACCCAAAATCCTAAAAAGCCTAAAGGAAAACTCAAAACTTAACGAAACCTGCTGAGCACATGTGACAGGTGAATTTAAACAAGCATGCAAAGTTTTAAGGGGATGGGACCACAGCTGACGCTATAACAATCATAAACATTAAAAAACATCATATTTCTATGGTAAATTACCTGGATTTGCACAAAATGCTTTTTTAATCATTAATTTAGGTAGGTACAGCCTTGCTAAATGTAAATATGTATTCCTGATATGTTTAAATGCCTTAAGCGATTGAACCCTGGTAATCACTTCTTGCAGCTTTATTTATTTATTTAATTATACACACATACTATGTAAGTCAATGGGCACCAGCAGCAGTTTGGCTTCCTGTATTCTTCAAAATATCATATTTTATAATAACAGGATAAAGAAACACATACAGGTTTCAAACAACCTGAGAGTGAGTAAATGAAAACAAACAAAAAAAAAACATTTCTGGGTGAAAAATAAAGGCAAAGATATCTGAAAATATAAAGGCAACTACATTGCATATTTTCATATTTATAGACCTAAACTGTGAAAAATGTATTTAGGCAATATATTACTTGCTTTCAAACTGTTCTAAACCTTTTTATTTATTTTATTTATTTTTTCTGTTGAACCCAAATGAAGATATTTTGAAGAATGCTGGTAACCAAATAGCTGGTGGTCCCCATTGACTTCCATAGTATTTTTTTTTACATACTATGTAAGTCAATGGGGACCAGCTGTAGTTTGGTTTCCTATATTGTTCAAAACATCTTATTTTATGTTTAACAGAAGAAAGAAACATCAAACAATGACAATTTCTGCAAATTTGAGCTTGTTCTGTTTATGTAATCATATATTTATTTCTATATTTTATTGAATGAGTGACAGATTGACATTTGTAACCTATTATTTTATTTTATTTCATCAGCATTATTATTTTGGTGCGTATGGAATAAATAAAATTCCAATAAATGATGCAGCCAAGTTGACTTTTACTGATATAACTAACATGGATTATTATAGACAAATAGTGATGAATTTTGTGGAAAAAGGCACATTCTAATCCAAATTTACACAGAAAGTCTGCATGCTTCTGTATAAAAAATAACAATTTCAATACAACACAGCGCTGTTTTACCATTTCACACCTGTTTAAACTCGACTGTGAGTGAAAAAGAAACGGGGTTTACACTGAAATACGGTGCAAATGAATTCACCCTGTACACTTTGTTCTCTCGCTCACACACACTTCCACATGTACATCCATCCATCTCAGTGAAAAATATATTTCATCAACACTAATCGCACACGTACAGCACCCAGATGTCTATTCGGTGTGTTTACATCTGGAAGATGTCATTTTTAGAGCAAATTCTCATTTGCAATACATCTCCGAAAAGTTTCCTGACAGATGCTAGAATGATATTCAGCAGATGTTTTCATGGTTCATAATTTAAAATCCGCTCTTTTGAAGATGTTTATCAGATAGCAGTTAGCAATAAACAGTAACTCAAGGATAATGCGTTCTTTAATGACGTATGTGTACTTAGTCGAAATTACTTCAATTAGCGAAACAATTCATTCATGTTCTTGCACTGAGAGTTCAGAGTTGGGTCAGAGTTGCTGACTTCATCAGCTGCAGGACTTCAGCTGTCTGGATGGTAATATTTTTTAGTAGTCGGAGGACGCAGAAATCCAGCTGAGGCAGAGAAAGCATTACTGTTAGGAGGCTTCTGTATTCCCTCTTTACTTGAAGTCTCTATTCCTAACTTGTGCGCATTTGACAATGCCAAGGATGCTAATCTGACTATGATAAGGAAAGTTTGCGAAAGATTGGATATGTCTTTTATTATCTCTCATGCTGAACATCTGGTGGGTGGAAACATTACCCCCGAATTTATATAGCTGATAATGACCGAAGTAGACATCTGTCCATGGTGACTACTGTTTCCTGCTAATTTTAAACTGTGGAAAGCTATCTGCTGTATATTTGCACAACATTTTGAAGAGAACATTGGGAAAAGATATGGAATAACATGTTTTTTCAATACAAAAAATGATTTCAAGGTCTGGGAACTCGACTTGCTTGAGTGTTAAGACTAATAAGACCTGGAAAATTTACACTCGAAGACAGATTTCGCAGGTTCCTTCACAATTTCAATCTAGCATCTCAAACACAGACTCAAGACTCAACACAACCATACTTTGATGACATTTTTGGAAAGAAAAATCGAAAATTAAAATAGCAATGGAAAACTACACAGTGTAATTAAAAAGCAGTTAGTGCAACAACTGGTCCAAGAGCTCGGTTTAGGTCCTTAGATCGTCCCGCTTTTTCTTGCTTTAACATTGTTTACTGCTTGGAAAAGCTTTTGGAATTATTGAAAATTTACAACTCAGAGAGTCCCCTCACACACAACCTGTTTCAAAGTGTCAAACAATGAGCCAAGAGTGACAAAGTGACAAATAAATCACAACTCAAAGCTAACTACAAATCACACAGGCTCCAGTGAAAGCAGTTGTTTCCATATCAGCTCATTTAACAGACAAAACTCTATAAGAGCGTATCAGCTGTAGAGTTTATTGATACTCTGGTATGATTTCAGGTGTTCACGGGTTGCTTCTTGAACGTCAGCCTGTCCTAACTGACCTCAGTGAGTATGTGCAGTTAAAACAGCAGATGAGAGAAGACAGAGCGATGGTCATATGGGGACATGCACAAACAGCGGATGGATTCAGTGATCTCATTTGGTGCAAAAACCGTAACTGGAAGAAAGACGTAAGCACTGATAAAGTAATTTTAATGTTTCATCCTCAACAGAGGGAGGAATTCACTAAAAATCATTTGTGGCCATTTATAAGATTGTTTATTTGCACATGTTGTCTGTGTTCTGTTGTTTAGGAATTCGATTCACCAAAGGAATCTTGCAAAACAAAACAAAAGTAAAGTAAATTACACCAAACATAACAGCAAATACAAAACAAACAAACAAACTAAAACACACACACACACACACACACACAAACAAACAATGGCACAAAACAAAACAAAACAAATGACACCAAACATAACAGCAAATAAAAAAAAAAAAATCACAAAAACAAACAGTAATGGCACAAAATAAAACAAAAAAACAGAACAGAACAGAACAAAACACCCCCCACACACACACATTGCACCTTTTATTTTTGGTGTGAACAAAATAAAATGATTTATATAAATTAATTTTGTGTCTCATTTGCCAGCTTTAAATTTTATTAATTGAAAATTTGATTGATTGATTGATTGATTGACATTTTTAACCTTGACATCATAAACTAACATGGATTATTAAAAACGAATGGTCTTGAAAAAAAACACAAAACATAATGGCACAAAACAAAACAGAAAAGAACAAAACAAAACAAAAACACATAAAAACCAACAAACAAAGGCCACCAAAAAACAAAACTAAACAAAAAACAAAAATAACAAAAACACAAAATAAAAATAAATAAAAAACAAAACAAAACAAAACAAAACGACACCAAACATAACAGCAAATACAAAAACATCACAAAACAAAAAACAACACATTAATGGCAAAACAAAACAAAAAAAAAAAACAGAACAGAACAAAATGAAACAAAACAACAAAAACAAAACACACACATAAAAAACAACAACAACACAATGGCACAAACAAAACAAAAATGTGGTTTTGCACATTTTATACTTGGTGTGAACAAAAATAAGTTGTGTCTTATTTGCTAACTTAATTTTATTAATTGAAAAAAGATAATTGATTGATTGACTAATCGATTCTTTGACATTTTTAACATTGACGTCATAAACTAACATGGATTTTTAAATACGAATGGTCTTTACAAAACAGAAAAGAACAAAATAAAACAAAACAAAAACGCATAAAAACCAACAAACAAAGGGCAACATACAAAACAAAACAAAACAAAACAAAAAACACATGACATCAAACATGACAGTAAATACAAAACAAACAAACAAAAATAAACTAAATAAAAATGCAAAAAAAAACAAACAAACAAAAAAACATAATGGCACAAAATAAAACAAAATTACACCAAACTTAACAGCAAATACAATAAAAAAAATCACAAACAAAACCAAACAAAACATAATGACACAAACAAAGCAACACAATTTTTTTATTTATTTTTGGTGTAAACAAAAATAAAATGACTTAAAATTAATTTTGTGTCTTATTTGCTAACTTAATTTTATTAACAGAAAAAAAAGATTGATTGATTGACATTTTTAACCTTGACATCATAAACTAACATGGATTTTTAAAGACGAATGGTCTTGAAATAAAAAAAAAAACTAAACAAAACAAAAAAAAGGCACGCAACAAAACAGAAAAGAACAAAACAATACAAAAACACATAAAAAATATAATTATACAAAAAGACATCAAACATAACAGCAAAAAAAAACTAAACAAAAAACATATTGGCACAAAACAAAACAGGACAAAACAAACAAACAAAAAAAAAAAAAACAAACCAAAACCAAACAAAACAAAAACACAAAACAAAAAACATAATGCCATAAAACCAAATAACACCAAACATAACAGCAAATATGAAAAAAACACAAAAAACAACAAAACAATGACACAAAACAGAAAAAAAAACAGAAACACACACACACAAAATATAATTATGCCAAACATAATGACACAAACAAAGCAACACAAAAAATCCTTTATTTTTGTGTAAACGAAAATAAAATGACTCGCGTAAATTTATTTTGTCTCATTTGCTAACTTTACATTTTATTAATTGAAAACAAAATCTATATCTGCCTCTCTAAATACTGCCATTAACCCATAATGGTTAAACAGTACAATGAGCACATGTACTGTATCATAGAAGACATGACGCATTCTATGGCTAATGAAGCACTTCCTCAACCATATTCTTTACTTTTTACAAAACCCAGACCTAATTTAGCGATTTAGTCCGGAAGCTCACAAAACCAAGTAAACAATTCCAACCTCCATTAACTTATATGTCTATAATTTGGCCATAACCGCAATGCGCTTTTAAATATTACTCTAGGGTGGAGATCGGAGTGAGTTGCCAGTGAAAATTTGCCACTCAAGTCACCTCACAATCAGGTCTGTTTAAGGTTCTACTTGTTCCTAATGCCCCCAGAATCCAGTGCAAGACCATTACTGCAGATTTATTTCACATGTTTGAAAATTCATTACGTCTTTATTTGCAGTGAAGGCTAATGGTAATAAACGGAGACCAGTTTTATTGGGACCACACGTTGGCATCGTTGAGTTTAATCAGGAGTCTGGCCTCGTTTTCACATTATAGAGCCCTGACTCCCAGACACGTTGATTATGGCAAATCAGCGTCAAGATCTACACCGACCCTGCAAACCTTAATAGACCATTAGCTCATCCGGCAAAAAAAAAAACACATGAACACCATGAGCACCAGAGCTCAGGCTTTCCATCAGCCCAACAAGCATCTCCTCTGCAGCCAAATGTTTGTGCGAGTAAATGACTATGATTAAGGCATCTGGATTATGCCCTGTCGGAAAGCCACGGTTTTACTCGCAGGCAACACAGGGGCTTTCTGGGCTCTGAAAATTAGCCATCTGATGGTGATTGGTGCTTTTCACGACTGCTGCAGCAACCATGAGCTATGTTGTGTACATTACCACACCGCTAAATCTCACTGCCATTGACCGCTGAGGTTCTCCGCAAACGCGCTAAATGACAGGCATTGCGTAGAAGAGCCTAAAAGACTCATCATTCATGTTTATGAATAAACTGATTATTTATACGCAGCTTCCTCTGATGTTAACACATGGTCCTTTAAGTCACCGCATTCAGGAAGTCCTGTTTAAATTTGGATGATCATATGGTTGCAATTTGAAGAAAAGGTAGATAAACGTTTTCTTCGGTTGTGAGGAGAGAAAAAGAAACTGTTCACTAAACTCTAAGCCACTCTGCATAGACGACAATGTAACTACCACGTTTAAGGCCCAGAAAAGTAGTAAAGACATCATTAAAACAGTCCAGTGTTTCAACTGTAACTTTATGAAGGTATGAGAATACTTTTTGTTCGCAAAAAAAAAAGACATAACAGTAAATACAAACTAAACCTAAAAACATAATGGCACAAAACAAAACAAAACAAAACAACACCAAACATAACAACAAATACAAAAATAATAATAATAATAATAATAATAAAAAACTAATAATAAAACCAAAAAAACCTAATAAGGTCACAAAACAAAATGAAAAAGAAACACATTGAAAAAAAAAAAAAAACATAATTATGCCAAACATAATGGCACAAAAAAAAATGTGGTTTTGCAATTTTTTGTTTGTTAGTTTTTTTGGTGTGAACAAAAATTCTCATTTGCTAACTTTACATAATTGATTGATTGTTTGACATTTTTATTCTTCACGTCATAAATTAACATGGATTATGGAAACACAATAAAGACATAATTATGCCAAAGAAAACAAAAAATGATATTAAACATAACAGCAAATACAAAACAAACTAAAAACACAAAACAAAAAAACAAATGACATCAAACGTAACAGAAAACACAGAACAAACAAACAAACAAAACAAAACAAAAAACACTAAGCAAAAAACATAACGGCACAAAACAAAACAGAATAAAACGAAACAAAAAAGCACATAAAAAACATAATTAGGCCAAACAAAACAAAACAAAAAATGACATCAAACATAACAGCAAATACAAAATCAACAAAACTAAACAAAAACACAAAACAAAAAAACATAATAGCACTAAACAAAACAGAACAGAACAAAACGAAACAAAGAACACATAAAAACATAATTATGCCAAACAAAACAAAAACAAAATGACATCAAACATAACAATACAAAACAAACAAACAAAAAACTAAACAAAAACACGAAACAGCACAAAACAAAACAGAATAAAACAAAACAAAAAAGCACATAAACATAATTAGGCCAAACAAAACAAAACAAAAAATGACATCAAACATAACAGCAAATACAAAACAAACAAACAAAACTAAACAAAAACACAAAACAAAAAAAAAACATAATGGCACAAAACAGAACAGAACAGAACAAAACGAAACAAAGGACACATAAAAACATAATAATGCCAAACAAAACAAAAACAAAATGACATCAAACATAACAATACAAAACAAACAAACAAAAACACAAAACATAACAGGACAAAACTAAACAAAAACACATAAAAAAACATAATCATGCCAAACAAAACAAAAAACAAAATTACATTAAACATAACAGCAAATACAGAACAAACAAACAAGATGAAAAATAACTTTAAAATAACTTCAAAAATAACTTTATTTAACAGTTTCTTCTCTTCCATGTCAGTCTTCGACTTCACGAAAATAACATGACGGCACCCATTCGCTGCAGAGGATTCACTGGTGAACAAGTCAGGTGATGCTAAATTTCTCCAAATCTTTACGGATTTGAAACAAACTCATCTACATCTTTCCTAGTGAATTAATATATTACACCATAATTCCTAGTGAACCGTGTGCTAAAACAATATGCACGGCATGCAAACAAACGCTGTTATCAGTGGGTATAATTCATTTTTAGTTAATTCCCTACAGAGGCACAAAAGGCAAAAAGTCAAATCGTCTCTAATGGATTAACAAGATGCTGACTGTCACTGTAGTTTTAGATTTTACTAATTAGAAAGACAGACTTTACAGTTGTGTCTGTTCCACCATGGCGTAGCCTGCAGGAAACATTCCAGTCAGAATTCATCTTTCTCCTGCTCCAGAAGTATCAGTGTCACGATTCTTCATTTTAACATGAGGCACAATAAGGAAACAACTGGAAGGGAGCCACAGATGCCAGGGCTTTCAAGCTGCAAACTCATATCAAATGTGGCCAGAGCTTTTTATTGGTGAATTTATGGGTGTGATGAGTGTGTTAGCAGTGTCTGACTGTTACATAATCACTAATTGGAAGAACATCCACCTTGGACACCTTTTTCAACAGGATCAGCTTCCAGCTTACACAAGAAGAGTAATAATAAGAGCCAGGAACATATTTTCATCACAACAGAAGCCAAAAAACTAATTATTCCTTCATTTTTTTTTTTCAGTCATTCCTTTAACTGGAATTCGTTGCACTTCTCAGGACCATGAATCTAAAAAATATTTCTAGTTAATATTTTTCCAGATTGCATCTCACTGGTATGAAAATAATGCATATTTACTAGTTGAGCGGGCACATGCGAAACTACATATTTTCAAACTCTACTCAGCAGTGTTACCGATGCAAGCCTGTTTCTGCCACTAAATTTAAAAAAAAAAACACCTTTTTCTCAGAATTGCATGATACAAACTCCCAGTTCTGACTTTCTTCCTAAAAATTCTGAGATATAAACTCACAATTGTGACACATAATGTCAGAATTGTGAGATATAAACTATATAAACTGTAGACTTTTTTTCTCAGAACTATGTGATACAAATTCACAATTCTGACTTTTTTTCTTAGAACTGCATGATATAAACAATCGTGAGAAATAAAGTCAGAATTGTGGAATATAAACTCACAATTGTGAGACAAAGTCAGACTCGTGAGATATAAATTCACAATTGTAAGACACAAAGTCACAATTGTGAAAAATAACGTCAGAATTGTGAGATGATGTAAACAATTGTGAGATATAAAGTCAGAACTGTGAGATATAAACTCACAATTGTGAGACAAAGTCAGAGCTGAGAGATATAAACTCAAAATTGTGAGAAATAAAGTCAGAATTGTGAGATATAAACTTACAATTCTGACTTTTTCACAGAATTGTATGATATAAACTCACAATTGTGAGAAATAAAACCATAATTGTGAGAAATAAAGTCAGAATTGTGAGAAATAAAGCCATAATTTTGAGAAATAAACTCAAAATTGTGAGAAATAAAGTCAGAATTGTAAGATATAAACACAATTGTGAGAAATAAAGCCATAATTGTGAGAAATAAACTCAAAATTGTGAGAAATATAGTCAGAATTGTAAGATATAAACACAATTGTGAGAAATAAAGTCAGAATTGTGGAATATAAACTCACAATTGTGAGACAAAGTCAGAGCTGAGAGATATAAACTCAAAATTGTGAGAAATAAAGTCAGAATTGTGAGATATAAACTTACAATTCTGACTTTTTCACAGAATTGTACGATATAAACTCACAATTGTGAGAAATAAAACCATAATTTTGAGAAATAAAGTCAGAATTGTAAGATATAAACACAATTGTGAGAAATAAAGCCATAATTGTGAGAAATAAACTCAAAATTGTGAGAAATATAGTCAGAATTGTAAGATATAAACACAATTGTGAGAAATAAAGTCAGAATTGTGGAATATAAACTCACAATTGTGAGACAAAGTCAGAGTTGAATTGTGACATATAAACTTACAGTTCTCACTTTCTCACAGAATTGTACGCTATAAACTCACAATTGTGAGAAATAAAACCATAATTGTGAGAAATAAAGTCAAAATTGTAAGATATAAACACAATTGTGAGAAATAAAGCCATAATTGTAAGAAATAAAGTCAGAATTGTAAGATATAAACACAATTGTGAGACAAAGTCAGAATTGTGAGAAATAAACACAATTCTAACTTTTTTCTCAGAGTTATGTGATTTAAACTCACAATTGTAAGAAATAAAATCAGAATTATAAGATATAAACTCACAATTCTAAATTTTTTCTCAGAATTGTGTGATTTAAACTCACAATTGCGAAAAATAAAGTCAGAATTGCGAGATAAAAAACTTGTTTTTCAGAAGATACAAACTCAACTTATTTACGAGTTATAAAGTCCAATTTTAAGGGGGGAAAAAAACTGACTTTTTTTTCTCAGAATTGCCTGATAGAAACTCACAACTGCAAAAAATAAAGTCAGAATTGCAAAATAAAAAAACTTTTTTTTTTCAGAATTGTGAGATATAAAGTTATTTACGAGTTATAAAGTCCAGTTTTGAGGGGAAAAATAAGAAAAAAAATAAGACTGATACGTTATCAGAATTCCAAGTTTATATCTCACAATTCTGATTTTATAAGGCGCAATAGCGAGTTTATATCTCACAATTCTGAGAAAAAAAGTCAGAAATGCGAAATGTAAACTCGCAATTGTGAGGAAAAAAGTAAGAATTGTGAGAAAAAGTCAAAATTACCTTTTCTTATTTTTTATTTAGTGGTGGAAACAGGCTTCCATAGTCACCTTAAACTGTACTTAAACTGTAAATATTTTCAACATTTTGCTTTAGTTGTTTCAGTTGTATATATATATATACACACACTGCCCTCCAAAAGGTTGGAAACGCCCTAGAAAAGTGGGGTTTTGGACAATATTGGCATGAATCCTTTTTAGTTTGTGATAATTTTGCACTGATAAGGGAAAACACAAACTACAAAAACATATTTTACATACTGTATATGTAACATAACTGCCTTTACGTTTTAAGGATGGGATCCCTCACAAGCGATACCCATCATATGTGGGGTTCCTTAACACCAAAACGTTTTTTAAAAAAAAACCTGGTCTAGGACCCATTAGACTCACGCTTAGACAGTTGACCCATGTAACTTCCCATAATAATAATGATAGACAGTCAAAACATGGAGGTCACAGAAACCATAGTGGGCACAGCAGTAGCCAAACACTCCTGTCATTTAATGAAGCGGTCAGCATGGACATGGAAAATATAAATCAGGCTTAAATGCACAAGTGCAACAGGTTTCGCTAATGAGCCCAGACAAGTGCAAGAAAATAGTTCTCATGGCGTTGTGTCATCAGGTCTGTTGACAGCTCACTCTGGTGAGTTGATTTATGATAGTGTGGTGTGTAAAGTCCTGCTATGAATAGCAGCAGCATGGTGGTTTTGAGTTCATTCCTTTCATCAAACTTGAGATAAAGGGCCCCGAATGTGTGATCAAAAGCATGGCCAGACGTTACTAAAGATACTGCAGATGGGCAATGTTTATGGGACGTACATGCATCTCTCTATTACTGTTACAAATAAGTGCTGGGTGGCGACACTTTGGGGGTTTTTCCCGGAAAAGAGCTGTTTTAGATTAGTGCTCCATTTGGACTGAGCTGAAAATGACCAAAAAGTGCTGTATAGGGATATGAAAGCGTCCTGTTTCCAAAAGACTGGGGTAAAATTGGTATTTTACTTTGATCAGTGGATCAACAGACAAATTATTTGACACAAATTATGATAATACATGATTGACATCACATAAAACCTGCAATTGAAAAACTGCAGTTGATTTTACCTCCAAATTCAAAAGCAGTGACAAATATAAGGCCATAATTGATCTAACAGGACCAATTTTGTGCAAATAAACATCATGCAGAATAGATGAATTTTTTCTTTTAATTTATTTTGAACGCAATATGCATCTAGTGTAAAATAAAAGAAAATAAAATAAAGAATGAAAATATGAAAATGTGCCTTGCAACTACCTGAAATAAAATAGGTTGAAGTACTAAAATTACAAAAACTGAATTAAAAATTAAGCTATAAAACTACGAAAACTTGTTTTCATAAAATAAAATAAAATAAAATAAAACAAAACAAAACAAAACAAAAAACAAAATAAAATAAAATAAAATAAAATAAAATAAAATTGGTTGGTTGGTTGAAGTACTAAAATGACAAAAACTGAATTAAAAATTAAGATGAATAAAAATATCTTAAGAAAAAACTATTAAAACATGTTTTCATAAAATTAAACTAAATTCAATTCAATTAAATTCAATTACAAAAACAATGAAAATAGTAAAAAAAAACTTGTTTTCAGTAATTCAAATAATAAAACAAAATTAAATTAAATTAAATTACATTAAATTAAACCAAATCAAATCAACTGAAATAGGTTAAAGTACTAAAATTGCAAATAAATAAATAAAACATATTTTAAAAAAACAATTATAAAAACTTGATTTCATTACACAATCATTGAAACAATGAAAATATAAAAGTTTGCCTTGGCAACTAACTGAACTGAAATAGGTTGAAGTACTACAATTACAAAATCTGAAAATTAAGCTAAATAAAAAAAAATCTTGTGGAAAAAAAAAAACAAAAACAAAGAAAAATAAAGAAAAGAAAAGAAAAGAAAAGAAATATGAAATTTGGCCTTGGAATAAAATACTAAAATGACAAAGAATTAAATACAAATTAAGCTAAATAAAAATATCTTGAAAAACAACCTAATTTAAAAAAATCCAAACAAAATCACATAATATCACTAAAACAACTAAAATGAAAACTGCAAATATAAAGTAAAACACATTCAAAATATGACTAGATACTATAATAGTGTGTGTGTAGGTAAATCAGTGAATGATGAATGCTTTTTTGTATGACCTCACAATTTCTATATCATTTTTCTATATCTATCCCGCTCTATCATCAACACAAAAGCTGAGAGACACTTTAAGCCTGAAGAGCAGCGGCTGTCATCTCAGGTCATCGGCTTAGAGAGCAAGAGAGAGTCTTACCCAACCCTTACCTCCCACACACAGGACCCACCTTTGACCCAGATAGGCCTTCAATCACACAAGCACACAGCTGGTCAGAAAAGCGATCCCATCACTGCTACAAGGAATGCAGCGTGGTTTAGGACAGGTCCCGGGACAGAGGATAGAATGGCAGGAAAACATTCAACAAGCCTTAGAGAGGCAAGGCAACATCTGCCGAGCATAGCGGTTCTCTTATCAAGCTGCTCTTTCCATACGGGTTCAAATCGTAGACGCGGAACATTGATTCCACAGAGACAAACAACGCAGTCACTCAAACTGTGTTATCGGCACATAAATCAAAAACCAAACGCTCAGAGCTGTTAATGGGTGAAGCTTCTCGGAAGGGTTTGCTACAAGAGGCTCTTGCACTAAGGCACTGCCCTCTTTCACGGTTTGCGAATTGCGAGAGAAAGAAAAGGGAAAACCAATCACGGGCAGGTGCCTGAGCAGGCCTAAAATAAAATAAAATACAATATATTTAAAAAACAATGAAAATATGAAATTGTGCCTTGGCAACTTAACTGAATAAAATAGGCTGAAGTACTAAATTTACAAAAAGTAAATTACATGAAATGAAATGAAATTCAATTCAATTACAAATGACTACTAATTGAAATAAAATAGGTTAAAGTACTAAGATTACAAAAATTTAAATAAGAATTACGCTAAATATAAATATAAAATAAAATATCTTGAAAAAAGCTACAATTATTAAAACTTTTTTTCATTAAAATAAAATAAAGTAAAATAAAATAAAATAAGAATGAAAATTTGCTATGGCAACTAACTGAAATAAAATAGGTTGTAGTACTAAAATTGCACAAACTGAACTAAAATTAAGCTAAATAAATATTTATTGAAAAAACTAAAACTATTAAAACTTGTTTGCATAAAAAATAAAATAATAAAATAAAATAAAAGAAAATAAAAATGAAAATTTGCTATGGCAGCTAACTGAAATAAAATAGGTTGTAGTACTAAAATTGCACAAACTCAAATAAAAATTAAGCTAAATAAATATTTATTGAAAAACCTAAAACTATTAAAACTTGTTTTTATAAAAATAAAATAAAATGAAAAAGTGACTTGGCAACTAACTGAAACCAAAAGTAAGCTAAATAAAAATATTTCAAAAAACTCAAACTAATTTAAAAAATAAATATAAAATCCAGTTTTTATCTACTAAAATTAATTAATGGACTAACATGAACTTAGAATGACTTTTATTAAAAAAATAATAAATACTTTTAAAAAATACTGATTAATAAATGCTGCTCATTGTTAGTTAATATTAGCTAATGCATTAATTAACATTAACTAATGAACCACATATATAAGACATCATAAAAAGGGAAAAAAATAAAAAAATAACGTGCACTTCACAAACATTATTTACAACCACCAAATGTAATAGTAATTATAAGATAAATTTCCCTGAAGCAATAGCGTATGTTTCAAAGTTATGATTTTAGCGGAAAAAGGAAATTGCATAAAAAATTTGCAAATAAAGCTGTGATTTCATTCCATTATGTGAAAGACTAATCAAAAATAAATAAATAAATAAAAATAAATTATCACTTCACAGTAAATCTTGCCCTGAGCTGCTGCCTTCTTTCACGATTCGCGAATTGCGAGGGAACGAAAGGGAAAACGAGTCGCGGGCAGGTGTCTGAGCAGGCCTGGTTCGTAAAATCTCTCTCAACAGATTCTCAGGCCTTGCCAGGAGTTTCAGCAACTTTATTTCTGGACCAAAATACCCCTAGCAGAAGAGCTTTGGAGTTCCAAATGGTGCCGCAATCCGTCAGGCACGCGGGATCGGTGAATCGAGTTGACTGTGAGAGATAACTGCACTTCTTTCACGGGGCAATTTTTGTCCCTGGTACCCTTAAATAACACTTTTGCGAAACGTACAAATTAAAATCTGACAGTTCTAAGCTTAATGGCTTTTACAGGCTGACGGTTATATTTTCCCCTGCAGTCTGGAGAGGGAAAACCGTACGAGCCACGTGTGCTTGGCTGCAGTGCAGCACGCCACTAAGTTTATACTGCTCGCTACAGACACACACTTGTCTTAAACACTGACTACCAGTTCCTGTAGACAACGGCAGTGAATCACTTAGACGCTTGACCGTCGGCATGAAGTCTGCTCCACATTGTGGATTCTTCCAGCCAGGAACCGCCCATTTAAACATGAAAAAGCCAACTGACTGGCATGTAAAACAACCGACCTCAGTTGTAGAGGATGATGAAGGGTAAACGTGAAATCGGATCGCTTTAAAAGCTTAAAATAAAGGTGTGCTGGTACCTCAAATACAACTTGATGTCACAAATCTCACAAACTTCTCAGAGAGGGTTTAAAGGTAAAAACTGAACATGCTGTCAGTACACTAACTAAAGCACCGCTGCTAAAAAAATAGAAATAAATACAGGAAAAGAAGTAGTCAAGGTCACTAATTTGCTAGTCATAAAATTTGATTCAAAATATACAAATACAAATTTTCAGGCCTGTTAAAAGAAAGTGCGCTTCACAGGTAAATGTTGTTAAATACTATTTTATATACATTTGCTAATACATAATTTAAATCTTAAAAAACTAAAACTATTAAAACTTGATTTCATTAAACTAAACTAAACTAAACTAAACTAAACTAAACTAAACTAAACTAAACTAAAATAAAATAATGAAATTGTGTCCTGGCAATTAACTGAAATAAAATAGGTTGAAATACTAAAATTACCAAAAAATGAATTAAAAAAAAGAAAAGAAAAGAAAAGAAAAGAAAAGAAAAGAAAAGAAAAGAAAAGAAAAGAAAAGAAAAGAAAAAGAAAAGAATCTAAAAATATCTTTAAAAATATATATATTAAAATTAGTTTTCATAAGATTAAAAAAATAATAATAAATTAAATTAAACTAAATTAAATATAAAAAAACAATGAAAATATGAAAATTGCCGTTTCAGCTAATTGAATAAAATATGTTAAAGTACTAAAATTACAAAACTGTAAATAATAATTAAGCTAAATGAACATTTTAAACATATTTAAACTTGTTTTCATAAAAATAAAATAAAATAAAATTTAAAAAGCAATGAAAATATGAAATTGTGCCTTGGCAACTAACTGAAATAAAAAAAAGTACTAAAATTACAAAAATTGGTAAATTTAAAATTAAACTAATTAGAAATATTATTAAATTAAATTATTAAATTAAATTAAATTAAGTTAAATTAAATTAAATTAAATTAAATTAAATTAAATATTAAATTAAATAAAAAATATTGCCATAGCAACTAATTGAAATAAAATAGGTTAAAGTACTAAAATTATAAAAATATAAATAATTATTAAGCTAAATAAAAATCTTGAAAAAACTAAAACTATTACAACTTGTTTTCATGAAAATAAAATAAAATAAATAAAATAATATAGAATATAGAAAAATAAAATAATATAGAAAATAGAAAAATAAAATAATATATAATATAAAAAAATACATTAAATTAAATATGAAAAAAAACAATGAAAATATGAAAATTTGCCATGGCAGCTAATTGAATAAAATATGTTAAAGTACTAAAATTACAAAACTGTAAATAATAGTTAAGCTAAATGAACATTTTAAACATATTTAAACTTGTTTTCATAAAAATAAAATAAAATAAAATTTAAAAAGCAATGAAAATATGAAATTGTGCCTTGGCAACTAACTGAAATAAAAAAGTACTAAAATTACAAAAATTGGTAACTTTAAAATTAAACTAATTAGAAATATTATTAAATTAAATTATTAAATTAAATTAAATTAAATTAAAAATATTGCCATAGCAACTAATTGAAATAAAATAGGTTAAAGTACTAAAATTATAAAAATATAAATAATTATTAAGCTAAATAAAACTCTTGAAAAAACTAAAACTATTACAACTTGTTTTCATGAAAATAAAATAAAATAATATAGAATATAGAAAAATAAAATAATATATAATATAAAAAAATAAATTAAATTAAATATGAAAAATTGCCTTGGCAGCTAACTGAAATAACATAGGTTGTAGTACTAAAATTACAAAAACTGAAATGAAAATTAAAAAATATCAATAAAAATAAACTAAAACTAATTTTAAAAAGTTTTATCTACTAAAATTAATTAATAGACCTGAGCTAACATGAACTTAAAATCCGTTGTACTTTTACTAAAAAAATACATACTTAAAAAAAAATACTGAGTAATAAATACAGTTACTACATACTGCTTACTGTTAGTTATTATTAGTTAATGCATTAATTAACATTAACTAATGAACCTCATATAACAACAACATATGTTTCTAACTTATGATTTCAGCAAAAAAAACTGTTTAAACAATTGCAACTAAAACTGTGATTTCACTCCATATGTGCAAGAATCATCAAATAATAAAGAAATAAATAAATATAAATTGTCACTTCCAGTAAATCTGCTGAAAATTACAAACAGAAAGGCAATTTGTAGCCAACTGGGAAGCCACTCTAAAGTGTTTTTATATATAATTTCACGGTTTCTGTATAAATTATATATATATAATTCAGCTATACAAATTATACAGTTTTTAATATAACACTTTTGCAGTAAAACAACAGCATCGAATTTTTGTGTGATACTTCAAAACTCACAAAAAACACATGAATGACAACCCAGCTATTGTAGCAGCCTGGTAACTGGTAAAACCCCAACTTCCAAACACATTGGTAAAACCCATTTTTATGTCCAGTGAGCATCAGACAGTCCATATACAGTACTGTATGGTTCGTGGGTGTGCTGTCTGAGACTACAAGTCACAAAGGTAACATAAACCCCTGAAGTGAGTTACATGCATACTACACTTCCAGAGAAACTACACGGTTTATGTGCTTAATGGCTTTTGTGGGTGCTGTCTGTGACACTTAATCCTTCGTGATACAGAGATAGCCACAGCCGTCCTGCTTCCACACAATGACACAGATGTTAATCTGGGATAAGGCTTTTGGAGGTAATGAAGCCTGATTCTGTCAACAGGGTTTAGGGACATGAGATAAACAACGAGATTGTGAAGAACTGTACAGTAACTAAGCAAGATAAAGTGAGTCCAAACATGCTACAGTTATTCTGGCACAAAAATGTCACCATGGCAAACTTGCGAGTGTTTTTGAAACTGATCACACGGGTTGTAAATTAAAAGGCCTTTTTTCAGCCAAAAACAGAATTGGATTTTAATGTCTTAGCCTCCAATATGCTTGACACAACTTTTGTGTGTGCGTCTAAAGCACGGCCCTGGCATTGATATAAAGTTGCTGCATTTGCTGTTTTATATCGATTGAGAAATCAAGCATGGAACATATTTAAACGAGATCATAAACGTTGCGGCGTGAGAGCCTATTAGCGACAGGAAAACTTTACCGCACTGTAAAAATCAAGCCGGGGCCTCGGCACGTATAATTTACACATCCGTCATTCAACAAGCAACAAATGAGAAAATAATTCCTAAACAATCTGATGCAGCCAGAATCTGCTGACTGAGCCAGAATTTTAAAAGGGTGAAGACTGAGTACAAAATGTTTTTCTCGCCATTTATAGTTCGTTTGAAGGGAAACAGCATCTTGTTACTCACCTATGCAGGCATGGACTCTGACAGACAGCTGTGTTCGCAGAATAATACTGTGCTTCTTTCCTCTCCTAAGGGAAAAAAAACACAAAAGCAAGAGATTATCATGCTGAAAATCTCATAAATGTTAAAAAGTTATGATATGATGGAGCAAAATATGGTTATTCTTTCCATATATTTGAATACAGTGCACTTTTTTACTGTTGAACTTTAAACATTGCAGTATTTAAAAGAAAAATTCACCCAAAAATGAAAATTACCCCATGATTTACTCACCCTCAAGCCATCCTAGATGTATATGACTCTTCTTTCAGACGAATACAATCGGATTTATATTTTAAAATGTCCTGGCTCTTTAAGCTTTATAATAGCAGTGAATGGATGTTGAGATTTGAAGTCGATAAAGTGCATCCATCCATCATAAAAAGTACTCCACATGGCGCCGGAGGGTTCATAAAGGCCTTCTGAAGTGAATCGATGCATTTGTTTAAAGAAAAATCTCCATATTTAAAAGGTCATCCGCCGTAATATCCAGGTTTCGCTAACTGTCGAACACACGTTCACAAGAGAGGGGCGTTGGAGTGGATGACGTAGGACGTAGGCGCAGCGTAAGCTCCAGTGAGAAGCGACAAATGCGGAAACACGGAGGAAAGAGCAAAACAAAGCATCGGTCGCAAATTAGAAGTACAAAAGGAGGATTTGTAAAGAAAAATGTCAGAGGATTTCAATATCAGAGGATTGTCAGAGGATTTCAAAAACATGGTTCTTTTAGGAGCTTACGCTACGCCTACATCCTACGTCATCCACTGGAAAGACACTCACCTTAAAGCTAGAAGTTACCGTTTATAATGTTGTAAATATGGATATTATTCTCATATTATTCGCATCAGAGGGCCTTTATTAACCCCTCAAAACCGTGTGGAGTACTTTTTATGATTGTTTGAAGCACTTGATTTTAAAACACCCATTCACTGCCATTATAAAGCTTGAAAGGGCCAGGACATTTTTTTAATATAAATCTGATTGTATTCGTCTGAAAGAATAAAGTCATAAATCATGGAGTAATTTTCATTTTTGGGTAAACTACCCCTAAAATACATTAGGGATGTAAAAATATTATCAATATTGTGATATCGAGCTAGCAAAATTGTCTTGATATTACCATGGTCAGATGACGATATGAAACTTCCAGGCAAAAAGTGTCGTTTTTAAAATATATTTAAACTTCTTATTCTAACATAAAGGTATTTAAAGTTGTGTTTTGGGCCTTTATGCTTTGACACAGTATCTTTCAAACGAGCTAAAACCGAAAGCGCAATATAGTTTAATTCCTTCAAGTCTGTTTTCGCTGCGTTTTAAAGCCAAGAACACACTTCGTTCAGTTTGTGATTCAATGTTTCCCGCACCTCAGAACTCGTTTATTGCACGTGCTCTGACTTTAGCGTGCGTTTCGGAACGCAACGGCCACCAGTTATGCTTTATTTTCGCGGCAGATGATTACAGCGTTTCACTAGATTTGTAGTGAGACGCGTTTTTGTAAGCCTGTTTTCACTGAAGCTGGAGTTTTCCGTCAAAATAAAAGCTCTACTGCTGTTTCTGTCAAAATAAAAGTTTAAGTGTAGTATGAATTGCTGACAGCTAGCGGTTTACCCTGGTGGAAAAAAACAGCATATGCTGGTAGGTATGTTTTGATGCTGGTTTAAGCTGGTCCTTTGCTGGTTTATGCTGGTCCTTTGCTGGTTTAAGCTGGTCCTATGCTGGTTTATGCTTACCAGTTTATACTAGCATCAAAACACACCTAACCAGCATCCCAGCATCAAAACATACCTACCACCATATGCTGTTTTTTTCACCAGGGTAAATGGGTAACGTTACTGCAGTCCAAACTCAAAATATCTCTTTCAAGTGTAGAAATCAGGAATAAAGTATTGTAATTTCCCTACTGTAGTGTAAAGCAAAAATAATATGCCTATGAAATAATTATTTTTATTTATTTAGCAGTGCAACTGTTTTACAATATATACTGTCATTATTATCATTATTATTATATTCTAATTTGTTTGGCTTCCTAAAACACCTGTGTGAATGTAAATTACACTGAGACAGTATACCACAAATAAAAAGAGGGTTGAGTTCCCATTTAAAGTTTAGGTACAAGTTAGTTCACGTTTTTTTTTTTTTAAGTTTTCTTATGGGTTGAAGCTCTTATTTTGAACTCTTAAACTGTATTAGATAGAAGAATTTAATTTTCCAATTTTTCCCATTTTTTCACTTGTCTTTTTTTAAATATTACAATAAATATTGTATCGTGGACTTCATAGATTTTAATATTGTTACATCCCTAATATACATATTATATTGTTACATGGACAAAGTAATTGCAACATTTAGTAAAAGTAGTCAGATTACGTTCCTTTCATGTTGTGATATTTAGATTACCGATTACATTTTTCTACATTTTTTAACACAAACAAAACAAAAAGCAAAGCAAAACAATGCAAAGAAGACCAAAACAAAGCAAAACAAAAACACACAGTTTAGAAACAAATTGAAAACCAGTGAATTGTGAATCAAATGCTAGATGAATTATCACATGAGTAAGTTAAACAGCCTTGTGTTATAATTCATGAATATACAAACAAGCTTCTCCCAAACACCCATTTGGAATTCCAATTTTTATATAAACTTACTTATATACACCTGAGGTGAATTATTGTTCCGCAGCACATCTGTTTACACCAGAAGCCTGATTCTGTGTTGCATCTGTTCTTACTGTATATTTAGGTCAGGTGAATTAAGCTTCTAAAGTCTTGGGAGACTAAAACCATGTGTGGCCTTGAGCTCCAGAAAGACAGTAAAAATCCAACTGACTTCCTGTAACTTCCTACTGACTGCCAAGCGACTCATGGGAGGGAGAAACTGGATGGAATGAGTGGGTGACGAGAGCGATGTTGTGAAAAAAGGGTCAGATATCGTCCGGACTCGACCTGACCCTGAGAGCAGAGGTGGCTTTGGGGATGACATGTAGGTCACATCATCCGTATAAAGGGTGACAGACGAGTACGGGCACAGACCCAACCCCCGTCTCTCTCATAGATTATCAGGCCTGATGAACAGAGGATCTGTCTGTCTCATGAATAACTGGAAGTAAACACACAATGGAATGAGATGCAGCTGCATTTGAGTTGGAGGACAGATGAAGATGGATGGATGCTGAAAGTTCAGCTTTAGAACAAGACGACCGACCGCAATCCAGATCGGCATTGACTCTGTGGTAACATCCGTGTGGGTTGAAGCCTCCGTTTACCAGACATGAGATAAACACACAGACTGGACAAGAAGCAACACAGTAAAGAAATGCAGACAAAACAGAAACTCATGGAGATGGGAGAAAAGATATCTTTCCTCTAGAAGATTCTCTTCCTCTACAGCATATGATACTGCTGGTTTGCTTCCTGAAGGCACTGAGACTTGTAAACAAACGAGGCATTGTGAAAGTTATACAACAAAAGTTTGATGGTCTGGCTGGCAACATGCCACAGATCAGGGCATCTCCATAAGTGACTATCTACCTGCATTAGTCTCCAAAATACCCTGCGACTCACTTAAAAACATTGCACAAAGTGTATTGCTCAGGCCAGAGTAGACATTCGGTAATAGTCGGGGCATTTCCACCAAAGAGGTAAGGGAGGCAGTGCCTCCTCAAAATACTGGACGAGGAAAAATTCGTAGTGCAAAAATAAAACAACCAGTATTACAAAACATAACATTAAAAAGTCTATAAATCACAGTTTACTTTTCTAAAGAAACATCGTCCAACACCAGCAGGTAAATTTACAGCGGGAGTCCACGTCTCTCGCCTCCCCTCCGCCTCCCCTGCGATAAATCCCTCCTCTTGTGTTTGTGCGCAGTCTGCATTCACAAATCAGTCTGAATCAACAATATAATGGTGTTAATGGGAAGACTAATTTAAAAAAGTAAGTAAGCAACTCACGCTTAGATATAACCACTTTGTTACATCAAAATATGACTTAAAATGGCATGATAACATATTTACTAAGCTTTGATGGCTGAAGATCCGAAAAAATAAAAAATATATATATTTAAAAGTTAAATTAATGCTTAAAAACACCAACCTGATGAGATTCATACTTGGCTTTCATAAACAGAATATTGATTACATTGTTTTTGTAAAAATATTAAATTTAAAAAATATATAATATAATTCTTTCTTTTATTCCTATAAAGTTAAGTAATGTGACTGGGGCATGTATTTTTATTATTATTATTATCTCTCTCTTAATTTTTACATTTTCTGTCAGCTTCTAACTTCTAAGGAAGACGAACAATGTTCACAAAGAACACTCAAAATGTATTATTTTATAATAAAATAAATTATTTATAATAATTCATAATTTATTATTAAAGATTATAATTATTATTATGCATTTTTATTTTTATATTTTTATTCCTGTCATTTTAATCTATTTTACATTTTTTTTAGTTTATTTAGTTTCTTAAAAGTTCTTTTCAAAGTTATTTTCTTTGTGATAATTATAAAAAAAATCTATATTAATTTACATATAACATTTAAATATATATTTTTACTTACTGAAACTAGAGTTTATTTTAACCTATTTTCTAATATAATAAAATAGCATGATAATACTGTAAGTGATAAATGTTTTTAAAAAGTACCAATTTTCCAAATAAGTTTAACGTAGGCTCACTGGAAATACATACCTCTATATACCGTACATTTTTGCAAAACTCAAAAAAAACATACCTATATGTACAAATCACTCCAGTTTCCAGATGAAATAAACACTAGAGGCAGTAATACTCTAAAAATGTTTTGATTAAAAACCCTTGTTTACTTCAAAGCGATTTTTAACATCCTGCACGATTTGAAAACTGATTCTTCTGAACACTGTCGTCACATGTACAGCGTCATATGCATGAGTTTTCTAATTCAGTAGGTTTGCTCGGTAGCTCACGTGATACGGCGTCACTTGAGTGATGAAGAGCTCCGTGAAACTACGGTTCGACAAAACAGTGTGACAAAAAAGTTAAAATAGCACAGCTGCATTAACAAATGCGGATTTATATCACTTTCGCATTTATTAACATTATCGGTTAGGTTTAGGGTTGGGTTTGGTGTTGGGGATATTTCCAACACAACAGAGCATTAAACTTTAGCGACACTCCCTGGATATTTGAATTGTGAACGGCTGTAATACGTTACCTCAAGCAACGTAATAAAAACATGCCATGGTCACATATTGAAAGTGTGTTTTAGTGCCACTCTCTGGATACTTCCCTTTGAAATTGCCACAAAACATGTAGTAAGGTATGTGATTACGGTGTAAATGTACATATAGGCATCTATTTCCAATGAGCCTGGGTTACATAAGTTATATAAATTATATACACTTTTATTAAAATATAAAATACAGGCACAGGCCTAGGCCATAGACACATAAAAATCAGGAGACACAGACAACATCTGTCAGCACAACATTTACTAAAGCAACCTGACAACACTTGCAATTTAATCTTTCTGCCACTGAAGCTAATGAGTAACTAGATCTATTTCATAATGAACTTGCGCTTTCCTCGCTGGTAACATTAGCCTGGCTACTAACCATAACCGTACAGTCCAGTGCCCCACATGCTCATTATCAAATTAAACAGCGAGTCTAAGAATACGCATGAGATACCCAGAGGAATCCAATTTTTGTATTTCTGGAGCAATACGGAGAAAAGCGCAGGAGAACTGGATTGTGAGGGTGAAGCTGTATGTCTTGGCTTTTCAACTTGGCTTGATACTGTGAGAATTTCTGAATGTGGGTGCCTGCCAAGCGACTACATGGCTGTGGATGGTCTAGCACATACGGTACGGCTGACATAGCGTGTATCATCCTGCACTGCTGTCCACGCCGTTTCCCAGAGCGCTGTTCCGCTGGAGAGAAGATCTGCAGCCGGATGACTCAGTCTTTTTCCACAGCTCACGGCCCAATGATTTGAGTTACCCAGACAAACGTGCCCAGCTTTGTGAAACAGAATAGCCCCTGCAACCTGAGATCTGTGTGGGGCCAAAAGAGAAAGTGTCTCCAACATCGGCCACATAACACCAGCAAAAGACACAGACAGTCTCATTATGCTTATCCAAGACAAATTATCCTGACTTTAGAATTTCACAAGCATGAAGAGACTTTTCACAGCAGCTCTGTTACATAAGAAGACACACTGTTAAATAAAACACTGCTGTACTGACAATACATGTAGATGGGTAGTCCAAAAATCAGTCGATAAGCGAGGAATTTGTTAATTTGGCATTAATAATCTGGCATTAACAATCTGCAATATAGTTCGGCCAAATTCAATTCAACTGGCAGAAACTTTTATCCATAACAACTTGCAGTGCATTCAAGAAAAACATTTTATCGGTATGTTTAGCAGTTTATTGCCTGGGAATAAAACTCACAGTCTTGCTTGCCCCTGCTAATGCCATGCTCTACCAGCTACAGGCATTAAATTACTATTATTAGTCATTTATATATATTTACACAACAGTTCTCTGTGATATTCTAGTGATAACAGAACTCCAACCATTTCACTGTTTGTATAGTTAAAGTCAAAAGTTTACATATACCTTGCAGAATCTGCACAATTAATTATTTTACAGATGTTTCACATTAATAATAGTTGAATTTATAAAAATTACCCTGTTCAAAAGTTTACCTACACTCGATTCTTAATACTGTGTTGTTACTTGAATGATCCACAGCTGTGTTTTTTTTTTTTTTTTTTTTTTTTGTGATAGTTATTCATGAGTCCCTTGTTTGTCCTGAACAGTTAAACTGCCTGCTGTTCTTCAGAAAAATCCTTCAGGACCCACAAATTCTTTGGTTTTTTAGGATTATTGTGTATGCGAGCCCTTTCCAACAATGACTGTATGATTTTGAGATCCATCTTTTCCACTGAGGACAACTGAGGGACTCAGAGGGACGCAACTATTACAGAAGATTCAAACGCTCACTGATGCTTCAGAAGGCAACACGATGCATTAAGAGCATTTGAAGATCAGGGTAATTTTAACTTATTTTGTCTTCTGGGAAAAATGTAAGTAGCTTCTGTAGCTAAATAGAAAAATATGATATTTAGGCAAAATAAGAAAAATGTTAACATCTTTAATCTGTTCAAAAGTTTACACCCCCGCCTCTTAATGCATTGTTTTTCCTTCTGAAGCATCAGTGAGAGTTTGAACCTTCTGTAATAGTTGCATATGAGTCCTATAGGTGTCCTCAGTGTGAAAAGATGGATCTCAAAATCATACAGTCATTGTTGGACTTGCCGTATTTCTCACAGCGAGTGTCATGGCGAACACCCGAATCCACAATATTTTATAAACAGTGCTTTTTTTATGTCACGCAATGGAGTTTTAAGAGTTTTTAGACGAAAAATGTGCTTGTTTAGACTTCAAATATGTAATTTGTTAATAAAGATAATGTCTATTTGAAAATTTGCTTCGTTGTTTTTCGGAGATGTAGGTTCCAGGGCGTTCAGCGGCCGTTCAGCACTCATGAACCCGCTGAGGGCAGCCTTACCTCAGCCAGATCTTCTGGAATTTGCAGTGATTACAGTGATTAAACATGAGATATAATTAGTTTTGGGTAAATCTAACGGGCAGTCTTTGGTCTCATTAATCTATTATTTGTTCCAGAGCAAATAATTTTGTCTGAGGGCAAAATCTCATCACGTTATATTTTATGTAAATTTAACGAGCGCTGCCTTTGTACTTCTGACTGAATTGACTAGCATGTTTTATGATGGCTGTTGTTGTTTCTTAAACATTATTATTCAGTAAATAAGATTTTATATGCATAAAGTTGTGTTTAATAATAGTATTGGGAAATGGTGTGTGTGTTTGTGATGGTGATTAGTTTCATTAATGACGGAATTAACTGTATTTAGGCTACATGATGCATTAAATGTTATTATTCTACCTCTAAAACAAAGTATTGTGTCAACCACTCAGTTTGTCCAATTATCAAGATTATAGGATCCGCCTTTCAAATCCCAATCTGGCTTTTGCTTCAATCGCTCACAGCTTTTTTATTATTCGTGACCAATTAAATACTGTATAGTGTCTATCCTGACTAAAGTCTCTGGCAGAGAGCGTGAGCAAGAGATCCTGTATTCAGGACTCTACTCTGGCAAATAAATGAACAAACCTATAACCTTTCCAGGTTAATCATCACAACCCCTGAAACAGAGCATCATGACAAATGCTTGTCTGTAGGGAAAGTTTAAAACAGACTCAGACCTCTGAGATGAACTAGCACAGCGTTCTACTCTTTATTTACTCCCAAACGCCTTATAAACCCTGATCCAGGCCCCATGCAGTCTCTCCCGGGTCTGTGGAGTCATGCCAGTCACACTTTAACCAACTTTGACTCCTCACTTCCAGCCTGTTTATGGAATATCACACTATGAAGTCCCATAAAGACACAAAGGGAGAGAAAATTTGAGGAGAAAATTAGAGAGAAGACCCATTGCCGACAGGTAATGTTTAACTCCTGCATACTTGGACCTGATTCAAAAACAACCATTTGTCTATAGTGCAATTAACAGCAGACTACAAGGCCTCCTGGAACAGATATGACTCAGCAAATAAGCCAGAAATAAAGGTTTCCGAGCACCTGGTGCATTTATGGACCAGCACATCTCACTTCCCAACTATTTCTCCAGACAAACAGGAATATTCAAGACGTTCAGAATGATTTAGTCACAAATCACATTGATCTGGTTTATTTAGGGCATGCAAATGAACTCAAACACTGGCGCAAGATGTACTTTTGTTCTAACAAAGTTAGGAAACCTGTCTGAAAACAATTATTTCCGCAGTTCCATTTTGTGCCACTGGTGGTGCTGAAACGCACTGCGCTGCATTTTAATATTTTGTTCACATAAAGTGAATGTTTAGCTGGAAGCATCCTAAATATGTAAAAAGCTGCTGAAGTACTATCACCTGTCAGTCTATTCATAAGACTCTTTAAAAACGGAGATCATACACGGCACCTCAGTGTTTCCACACTTTCGACCACAGCTCCTCGGCCTGCCATTTAATTCAGCAATAAAGGAAAAATCCAGCGGCCCAGCTGAGCAGCCTCCTACCCCTCTATCCATGTAATCCGCACAAATATTTGAAGCGTTCCCATTAAAAGAACTAGGCGTTTCTCCAGGGCCAGAGGCTAACCGAGTCCGACGACAGCTCCTCCGGCACATCGGCCAGGAAAAAAAACGAGTTCAAGAAAAATATAAGACGACAGAGAAAGCAACAGGGAGAGAGAATAGGAGAGGTATCCACATATAAAGAAAGTGAGATTTTGGACACTTTTATTTATTAATGTTAACGGTTATTTTAGGACTAAAAGAGAGTTCAGGGCTCGAGGGCCAATCATGTGAGAAAGTTTTGAGTCAGTTGACATTATTGTCACTTTTCCCATCAGCCCAGTGCTGTTTTATCATTATATCTTATAATTTCTCATCAATGCACATGTGTTTTAGATTTTTTGGATACTTTTGGATAACTTTTAGTTATACTTTTGTATAACTTGTTTAACTTTTTTTAGATCTTGTAAACTTATTTTAGCATTATTTATATACTACTATAGTATCTAACAGTTTGAATTAGCATTTTTATATTTTTGTTTTATATTAATTGTTATGTGCTTTTGCCATTTTTAGCTTTAATTCCAGTTTTAGGAATTTAAGTATTTGTATGTAAACTTATTTTATTTGGGTTACACTGAAAAGTTGGTGGTGAAACGATTTTCACTTAGAAATTGCTAATAAATTTCACAAATAATTACAAAGAAACAGCAAGTAACATTAAATTAAACATGCAATTTTGTAAAACATACTCCAATAATCTTTTTTATTTCTGATTTTGATATAAGTAATATTTTCTCTGATAAATATTTTTTATAATGTAGCTGCCATGGCAACATTTATAATTTGCTGTATTTCATCTAATATTTATATTTTATTTTTTACCACTTTTTTATTATTATTATTTTTTTATTTTTTTATTTTTTTTTTACCAATAATCAATGTAAATGTTTTTAGTTATAGATTTAAACTTGTAATTTTAGCTGGCTGGGTAACATTTGTAATAGTATCAGAAGCATAGAAACTAAACTATAATATAAACTAATAAAATGATATTTAATATAAACAAAATCTAAACTAAACTGAATATGAATTCTAACCTTATAAACTAAAATATAAATAAACCATAATGTTTATTTAACATTATTATATTCAACATTAAATAAACACACACACACACACACATATATATATATATATATATATATATATAGAGAGAGAGAGAGAGAGAGAGAGAGAGAGAGAAATATAATAAAATATATTTAATTATTTAAACATACAATATTATCCATTTTTTTCTAATATATACACAGTTAGAGTTCTGACATCACTAGAATATTGCACTCCTCTCAGCCAATCAGATTCAAGGTCCACAAAACTATCCTTACTGTTGAGCCCTGGTGTAAGACAGAAATTTTGTTGGTAGTTTGCCAAAGCTGAGGGTCCGTACTAACAGCAATGTGGGATTAAGTTCGGGGCCCCGTGTCAGGCTCCGACAGCTTTTCTGCATGAGGTGGTGTGGTAATGATTAGGATGGTTAAGCCACTATGACATAGAGATATCCACCTTACAAAATGAGGCGTCAGAGGATCGCTCCTCAATCAGAGCCTAAAGTGACTTCATATGACTGAGGCACCTGTGGAATGCAACTTGTAATCTGTATCCACTTCTGATTGTCCCTTTGGAATCCCATCACAGGCCTCCAGGTTCCACATCGAGAAAGAAATCTTCAAGGACATGGATAAGCAACAAGAATAAGTCACATTTGTATGTGATGATGTTATTCAACAACGTGCATCAAAGCAATGGAGTAAATGCACTATTGCAGTTCTCAGAACCGTTAATCTCTGTCTGAAAAGAACGGAATGCCAAAAGAGGAAAAAGCTTGGTAATTCATTCCAGGCCTAATGTAAACAGTAAGAAGATACAGTAGCAACAATGAGGCAGCAACAAAAGGATCTCAATTTATTCCTTGAGCCAATTAGCCTACTTTTTTTCGTGTTTTCAGCAAATGATGAAATGTAGGTCAAGCACATCACATGAAGTAAGATAGAAAACCACAAAACAGAGAAGGAGGAGGAGAAACGGGTTCGGTTTTAATCACATACTTCGGCCAAGGTTTTTAGACCCCGTAATAAAGCACAACTGCAGTAAATGGAGGGGGCTGTGAACTCCAGCCCATCCAGGCCATAAAAGCCCACTGTGCTGAATTACCCTGTTATTAACAGTAATGTAGTCCTCCATTCCTGCTCTCCACAGCCCACTCAGACACTCTGCATGGGTCTAATAATGCACACCCTTGATAGCCTCTTGGGAAGTGGGGGGCTGGGGGGGGGTCATGAAGACAGACAGAGGAGCGGAACAGCATGCCAGTTGGACACCAAAAGAAGTGGCCCTTCAGCCTCTCGCTCATCCAAAAGACATCCATTCACTCACTATGTCTTCAACTGTATTTTGAATTTGAGCCCAATCCAGTGGAAATAAAATGGCGCTAGACCTGCCTCCACATTTACACAAATACATCCCTAAATATTTGTGGCCTTGTCCAATAACGGCCTCAAATGCCAAAATCTAGCATTCAATCACTGGCGTTTGGCAGTTTCTGGAGGCTGCGTCATCTCGGTGGCTAGAAAAGATAGCAGCGTTGTCTAATAAAACTCCGAGTCAAAAGCTGTTCATCGAGGCCAAAGAAAAACTTGTTGTTGTTTTATTTGCTGTGTTTATATGGGTTTGCACCAGTATCAGATCCGTTTGATGTGATAGTTCAAGTCCACTGTTAGCACAAATTTATGGAGGCTTGCTCTTGCATCAGAATAAAAAACAAAAAGGCAGTTGTGGGATGAAATTTAAAATAAGAAAACTCATACTGAAAGATAAAAGCTGTAAAGATAAAAAGTCAAATTGTGATTTTGATAAAGTTGATTTTTTTTTTTAATTAAGTTAAAATTACGAGAAACATTCACAATGCAAGAAATAAAGCTGCTGAAAATTTCAAAATAAATAATCACATTGTGAGTGATAAAGTTGTGATTACGAGTATCAATTGTAAGCTATAAGTCGCAATTATGAGATAAAGTCACATTGTGAAAAATAAAGTTTCAGTGCAGTTATAAGATATAAAGGTGTAATTATAAGACAAAGTCATAACTGCAACACAAAGTTGCATTGCGAGAGATAAAGTTGCTTTTTTGAGAAATAGTCAATTGTAAAATATAAAAGTAGCATTGAAAGATTAAACCCTTAAATGCATACCTCGGGTCTTTAGCGACCCGGGATGTCATTCACTACCCTCTCTCTCCTTTATTTTTTCAAGTTTAACATCAGCTTTCTTAGTATTCCTTAATCTATTCATTATAAACAATAAAACAAGAAAAAATATATATAAAAGAATGTTGGTTTTCTGATTGATTTTTTGTAAAAAATGTATAGGGTCACTAGAGACCCGAGGTGTGTAATAGTCTAAGTATATTTTAGTCGTCGAGGTGGCACTGTTTGACGGACAATAATGACGTGATGTTTCACTCGTAATTATCACAGACATAAAACAAAAGAATATCATCAGCAAAAATTGAATTGGTTTGAATGGCTTTACTGCAGAGCAATTACTATATGCAATAAAATATAAATGTCATTGTCATTTGATAGTGGATGTGGTGAATAAGCTGCCAGCGATCAAAATAATGATTTTGAAGTCACTGAAAACGATGGTTGATATATATATAAATATGGTTGAGATGGCGAATATGAGCCAGATGCTGAATGTACTGTGGAAGTGCGCTCTGATGATCACAGCAATGGTAAAAATCATCTACTCAAACTCAACCTTTTTAAGTTTCTAAAGGTAACAAAATATGCTTTATTTTATTCTTCTGTATTTGTTTTTAAAATATCAAGAGGGTTTTTTGCTATTGCAGAAGTTAGAGATCCATCCGTGCTGGATATATAGGTCCGGGTCGCTAAAGACCCAAATATGTAATAATGATTGGCAAACAGTCATGCATTTAAGGGTTAAAATCACAATTACAAGAAAAAGTCACAATTGTGAAAGAAAAAATCACATTGTGAGTGATAAAGTTGTAATTACGAGAAACAGTCACAACTGTAAGATACAAAGTCACAATTACGAGATAAAGTCACATTGTGAGAAATAAAGTTACAATTATGATACACAAAGTGAAATGTTCAAGCTGCAATTAAGAGTAATACAATTACAATTACAATAGTCACAATTGTAACAAAGTCACAACTGCGAAATCTAAAGTCAAATTAATTACGAGAAACAGTTATAGACAGTCATAACCGTAGCATAAAGTCGAATTGCAAGAGATAAAGTTGCAGTTTTAAGAAATAAAGTCAATTGCGAAATATAACAGTAACATTGAAAGATTTAAAATCACAATCACTAGAAAAGTCACAATTGCGGAAAAAAAAAAACAAAAACATTGTGAGTGATAGTTGTAATTACAAGAAATGTCAAAATTACAAGACATAAAGGCGCAATTATGAGATAATATCACATTGTGAGAAACCGTCCCAAAGTGACATAATTTGTTTATTGAGGCCAACTGCAAACTCTAGTCATAATATAAGATATAAAGTAGAGCTGTCAAACGATTAATCGCGATTAATCGCATACAAAATAAAAGTTTGAGGTTGCCTAATATATGTGTGTGTACTGTGTGTAATTATTATGTATATATAAATACACACAAATTAATGTATATATTTAAGAGAAATATGTTATGTACAAAATATTTTTATTTATATATAATATATATTCTATAAAAATTACAATAAATGCATATACTTGTAAATATTTCTTAAATATATACATGAAGGTGCTTGTATTTATATATGCATAATAATTACACACAGTACACACACATATTAGGCAAACTCAAACTTTTATTTTGTACGCGATTAATCGCGATTAATCGTTTGACAGCCCTTAAATAAAGTAATAATTACAAGAAAAAGTCATAATTGTGAGATGTAAAGTCACATTGTAAGTGATAAAAGTTGTATTTATCAGAAATAAAGTTGTAATTACGAGAAACAGTTACAAGGTAAAGCCATAACTGCAAGACAGAGTCACATTGCAAGAGATAATGTTGCAGTTATGGAAAATAAAGTCAACGGTGAGATATAAAAGTAACATTGTGAGTTATAAAGTCAATATTACAAGAAACAAAATCGCAATTGCAAGAAATAAAGTGTCGGAAACAGGCTTCCAGACTAATGCCATGGAAATAAAAAGTTAAACTGCAAGCTCAACAGACTCTGGGGGATAAATAGTATTTTAAACCATTATTAATTTTAAAAGAAGCATCTACTCTTGGACATTCCTCAACGAGACAATTAACTCTGAATCTTGCCAGCTTTCTTAAGACCGGAGGCTGACATCATCTGTGCCCTTGCCAACCAGTCACATATTCTGAGGGCTGTCTGAATAGAGGCCTGTCATAGAACGTCTGTGGTATGAGCTGAAGATAAAAGAACATGTGCTGCGAGATTTTAAGGTCTCTCTGATAGCTTTAGATGGAATGTTTTATGGAATGCACGTGACAGGATTGTGTTTATATTGTCTCCAGTGTAACAAAATGTGAATACAGACTCAAATGTAGGTATTAAGAAAATAGTCACCCAGAGGCTATTGAGAATCAAGCCAACACCTTCAGCTGACATCTTCTAACCATTTTAACCTTTTTAAAGACAATAAAGGTCTTCAAGAAGATGTGAGTAATTTATCCACCCACTGGCCTTCTGAGCAAAACAAGAAATTTCTTAATGTGAAAGGAGGGAGGCCAGGAGAAATGAGCTATTATTGCAATCTAGATTACTCATTGTATTATGAAATTAAACAGTTTAAGACAACAAAAAAGAACCACTACAACAGCATATTAAACATTGGCATGCATCCTCATGAGGTATTTTATCTTTAGAAGTGATTCGTGATTCAGACCTAATGATTCAAACTATTAGTATAACATCCTTTTCTGCTGTAATATTAAACTTTATACATGGAAAGACATGTATGCTAAAGGGTGAGGCTTAATTGGCTTGTTCATTTGTTTTTGTCAGTTTTGAAATAAGAACATGAAAATTACTAAAGGAATAAATTATCCGAAAGTGAAAACCTGTAATTATTTATTCACCCTCATGCCGTTCCACACGAGAATGCTGTATTTTTTTATTCATGGAACAAAAGAAAAAAGAGGAAATCAATAACTTTTGTACCTTTAAGAATTCATCTATTTTAATTTAGTATGTAGTGTTTAATAACTTTATTCGATTTCTGTATATTTCCTACTTGCTGAAGGGCACAGGTAATGATGGGTTTACGTGAAGATTCTTTATATAAGTTCACTTAAATCAGAAAGTCTAATAAATTTTAAAATTGATAGCTCTCAATTACACTGTAATGCTGAATGGCTATAGTCAGTGGTTGAATATTAGGAAAAAAGAACAATTTCCTAGAGACATCAGTAATATTGGTATCAGTGATACTCACCTTCAGTCATAAAAAAAAGTTTAACAAATATTAGAAATATACTGCCTTTATGTTGTTTCTACATTTACTTAAAGATTGAATATTAAATTATTGCAGTATAAAAGTATACTTAAGAACTTTAATGTTAGGTGGGATTAATCGCGATTAATCACAGTTAATTTCAGAAAAAATTGCGATTAATGTGTTGATTTTTTAATCGACTGACAGCACTAGTATTTATACATCTATAAAATTACCCACATTGTTTTCAGAGTACATCACATCAGCATCCATCTATTATTTTAATATGCAAAACTGTTTACTTGCGAGTCTTGAATGCACCAGCCTATAAAAACAGACTGTTCTGCAGAATGAAAGTATAATAAAAGTTAATAAAAGTTTTTATGTACATAATATATGTGTGTGTACTGTGTATATGTGTTATGTATATGTATGCATATATATATGTGTATATATATATATATATATATGTATATATACATACAAACACACACACATATATATATATATATACACATGTAAATATTTTCAATACTGTATGTGTGTATGTGTGTGTCTTTATATATACATCATAAATATGAACAGTACACACATATATATTATACAAACAAAAACTTTCATTCTGGTTGTGATTAATGATGATTAATTGTTGCCCAGTACTAAAAAAAATTTAAAAATGCGTTTCATGACCTCTTTAATTCACTGGTTGATTCAGCTCTCAAATCAGAGTGTACGACCTATTCATTAAAATCTACTTTATAGCACTTTTAGGTGTTTTTGTGTCATTTTTGGAAATTAACAGTCACTGTATAGAAAATAGTTGCATGAAGATTCTTTAAAATACCTTATTTTTGTTCCGAAGAAGAAAGTCATATGGATATGGAATGACGTAATGGTAATTTTATTTTTTTTATTTTATTTGTTGTTGTTACTTACCCTCCATCCTCCTGAAAGCCTTCCAGTTCATCTCTTTGCTCGGCCAAGGTGGACTCCAAGTCCAGATAACTGCCATTATGAGACAACTGTAAAGCGCAGTCATCGAGCTAAGAGAGGAACAAAACAAAAAAAGACAGATTAAAGGAAATATTCACAGAATATTTCACAACAACATTTTCACAAGAATCAAAGAAACTTTTTAAATACATACATATTCAAGTAAACCATCAGTAATCCCAGTGCATTAGATATGCATGACATCAGACTGACATCATGCTGAGCCTTGACATGTCAGCTATGTGCTTTACAGGAATGCACCATTATTTTGTTTATTCATAACATCACACAGCTTCATAAACAATGACATACCACACTAAAGCAGTCTTTTCATGCTCTAATTCATATTTCGCCTCAATATCAACTCATTGACACAGATACTTTAAAAAACTGGGTGTCTTTAAAGCTTAAATGTACTTAAAAGTCATTATGCTGTCATGTTTCTACACAACCTCCACATTTTCCCAGAACATTATTTCAAAACGCGTCAGACTCATATCAGTATCACAACTGAGGAATCAAAAGAACTTTCAACTTTGACAACTTCAAAGCGCTCTTATTCAAAGCATTCAGACTGAGTCTGATTTACAGAAGTGTTGTGAGAAGCCCATCCACACCATTTGGTGATATGCAGCGGTCTGCTCCGTTGGAGGCCTGCCTGTTTGTTGACACTCAATTACAGCCCAGTGATGGGATTTGAAACCTCCCAGGGGGCCGTTGCCCGGCAGCAGCGTGAACTGTCAATCAACGTGTGAGCAGGGTCACCCGCGACTCTAAACATGCTAATTACACGCGCCGTTCCCAGTTGACTCCCCCCAGCACCAGATCAGGCCTTTAAGCCCCTGCCTGCCTGGCTTACCAAGCCACATTCAGCCCCTGGGACAGGTAAGAATATCCTTCATGTGTGGATACCAAGAGGAGTTTACTTTTGCCAGCATGTCTAGAATACCAAAGCGGTCTTTGCTGAAAGTCTCTGTCCTCACCTGTAAGATCTTTGGAATCCTAGTCGTTTTGATTTGCATCGTTATGAAAACACATCCTTGGACAATTGATTTAGCTCAAATTACCATAAAGCTACCTCAGGAGTAGTATGTGCAAGAGTTAGAATCAAAATTCTTAAATGTCAAGCCTAAATGCGGGCCACAGGATACTATTTCGGCTAAATATATTTGGGTAAATAAAAAAAAATATCTACGATAAAGAAGTACTGTTAATAAATACTAAAAACAAAATGTTAAAAACATATATGCCAAGTTCTTAGAATGTACACTACCAGTCAAAAGTTTTTGAACAGTAAGATTTTTAATGTTCACCAAGCCTGCATTTATTTGATCCAAAATACAGCAAAAGCAGTAATATTGTGAATATTTAAAGTAACTGTTTTCTATTTGAATATATTTTTAAATGTATTTTTTTCCTGTGATCAAAGCTAAATTTTCAGTATCATTACTCCAATCTTCAGTGTCACATCGTCCTTCAGAAATCATTCTAATACGCTGATTTGCTGTTTAAAGAAACATTTATTATTATTATTATCAATATTTAGAACAGTTGAGTACTTTTTTTCAGGCTTCAAGCTTTTGTAACATTTTACACTATACCATTCAAAAGCTTTGGAGTCAGTATTTTTTTATAGAAATGATTACTTTTTATATAAATTAATTATAGAAATTAATACTTTTATTTAGCAAATTGATCAATAGTGGTGATAAAGACATTCCTAATGTTACAAAATGTTTCAAATATTTGTATACAAATATTTCAAAATATTACTATTTTTTCTGTATTTTGGATCAAATAAATTCAGGCTTGGTAAGCAGAAGAGACTTCATTTAAAACATTAAAAATCTATTTTAAAACTTATCTAATTAAAAATAATCTAAATCTAATTCAAAACGTTTGACTGGTAGTGTATTCTTTGTACTTATGCAATTTTAAACCATTTTCATGTGGTTATGAAATACCATTTTTAATAAAGTTTACAATTAATTCCTCTAAAATGTCTCTGTGGTGTAACCATTTAATAAAATCATTATTTTCAAACATGTTTTAAAAGATTTTTTTAGATTTTTACATTTTTAGGATTTAAGGTAAAAAGTTTTTTCTAAAATATAATAAATTAAAAAATGTTACTAATATTACTATTAGGGAGAGTCGCACCACATGACATTGCCTTGCTATGAAAAAGTAAAAAGATCTGATATTTTAGGAGACTTATTGACCTCAAAGTCATGAGGGTCAGTTCCTGTTTTTTCTTTTTTCTTTTCTGCACCACATGACTTGGTGCACAAAAGTTTTTCAAATACGTTTTATTTTCAAGAATTTCTTTGTGTGATACCAAAAACATTTTTTGTAGCCTTTTTACCCTCTCAAAAAATATCAAAATGAATGGTAACGAAAAAATGTAAAATGTGCTCAATATAAAAGAGGCAAATTCGACGGACTTTAAGTATAAAGTGCATTGTAAATTAATAAATCTGAAAAAAAAAAACTTGCTACCCTGAACAAAGGAACCTTGCCCAAACCTGACTCTGTCGGGAAATAACTACAACCTCTGAGCATGATTAATCCTGCCTCGAGTTTCGGGCTGTGTTTTCCATAACGCCACTGTCATTGTTGCTTCCTCTATCTTGGCCAGCACATAGATAAAGACGACAGACTTTCGAGCAGATTGCAAGAGGCCTGGTAACAGGATTACCGCTCTTCTCCACCTCCCAACACCTTTGACTGACTGTCTGCTGCGAATTACACACCAGTCAACACCATTAGGTGTGGCAGCTAGAAACGCCTTAAGCCTCTTTCACACAGACAATTCCAGAAAAGTAGTTCTGGCAAGTAGTTTCGGTACTTGTTCGATTTTTGTTCATTCCCACTGTCAGAGCTTTTGTGTATTCAGTGCTTGCGAATTTACCTGGAATAAATGTCAACACAACTAACAATAGAAGGAGACGAAAAAAATCTGTATAGAAAAACGCAAAAAAGTCCAGTACAATGTTAAAAATAAGTCGTTTTATGTCACGGAATGTAGTTTTAAGAGCTTTTTAGGCGAGAATATACTTGTTTAGACTTTTTGTTAATATAGATAATGTTTATTTGAAAATTTGCGTCAACGTTTTCAGACACATGAGCTCTGGATCGTCAGTGGCCATTCTGCACTCATGAACCCGCACGAGAGCACCTCAAATCTCCAGGAATTTACCGCTAGCTCTGATGTCTCTGTAGTGGATAAACATGAGATATAATTAGTTTTGGGTAAACCTAACGAGCAGTCTTTGGTCTCATTTATCTATAATTTGTTGCAGAGCAAACTGTTTTGGCAAAATCTCATTATGTTTATGTAAATTCAATGCTGTATATCCGAACGCTGCCTGTGTGCTTTAGACTGAATTGCCTGAACTTTTATGATGGCTATTGCTGTTGTTTATTAAATAATATTATTGAATAAATAATATTTTATATAAATAATAGTAGTATTTAGTATTAGAAAACTTGTGTTTTCGTGATGGTAATTTTAGTTATGTTGTTCCACCAGTAGATGGTGATAAGAGACTGTTTTACGAATCAGCAGTAAGGACTTTTAGATTGAAAATACACATTTTTATTTTTTTAAGTTATTTTTTTTTTCAAAACTATATTGTACACAGCCAACAAATGCACAGAGCAGCGCTGTCATCAGGAATCACCCATAACAGATCAGTATCATTGATTTATTGTGATACGAGATTGAAGAATGAATGCTGTATCAGATGCAGGTAATCACGATCTCTCTCTCAGTACTAAACATAACACACAGCTTTTAATACAGTAATACAATAAGCTTTCAGTGAAGCAACTCGACGTTTGTTCATTACTAGTTCGAAAGTGACGTTTTGGAATTAGTAACGGAGGCTTGGGCTCAGCTGTCAAATTGTCAAATTTTGATTTGAATTTTGATTTGTTAACCACTCGTGCCTTTAAACTGTATAAACGCAATATCACACTAGTAGATGTGAGATATGGCTGTATATCGGCATGCTGTGATTACCTACAGCACGTCTATGAGGGTGATATTGCTTATATATATATATATATATTAGTGCTGGCAAACAATTAATCGCGATTAATCGCATACAAAATAAAAGTTTACCTAATATATGTGTATGTACCGTATGTATTTTTATGTATATATAAATACAAGCACATTCATGTATATATTTAAGAGAAATTATTTATGCACAAAATATTTTTATTTATATATAATATAAATTGTATAAAAATGATAATAAATACATATACTGTAAATATTTCTTAAATATATACATGAATGTGCTTGTATTTATATATACATAATAAATATTATTTTAATGTAATAATTAATGTAATTATAATGTGTAATTATAATTACACACAGTACACACACATATATTAGGCAACCTCAGACTTTTATTTTGTATGCGATTAATTGCGATTAATCATTTGCCAGCCCTAATATATATATATATATATATATATCAGCAGAGCTGTGATTCGACCATAGGTAATCACAGCGTGCCAATATACAGCCGTATTGTATGGCTACGAGTGTAATATTGCGTTTATACAACAGTTCAATGGCACGAGTCTGTAAACACATAAGAAAAACAACAGAGTGTCTTTAAAACCCCCTTTTGTGCAAACTACTTCCTTCTGCCACAAATTCAAATCTCAGTTTGACAGTTTAACAGCTGAGCCCAAGCCTCCGTTACTAATTAAAAAACGCCACTTTAGAACTAATAACGACGGAACGTTGAGTTGAAATACAAGAAAATGCTGTGAGAAATACTGCATGTTGAGTGATAACAAACAGTGAAAGGTTGGAGTTCCGATATCACTAGAATATCACACTCCTATCAGCCAATCAGATTCCACGACCACAATTTATTTATTTTTAAACTAAACTAAGATTTTAATCTGAGTTGAACATTACTTTTTGTTTTCCTGTTCGACTGTTCACTGAGTTGCGTAAATGGCTATTCCACTAATCGTCTTAAAGGAAGCTCTGTATAATTAGGCTAGTTTCAGGTTCATCTGAACCTGATCGGACGTGTTTCTTATAGAGGCGTTTACATAAGACAAGTTGGCGAAGCAAAACAGAACGGAACTGAATGTTCAAGGCTTGTTTTTAAAAGTCGAACTATTTTTAACTCGGGCAGGGCACTCGAAAAACATCATACAATGTGATGCAATGACCAAAGGCGTCTTACTAAACGTTAATGGCTATAGTGGAAGTGTTTTATTGAAAAATTTAAGAACACTACTTTTCCAAAGAGGGTTTTATCATGAAAACTGTCTACGCAACTTAAAATTAGAGCATGTCACTAAAAATATCAAACATAAAAATATACATTATCTGTAAAAACAGTCGTAATTGTTTGCTAAGCAGAAGCTGTATGCAGGTTTGTCACTAAAACAGCCCTTGTTGGATGACAAATCTATCCTGAAAAATCTTTATTAAACAAATAATAAGTATGAATATGTAGAATCAAAATTTTGACAGTAAAGACCTTTAGAGAAAACATTACATTACAACATGTCCTAACCTTAACAGGCTGTCATTCAATTTCTCACCACAAATTACAGCAATTCAATTAAAAGAGGACAGAAAGAGTGAACCGAACAGACAGAATGACTGAGGATGCTACTGTAACTGGTAAAGTCATTAAGAGCAGAAAAGCCTTGATCCCATGGCCACTCTATTGATTTCAAAGAGTTTGTGGCGCCCAAACAGCATGTCATGTCGGAGAAACAACACACAACATGTGGTCAGCCATGGCAACCATGACTGCACCGCTACATCTTTGTACCTCAAGGGTCTATATTTCTCATCAATCTGTGACAGAAAGCCTAACAACATGTTCGGTGAAGCATGATATAGGACAGGGGACTAGAGGGAAAAGGATGAGGGCAGTTACAAATAGAGGGAGTTTAATTTAACATGTCCTTAAGATAGAAAGAGTGCTACACAAGATTACAGCCCAGATCTGAAGCTGACAGGAAATCCAGACACGCAAGCCAAAGACGAACTATATTTAGGGCACATGGACCTGGTAGAGGCATGTCTGCTAGAGGTATAGGAGGGAAATGTGAAATCATAAAGCAATCATGAAAACAAGGAAGTTCTACTCATTCTCATTCTATTTTCCAGCTTTAAAGCTGTTTACAATAGAGTGAGCATTTCTGTTATAACAGTCCTGATATATAAAGGAAGAAAGATTATTACCAAATTATTATTTTTACTGATACATTGATGATTTTCTTTGATGTAAACTGTATCTTTTTCAAAAATAAATGGAAAGATAAATTTTTAAGAACTAGGCACGTGCATTTTAACTAAAAGATTCTTTAGCTTCTTAATCAGTGACCAAAGAGTGAAATCACAGTCAATGAAAACATATTTAACATTCAATAGACAGTTATTTGGAACAGGGTTTTGCGCTGTAGACAGGCTATTTATGGCAAAATGATGAAAATAAAAAACAGCTACTGATAAAATGTTCTATTGCACAATGCTGTTGTTTGTCATGGAAAGTTGGCAAAAAACTACAGAAGAGATATCACAGGTTTATCACTTGCAGCTTATCATCTACCTGAGAGTTTTGTTACAGAAAATACCAGGAATGCAATTCAGATTGGATGAGAAGATGAAAACGGTGTCATCACATACTCATTTTATGTCTTTCCAAACCTTTGTTTGTTTATTTATTTGTTTTACAGAAAAGAGGTTTTTGTTGTTGTTGTTTTTTAATAGATTGATTATTGATTGACTGCCATCAATTACTCATGTTGTTTCAAACTTCTATTTATTTACTTACTGACACACTTATTTTAATTCATGTATGTATTTATTTTTACTTTATGTATTTATTCATTTATTAATGATACAAAATATACGTTTTTTTGTTGTTGTTTTTAAAGATTGATTATTCATCCAAAAATGAAAATTGTGTCATCATTTACTCATCCTTATGTTGTTCCAAACCTATTTATTTGTTTGGTTGTTTGTTTGTTTGTTTATGATACAGAAAAGTGTTTTTTGTTTTGTTTGTGTTTTTAAAGAGGTATTATTTATCCAAAAATGAAAACTGTCAACACTTACTCATCCTTATGTTGTTCCAAACTTGCATTATTTATTTATTTATTTAGTTTTCTTTTATTTATTTTACAGAAAAGAGGTTTTTGTTGTTGTTTTTTAATAGAGGGATTATGCAACCAAAAATGAAAACTGTCATCAATTACTCATGTTGTTCCAAACCTTTGTTAGTTTATGTATTTATTTATTTATTAACTTACTCATTTATCTTTACTTCATGTATTTATTTATTTTTACTTCACGTATTTATTTATTCACTTATTTATTTATTTTTACTTTATTCATTTATGATGCAAAATAGAGGTTTTTGTTATTATTTGTTTATTTTTAAAGAGGGATTATTCATCCAAAAATGAAAACTGTCATCAATTACTCATGTTGTTCCAAACCTTTGTTAGTTTATGTATTTATTTATTTACTTACTTACTTACTCTTTTATTTTTACTTTATGTATTTATTTATTTATTTATTTATTTACTTATTTATTTATTTTTACTTTGTTTATTTATGATACAGAAAAGAGGTTTTTGTTGTTGTTTGTTTGTGTTTTTAAAGAGGTATTATTTAATCAAAAATGAAAACTGTCATCATTTACTCATTCTTATGTTGTTCCAAACCTGTTATTTATTTATTTACTAACTTACTTATTTTTACTTTATGTATTTATTTACTTGTTTGTTGATTTTTACATTAAGAAAGGAGGTTTTTGTTGTTTGTGTTTTTAAAGAGGGATTTTTTCATCCAAAAATGAAAATTATGTTATCATTTACTCATCCTTATGTTGTTCCAAACCTGTGTTGTTTATTTAGTTAGTTAGTAGTTAGTTAGTTAGTTAGTTATTGTGTAGTTATTTATTTTGCTATTTTATAGAAAAGTGTTGTTGTTGTTTTGTTTATACAGTCAAAGCAGATGTTCAATGTTGCTTGGATCCCAACATTTTGTTGATGTCTTTTTAATTAATTTTCATTTTGGGGTGAACTATTCCTTTAACTCATTTCATTCTTTTTCTTAAGAATGACATTTTGCTATTCATTTAGTCACCCTCAAGCCATCCAAGTAGGTGACTTTTTTCACATCATTATTGGGTGCTTTAATAATACAACTGTGTACATGCTGGTGAATCAATTATTTGAACCAGTTCATAGAAACAAACTATTTTCCAGTCCACAAAGAAAAAAAAAAAAAACAATCGGACTTCCCCGTTTGCCTGAGGCTCTGGATTACAGGTAATAATGTTGTAAATAATTTAACAGGTCAATCATTTTGCTTCATAAAACCTCAATATATCATCAAAAGCCATGGGTATTCATTTTGTTTTGTTTGTGTTGCTTTTTCTGACTCTCAAAGTGCTAGAAGCAGTTGACTTGCATTTTATGAATCACCAAGGACCACAGTTTCAGCTAAAAATTGTATTTACTGTCCTAATGAAGTAAAAAATCGCCTACATCTTAGGAGATGAATAAATTAACAACGAATTTTCATTGGGGGTGAACTATCCCTTTAAAATAGCAAGAACTGATCCTGAATCATCTTGTAACTTCAGGCTCTGTTAGCTTAAAATAACTCTGACTTAGATCTAAGACTAAACTCTTCCTTTTAAAACACTGCAAACATTAAAGTGCCTGATACCGCGCGACATAAATCCTCAGGCAAACATTATATATAGCCTATTATGTTGTTATAAGACCCTTATGTTAGACCCTTAAACTAAAGTGTTGCGCTTCGTTCTCGAGCCAGAACTCCCTTGTCTTGGCTCGAGAGTTGTAATGTATTTACAACTTCAAGAGGCAGAACGTAGATTGCTTCCTAAGAACTTGGCAGGGTAATTGAGTGGGGAAAAAAAATATTTTTGGTTAATTTTTTCCTCCTTCCCGCCGTCTCCAGCTGTGTTCCATCTTTCTCAGGTTGACCCAGATATTTCAGCGCAAGAGACCCCGTGCAGGTACTTCAGATTAGTCACCCGGCTGGGAGCGAAGCAGGGACTCTGATAACCATCAGACAGATACGGTCTCCTCGCTTCGCTCGGTGCTGGAGTTCCATCGGTGGGCACCGTTCCATGCGCTTTCATGTCAGCTGTACCGTAGGATCAATCAGACTGCAGAAGCGAACAGCATTCTGCTTACTGCCAGGTGCCTTACATTACTGTCAACAGACGGTGAAAAGGTGAGGGGCAGCTTTAACCGTAATGTGCTGGCATTTGTTGGGAATAAGACACCCTTCAATGGTCTTCATTGTCAGATTCTACAGTCTCACTCTCCTCTCTGTGCTCTTCATCAAATTTTAATTGGAGGAAGTGTTTCATAAGACTCAGTGATGGTGTGAGATTCACCGTCCTCTCCTCAGAATGACATCAGCCTCTTTAAAAGGGAGGTGACTGGATCTGAAATCTCATTTTCACTTGTTTACTACCCTTGTGAGAAGGCAATGGGAAGGCAATAAAAAATAAATGATGCACAAATCAAGTAAAATACTAAATCCGTCAGCAGAAAGAATGGTGAGGTCGGACCAGTTGTTCAGATTTCTACCTCATTTTTACTGGGACCAAAAAATTAAGTATTTAACTTTTATTCTTTTCATTTTAAGAAATTAAATTTATAGTAAATGTACATATCTGAGTTCACATGCATACTATTTGCATTATTTGAGTAGGGTAGATATTTCAAAGAAAAACATTATTATATTTTACTTTTTACATTTTTGTCAAATGTTAAGTTTTTTTAGACAGTTCTATTTTAAATGTTTACTACTTCCATGTATTATTTAATAAATATTTGTTAAATATATAAAAAAAAATAATTATACTTTTTGCATTTTTATTCTTAAAAAAATAAATGCACACTGTTTTATTAAAAATGTATTTTATTAAGATATTTATGTCTTTTTTGGTAAAACAACAAGAGTGCATATATATATTTGCATATATATATATATATACATATATTTGTCAAATGTTGATTTTTTTTAGAAAAATATACAAGTATATTATTTTATTAACAAGACTTTTTTGTTTTAATATTGAAAAAAATTATTATTCTTTATTATTTGCATTTCTTTTTCATTAAATTTATTCTTTTTTATAAAGAAATGTCTTCAGTTATAACTTATAACTTATATTCATAAATAACTGTAAAGGTAAGCCAAATTAAATTAAATTAAATTAAATTAAATAATTTGATCATTTGTTTATATGGAACAAGTTTTTAATATTTACAAATGTATTATTAATAATACACACACACACATATATCTTTAATCTTCATTATTTGCATTTTTTTTCATTAAATGTTAATTTTTTATAAAGACATTTCTTCAATAATAATTGGAATTATATAGTCAATTGTATACAAAAATCCAAGACAGACAAAATAAAATAAAATAAAATAAAATAAAATAAAATTGATCATTTGTTTATATGGAATAAGATTTTTTTTTATATGTACAAATGTATTATTACACATTTTGCATTTTTGTTGATTTTTCATTAAAAAAATGCTAACTATTTTATTAACAAGACAATTATTTAGTTTTAATATTGAAAAAATACATATCATTAATCTTTATTATTTGCATTACTTTTTCATTAAATGGTAATTTTTAAATAAAGAAATTTCTTCAATAATAATTGGAATTATACAGTCAGCTGTACACAAAACTCCAAGACAGACAAGTTCATGAATACCTTTTGGTGTAAAATTTAGCCATACATGGCAAAATAAATAAAATCAAATAAAATAATTTGTAATTTGTAATTTGTAAATTTCAAAGCATTCAGTGATTAAAAAACACTCTAATAATATCTTAGCAGGTTTTCAGATTTGATCTAACTGCAAATGTAGCTAGTTTAACCAAGCAGACAAACAGAAAGTCCACATAATGAAATCAAAAATGTAAGATGTAGTGACTGTTCCATCACGTGTCCCAAACAGACCAATCACACTGACACACATGAATACCAACACACACAAAATGCACAAAGACGTAAATTCGGCTAAACTGTGTCACTTTTTGACACTGTGTCCATCAAAAATGCCCCAATACACCTGAACTAACCCTATTACATGGAACCGTATGTGAAAATGTAAAACACACAGGTAGGACTAAACAAACAAGCTCCAGAATCAACAGTAGCGCAAAGGATCAGAGCGGTAGCAAAGACTGCGGGTCCGGCAGAGCTGCTAATCTGAGCGCAGAGCTCCTGGATTAACGTTACAACTGACGGTTCCCCACCCAGCCACTGACCCTGTGACCCTGTGGTCATGGGGATGGAAAGCCAGGCCTGGACTTCCTCTTCCAACCACAGAATACAGCACTGGCAAGCAAGCACAGATATGGGGATGGCCTAAAAATAAGAGCACACTGGGAACTAGCGTCGCTCTCCAAATCCACACGCAAAATTTCACCCTCAATTTCAACTCCAAGCTCAGTTTTAGCCAGTCAAGGGAAGAAGCGTTTCTCATTCAGAAAAGTTGCTCCTTTCAGTCGCCGCAGTCACCCTGAACTCCTCAGGTCGTGCCGAATAAAATCTAAAGCAACATCCTGCTAACTGCAATGTAGCATATTAACCAAGCTGCTTTTATTAAATCTGTGAACCGTGAAGCTGACAGCGGTCTGCACGTTCCAGAAAGTCTAGTTCTACATCAAAGGCGTAATTAAATGACGTAACAATGCGCAGCGGCTAAATCAATCACTCGTTGACAAGCTCCACCCGCTTGATGTTTGTTAACAATAAGTATTTTTGCATTTGTTTCCATTTTATAAATATAACACCATCTGTGGTCGCCTGCTAAATATGCAGCGCGCAATTAGCAAGCATGTTAAAAAGGGTTTGTCGCATGTACGCTGACCACAACAGCAATCATTTGCGTTTCAAAGGCGTGTGAAGCCAAAGAGAAACGTGGAGCTTTTTTCTGCAGACGGTGCCGAAAAAATACAGAGGAAAAGTCACTGGGCTGCAAAAACCTCAACTCTGCATAACAATGTGTAAGGCTAATCCAGAGTTCAGCCGCAAATGTGAAGGGCTAGCCTATATTTTACAGCATTTAGCATAACTTCTCATTACCAGACTCTGTAATTTCGGCAAAATTCATGCGCAAACAGAAAAGGCTTCCCGAAAAAAGCAACTCACTGAAGGGCCGCATCCATCAAGAGAAAGAGTGAGAGATCTGTGTATGTGTGCAAGTGTGTGTTTGTGCATGTGTGTGAGAGAGAGATAAAACAGATTCATTCAATTTAATGTCAAATAATCTAACCATTAAAAATACCTCAAATCATTATCAAGGCAATTTTTACTTCTTTACTGTCATATTTTGGGGTGAAAAAGGATATTCAATGAAAAAAAGATATAATAAGTGGGCCGATTTTATCTGTCAAGAATTGAAAAATTATTTGTTACATACCAAAACAATGCCTGAGTAGCTTTTGGCTGTTGGTTAAAATTGTCCAATAGCCTGCTTGGCTTAAGTGACATCAGCAGAAAGTGAAAGACGTTTTCAGATGAAGAGCGAGTTACTACATTTTGATTAATGATTATAAATTAATTTGTTTTCCCTTTGGAATAGCATGCAGCAATGAAGCATTCATAATAAGAACAAAATGTGTAATATGCAATCAGTTTGGTTCGTGTCGCAATCTTCTGCAAGATAGAACAGAAACATAAGTAGCATCTGGCCAAGATGTTTTACAAAAGCAGTACATCCTTAACTAGAACTAATCGATTTAGAAACTAGTTAACTAAACCATTTGAATATAGAATTCCATCCAATAAGGTCAGAGCATATCACAAACCAGTGGTGTGCGGTGGTGTTCTGAAATGAGGAGGTAAAGTCCTCTTTTTTTTTATCAAATGTAAATTCACGTCCCAGTCACAGATTGAGTTGTTGTGTTGCTGGATGTAATAATGAACATAGTGGTCGTCATTTACTCCCGACCTCTGATGCAGTAGATTACGTTTGTTTGTGAAGGGAATGCGGCTCCCGATCTACATATATCCGTTTATGTTCGCGCAAATCATTCGTGATCCAGCTTCACTTACAGCAGAAGTGAGTATAAGGGTTTTTTTGATGAATATTTGCGATCGCCTTTCCTAGCAAGTTTAGCAGGTAAACGCGGCTAACTGCGGCTAAAGTAAACAGGCTCGTCACTCCACAGAGAAAAGAGAGGGGCTGGGCGAGCAGAGCTCATTTGCATTTAAAGGAGCAATCCCCTCAGAATTAGGGTTGGGTACCGAAACCCGGTGCCAATACGGCACCGGTACCCATGTGACCGGTATGTACCGGACCGAATCAGAACGCGAATTTCGGTGCCTCATTTTGGTGCCACTTAAATGCCTGAACTGTCGATTTAAATATTTGTCTTCTGGTGCTATGACACGGATGTAGAAGCATTGATTCATCAACATGCATGGTCGCTAGTTAAATTTAAATAATGCATTGAATAGCTTAGCTAGCTACATTAAACGCGTCTAACTTAAAATGCCAAAAACTAAACATTCTAAAGTGTGGCTATATTTCACGAGAAATGATTCAGACACTGCGACGTGCAGCAAATGTTTTACAGCAGTTGCGTGTGAAGGGGAAAACGCGTCAAACCTAATGAAACATTTGATGGTATGTGGAATAAACTTGAAAGCAGAGGGATGCACCGTGTTTGACAGTTTGCAGACATCAGCTGGAGAGGTGTCGTATTTTGCCAGAGACGGCAAATATGTGATGCGATCTAGGAAAACCCAACACATGGTGAAATTTTACCTTTTTTAGGTTTTGACACCATATGAAAGCTGAGTTCAGGCCCCTTTCCAAAACTTTTATTTTTTACATAACCTACGTTATGGCTATCTTAGGTTGGCTGATAGCGATGATTTTCAGGAATGGGATTTTGAGAAAAACGGCTTTAAAGTGAGACGGCTTTCACTTTCACTTTACGGGTTTAACGAGAGCTGTCTGTCAAGTTAGGAGCGCTACTGCATCATTAGACAAACAGACTAACGTTTGCTTTCCGTTGATCACCCATTTTATGTTTAGTAAATAATGCAGCCTACCTTGTAGTAAAAGCGAGCGCAGCGCAACTGTTCGCGCACTGTGCATAAAACAGACTGTCATCGGACGACTCCTCTTTAGTAACTTCATCATCCGATCCTTCATCTCTGGATGTGAAATAGCCCGTAACATCATTTAGGGCACTGACATCACCAAAACTGAGCAGACTGAGACGAGTAAGATCGGTTAAGTGAGCAGCTGCAGTACTTTAGACGGCGTTGTTGTGCTCCGCCATCTCACGATATTAAAATAAATAAATAAATAAATACATAAATAAATAAATAACTTTGCTTGCCGTACTTTACACAGGACTGGTGGAGAATGTGAACTGATACGCCTTTACTAAATATGTTACGGGTTTATTTTGATAGGTTAACTGTTTTTGTGGTGTTAAGGGAAAGCACCTCCGCAGCGCGTTCTTAACATAGGAGAAAGACAGTCATTTCTGCTTGCTGCAATAAATGTCTATTTTTCTGCACTAAACAAGTGGATTTCGAAGAGATTTTTTCAGAGATGATAGACAAGATGTTATAAAATAATAATTTAATGAAAAACGAATTTCCTGAAAACGTCCCACCGCGACATCCGACGGGTTTTCCCAGATCTCATCACATATAGTCATATTTCTGCAAAAGAATTGCTGAAATTTTAAGCTGTTAAATTATTGTAGTTGGGTTAGGTGGCTTATTGTTGTTGCGTTTTGCATTGACTTAATAATGTATAGTACTACTTCTTTTTTTTTTTTTTAACTTTTAATACATTGTTCAATTTAAAGAACTTTTTTGTCCAATAAAAATATATTCTTGTGTCATCCACCACTTTGTGGCTTTTTTAAAAGTATCGGTTCAGGCACCGTTTTGGCACCGGTACCGTTTTAAAAGTATCGATTTGGCACCGGTATCGAAAAACCCCCAAACGATACCCAACCCTACTCAGAATGGGATGATTTATGCAGAGCTCATTTTGACAAGGTGAAAAGGATGTTGTTTTACACAACCATTGAGAATTTTTAACCAAAGTATATTATAGACTTTTTTATTAAGACCCTAAATAATCATATCAACTTGTGGAAAACGGGCATCCGATGACCCCTTTAACTGGAATGCTCCTTTGATTTTTCGGTCTCCAGTGTTTCTAATCAAATTAGCGTTTATTCGAGCTGATAATCTAATGTTAAACCTATATAACATTTTTTAAAAAGCACATGGCTCCATAGTGCCATCACTTTGCAATGTTGCAATGTCCGTCATTTGTCAGTGCCTCACTCCTCAAAGTTTAATGAGTGTGTAGATGACACGAAGCTGCCGACGTTAGCTCTTTTGTTATTACAAAAAGATGGGCGCTATTTGAATGGGTTCCTATGGAGACCGGAACAGAAGAGCATCCAAACGGAAGTTAGAATTCGTAATGGCGGGCACTCATCATTTTCTCAGGAAAAAAGTCTATAGACCAATTTGGAGTAGACATTGCAGTTACATCACTTGCAGCTGCGCGTGCATAGTGGTTGCAGAAAAACACTAGTAACAAGTGGAGGTAAATAGGTAAAATCCATGGAATAAGAAAAAAAGCAATTTTGATGTCAAAATCAGAATGCAAATAATTTTTATTTATTTATCAAAGACGCAATTTGAAGCTAAACGTGTATGCTTAGACGTACATACTATAGATGAAAACTGCTATTATTACTCTACTTTTAAAGCATAAATTTGATTTAAACAATAGGTCTACATAATATTCACATATGCTGTTCATAGGGGACGTATTGTATTAGCCCTACAGTTACAGCATGACATATTATTTAAACCTATTACTATTAACATTTTTACATCACATTTATGTATTTTATCTCACAATTCTGACTTTTTTTCTCACAAATGCAAGTTTATATCTCCTAATTCGGACTTTATAACTCGATTTAACTCAAAAATAGTGAGTTTTCTGTCACCAGAAAAAAAACGTCATCCCTGTTTTGGATCTGTAAGACTATCCCACTATCTAACATCAATTTTGTTGAACAACAATGCTTATCGCTGAGTGACAAGCTCTTGTAATATGCGGAGAACATTTTGAAAATTACATCTAATCAATATAATCTATAATCTGTTTAAATGTAACTTTTGTACTGTATCCGTGTAATTCTCTAGCCGTTAAGGCTATCTTTCTGCAACCAGGATGCGTGCGCATCCCGAATATTTACAAACCAATATTGCTGAAACGCGCACAAACACAAGAGACGGGATTTATCGCATGAACCAATCACAGCCGATCATGACCAGTCATATCCTGTCAGATCGCAATGAAGGTACTGCCTCCTCCCATGTGACTTTCCCCCATTCATTCTCAATTACCCCCCATGGTAAAAGAGATGCAGACTCCCACTGACTCCCACTTTTACCTGCTGGCATCACTGTTGGACAGTGTTTCTTTAGAAAAACTAGTGATTTATACATTTTTTAATGTTATATTTTTTAATGCTGTCGTTATTTTATTTTTGGCCTGCAAATTTATTTTGAAGAGACACTGCCTCTCTTGCCTCCTCAGAGAAAACGTCCCTGTTGATTTCTGAAGGGTCATGTGACACTAAAGACTGGAGTAATGGCTGATGAAAATTCACAGAAATAAATTACATTTTAATGTATAGAGAACTTTTAATTTAAATTGCACTAATGTTTCATTTTTTCTGTATTTTTGGTCAAATAAATGCAGCCATGATGAGCATAAAAACATTAAAAAATCGTACTGATCCTAAACTTTTTAATGGCAGTCTATATACGCCACACATAAACTGCCCTTCTGATGTCTTACAGAAACATTACTTGTTTTTCCCAGTTAAGCAATCCAAGTGACTCCAACTAATCAAAACCAACACCGGTGTCACACCATATGGTTCATGTTTCTCAGCCAAGATCTATTTCCCTAACCCCTGCATCCTGGATAAACAATGTATAATGCTGCTAAAACATGTCTGTATATCTTACATATAAATATTAGAATTCCTCTTCATTTTATTCAGACAAATACGTCCCAGGCATTTTATAACCAAGTTCCAAATTCATGATGGAATCGTTCGACAATATTAAAATACTCCACTAATGTGCTTTTTGATTAACAACATAAAAGTTACGACATCCTTGTATGATACCCTGGACACGTAATAAAGCATGTCACATCTGTTAGTCTTGTTGTAAATGAAAATAACAATCAAGACAAAGATGGACTGCGTTAAACTGAACGAATCCAACTGGCTCATTTGCAGGCTGATGTTAAATAACATGCCAGCTCATCACATCTCCTTTCCTCCCTCTCCCTCTCTCTTTCTGACGTTCTCTTCTTCAATGGTCACCATACATCTCTTTCCTTTACTGACAATCCCATTATCTCTGTGGTTCCTTATACTGACTGCTTCATTGTGATTTTGGAAAAAACTGTTGGCTCAAAGAGAATTTGAATCATATCTTATGTTGCTAAGCTGCCAACAATGGATTGTGTGGAGGAAGTCGAAAGCTTTGCTGGGACCTTCTGATGCACTAGAGAAATGATGCCCTTGAGGATTCATCGCATTCTGGATAGACACTACTCAGAAATCATAATAAAGGAAATACCCAGATGTACAATAGTGCACACAAGTTCCAATGGATGCCGTTTACTGGAAGAATCCTTCAGATCTGGTGCCTTCATAAGTGAACCATATCTTACATGACAAGACACGTTTGCATGAAAGTCATTTCAAAATACAGCTATTAACTCCAATTTTAATTATGCAAGTTTAGATCTGTACGTCTGACACTAAATATGTATATAATATTTGCTACAACTTTATCTGCATGAATGCTGCATCTTGTAATAATTAGATTTTTTACCAAATTATCATTTTTGCTGTAAAATGCAGTCTGAATTGCACATAGTATGTGGTGAAGATTAAACATCACATTTGTGTATTTTTGACCCCAAAATGTCGGCAAAAAGCCCTACTGTCAATACTATAGTGATAAATTAAGCACATTTTACACTGAAGTGACATTCATATCAAGCTACTTTCTAACAGTCAATGGGGTAAAACTGACCTGATCTTATGACGAAAACGTACCTGTGGGAACTTTTTTGCGAGATGCGAAATAAGTATCACTAAATACATATCACTGCAGTTTCCAACAGAAATGAACACTAGAGGCGGTAAAACAGTGAGCACTTGTATAATTTTCGTACACAGTTTTGATTACAGCTCCATATGTTTCGCTTTCCAAATGTAAAAAGACTTAGGATGCGGAATCCTTGAGTACAAATCCTGTGAAAAACATGGCTAGCAATAAAAGAACTGAAAGATGACAGACTGAAAAACAAGCTAAAACGGCACTGCATTTTTACGTCACATTCGCTTTTGTTCATACTATCGGGTAGGTTTAGGTGTAGTGCAGATGGTACGTTATTTTAAAATGTCACTCAACGAACATTTCAAGTCAGAACTGCGGTGACACGTACAAAACCAACGTCACATAAAATTAAATGCATTCATCGGTCCTGGGAAAAAAATCGAACACTCTTTTAGCGCCACTCAGTGGACATTTCACATCGAATATGTCACGAAACGTACATGGCGGTACGTATTTCGTGTCTTGCTAAGAAGTTCCCACAGGTAAATTTTCATCATAAGATCAGGTTGGGTAAAACCATGTGACCAACTTGTTACAAAATCGTTCCCCAGCAGTCTTTCCTATTTAAATGAATGGTTTTTGTCCATGAAAATTTACTGAAAAACAACAACACCTTAAGTATTTCTGTATGTACTTCATACTTCATTTCTCTCACACACTGATAACTGGCATATACAGTTGAAGTCAAAAGTTCACATACACCTTGCAGAATCTGCAAAATGTCATTTATTCTACCAAAATAAGAGGGATCATACAAAATGCATGTTATTACAAAATGCAACTATAACAAAAGGTTCAAACGCTCACTGATGCCCCACAAGGAAACACGATGCATTATGAGCCAGGGGTGAAAACCTTAAGAATTTAAAGATCAGGGTAAATTTAACTTATTTTGTTTTCTGGGAGACATGTAAGTATCTTCTGTAGCTTCTGAAGGGCAGTACTAAATGAATATATATATATATAGGCCAAATAAGAAAAATGTACTCATCTTCATTCTGTTCAAAAGTTTTCACCCCCAGCTCTTAATGCATCATGTTTCCTTCTGGAGCATCAGTGAGCATTTCAACCTACTGTAATAGTTGCATATGAGTGCCTCAATTGTCCTCAGTGTCATAACATGGATCTCAAAATCATACAGTCATTGTTGGCAAGGGTTCAAAATACTCAAAAATGCTGAAAAAACAAAGAATTTGTGGGACCTGAAGGATTTTTCTGAAGCACAGCAGGCAGTTTAACAGTTTAGGACAAACAAGGGACTCATGAACAACTATCACTAAACAAAACAACAAAAAAAAAACACAGCTGTGGATCATTCAGGTAACAAAGAGACAAGTGTTCAAAGACAAGTCCCATTTTGGTGTCCACATCAAACTAAATTTACAAAAGTGATTTTAAATGCATAGAACGCATGCTGAAGAGTCTTAAATGTCAAAATATGGGTGAAATAAGGTTCCATCATCATTCAGTACAACAAAGTATTTAAATATCTAAAAATAAAACAACATGCTTATTCTGACCTGTACTTGAAAAAACAGTGAAAATACTGAAATCTGAAAGTACTGGCTGAAAGACTTTTAATGACATCTACTAATTCTGATTTGAAAAATGCCTGACAAGATATTTTGGTTGCACAAAATGACATTTTACTGGATGTTTTCTGCAAAACATGGTAAAAATTTATGATAGACATAATTTTTTGCTCAGAAAAAAAGTATGCAAACAGGACACGTTCTAAACTACGCGGGAAAACAAATAATTTTAAAGCTGTATTTAACTTTTAATGTTTATTTGAATAATAAACTTTTTTATATAACCTACAATGCTGTGTTCAGAATCTTTTAAATGAGCTCAGATAGATCAAATTAGATATTTACAACTTTGTCCCATTTTTGGACTAGCAGATGTTTCACAGCAAAAATGTCTATGACATTAGCTTGTTAGGAAAGTAGTACAAAATTCTAATTCTGAAACAAAAGTCAAATACCTAATGAGCATCTGGACTGATTTATCCATTTGTTGAAAATGTTTCATCACTTCTTCAAGTGATTTAAGGAACTGTCTTAATGAGAGGGACTGAGTCGCAGAAATACTTGCATGCATGTTTGTTTTGGAAAGGTCAGTACTTTAAATAATGATCCACTCATAAAGAACCAGCTGCGATGCACTAAAATTCCCATTGATGACTGGTAGTGGTTGAGTCATGTTAACTTTTACCTGGTGAACATTCACAAACTAATGGCAACACAGAGTTGACATTCACATGCTTGGAAACTACAGCCTAGCTCTGAGTACACAGGAGAACTGTAATGTTCCAATACAAATAACAAGCTGCACACCAAACAGGGTGGCTCGGCCCCTTGGAGGACCCTTTTATCTGGACGGTCAGCACTGACAGTGCCAATGACAGCTGTAGATTCCTGAGTATGTGGACACGGCATGTTCAAGCATTCAGTCCACCCAAGTATGGCACTCAGCTGCTGTGCATTCCTCTAAAACCACAATAACAGCACTCCTAAAACCTGCTTAAAGGATAACACTGTTTATGTGGTGGAAATGAACCAAGTTTAAGACAACAATTATATCTTCCACAGTTGGAGAAGAACCTCGGTTGTTTTGGGTCATGCCTGTAATGAAGGAGAGCTGGGTAATTTAGAGGTGAGGTTTATTACAGGCTGCGAGAAGAGACAGGATGTGAATATCTACACTATCAACACCAGTTACCTGTCATTCCTATTACAATATCAGAAAACTGATTGCTTATAACCACTGCCACTGTAATAGTTTTGTTATTGACTGTATTTAAATAAGCCTGAAAAGGTGTGCTTTGGAAGCACGGACAATAACAAACAACCCCGTGTGTACACCAGGCAGCGCAGACGGTGGTGCAGTGCAGCCCAAGACGCATTGAAGTATCCTGACATCATATCACTTCTCTCTAACAGTGCAATGGCACTGCATAGATGGTATGGCAAGCCAGTTAAACGTTAATTCTTTTACACTATGTGACCTGTACATATGTCTAACTATACTAAAACCAGAACAGTTACCTAAAAATGTTATCATCTGGTTTTATTTATTTATTATAAGTCATTTGAGGTCTAAATTATAAATTTAAATACCATCGAATCAAGTAAAAATAGCTTTTTAAAGTAACAGTGCAGGTTACCACTTTTTACAGTCTACTAGTTATTCCAAAAGTGACCAATGTATTTTTCAGGTTCACTAGTGATTGTTCGTTAGTACTGGTCACCAACAGTAACCAGTCTATTTCAATTAGTCACTAGTACTTATTCTTTTACTTATACTGTTACTAATCAATATCCCAGTAGTGACAAGTAACTATACTTTTCTGGTAACCACTTGCTATTTTTGTAAGCTAAATCTGTGGTTCCAAAACCAACTATTTACTTCAAATTTTAAATCTCAGTTTTGCTAGTAACCAGTAACCTTTTTTTAGTTATGTGTAACTGTTTGAATAGTTAAATTACTTATTTATTAGAACTATCAGACTAGTATCTATTTATTAGACAATTTGGTAACACGTTACAATAAGGTTTCATTAGTTAACATGAACTAAGAATGAACAATACGTCTACAGCATTTATTCATCTTACTTAATATTAATGTAAACTTATATTAATGCATTATTAAAATCAAAAGTTGCATTAGTCATTAGTAAATGCACTGTGAACTAACACAAACCAACAATGTACAACTGTATTTTTATTAACTAGCATTAACAGATTAATAAATACTGTCATTTGTTCATGGTACTTACATTAACAAATGACATCTTTTTGTAAAGTGTTATTGACACTTTTATCTATTCAAACTGCTACTAGCAATGTTTCCTTTGTTACAATTAAAATTGTTGTTTACAAATTATTAGTCAGAATAGCTACTTTATAGTTCAATTATACCAGTTTACTAGACTGGTATACAATTTTGTCTAACAGATACCAGTGTCTATTCAATTAGAAAACTTAAACAGAACACTAATAAATAAGTACTAGTATCTAATGCAACTGTAGCACTTTATTTTACACTCCTGTTCCACATATGCGTATTATGTACTTATTATAGTAATTACAATAACTGGGTAATAACCAGGTACCAACTCTAAACCGACATGTAAGTGCATGCACTGTAGAATAAAGTGCAGCCAATGAAACATTAACATAATAGTCACTATTCGAGTAATTACTAGTAAATAAGAAGCAATAAGAAATATAGATGCTGGCTATAAGTTTTAGGCAATACTTGTTAAAAAGGCTTGCCATATAACTGCATGGTGCCCTCCAGAATTACTGCAATAACAAAACATTTGTGCACTGCATCAAATATAGATGTAAATACCTCTAATAAACACAGTCATGTAGAGAAATAAAACTATCTTTGCTTTAGGGGTGTCTGTCATACCTTGTGTGGGGCTTTCAGAAGTCTGTGAACTCCAGCGATCTGATTGATGAGCGGAATATCCTCTCTGAATGTGAAATGTGGGGGTCTGGTCGGCTCCGGAAAATTTGTGCTATTAAATGGATCAGTATCATCTAAGAACTGCACCCTGCATGCAAACGTAGCCATGGTACATCCATACACATCGATTTGGAAAAAAGTCGGTACAACAACAAAAAAGTATAGACCGACTAAAAAAATCCTTTAGATCAGACGCAGTGTAAAAGTGTCAAGAATCCAGGTACACTCCGTCCTACTGCGATGTCCTCTGTTAGTGTTCAGTGGTTTCTATATGTCTACAGTAGTTTCTTGCAAGAGGAGGGCCGGTAATATCCAAGGGCATGTCGGGCAGGCAAGGTGCTGAGGCAGACTGCTGCAGACGGGACGGGACGGGACATCTACAGTCTGTCTGATGACTACAGCGATGCAGTACGTGAGCGGGACTGGGGGACTCCCTCCAGTCACAACAGTGAAGGTATGAGGGCAAGAGCCGGAGTTCTCGCGACACATAGTGGTGAAAGTTATATCACAAACACTGCGTTTTAGCTTTAATGTATGTGCATATTATTTATTCCTTTGTGAAGAAGTACACATAGCATACTTTTTTAACTTCTAAAAAAATAAGGACAACTGAATGTAATGTTTCTAGACAATTGCTATTAAGAATTAAATGAAAATGTATGCTAGCCTAAATGTATAGCTTGCTTTTAATTTGATATTATTACAAGGAGTTTTGAAAAAAAATATTAATAAAGGGTTATTAATAGGTCAAAATGGGCAAAATGGGACTGTGAATTTTGTATATTGTCCCACCCTTAGTTGTGAAAGCACATCATCACTGATAGTAAATATGAACTATGCTTAGTAGAAAAGAAAAATAATCAGTTTCAGTTCACTTCATTCCTGTAATCTTCCTATACGCAATTGTAAGGGAGTTCACTTGGTAACACTTTACAATACGGGTGCACAAATATGCATTAATTCATGCTTAACTAACCATTTATTAATAATTACTTCAGCAACAAATGAACATTCTATATGATTCATAGATTAAGTAATCAATAAATTGTTATGAGTTAAATGTGTCATAATGTATTAATTCCCTAATAACATATTTTATTAACTAATAGTGAAAATACATGTGTTAATTACCACAATGGGTTCAAGCCACACATTTCATCTTCCAGTTGCCTGCTTTAATTAATCATTAGCTGATAATTTGCAAAGATATCATTATGTTCATTGTGGTTATGGATTTAGAATTAGTTAGTTATTCGTGTGCCTCAACAAGTCATAACATAATGATGTCTTTGTAAATCAGTAGCTTCAACCCATGAAAATGCATGGCTCCAACTCATTGAGGCACATGACTAACTAACTAATTCTATATTCATAACCAGAGTGACATATTACTTAACAATTAGTTAATAGTTCTGTGCCTCAACAAGTAAAATCACAACATAATGATATATTTGCAAATCATTAGCTAATGAGTATTTAAAGCAGACAACTGGAAGTTGAAGTACATAGCTTTGACCACTGTGGTAATTAACATATGAATTTACATCATTAGTTAATAAAATAAGTTATTAGGGAATTAATACATCATGACACATTTAACTAATAACAATTTATTGATTACTTAATCTATGAATCATATAGAATGTTCATTAGTTGCTGATGTAGTAATCATTAATAAATGGTTTAGTTCTTCATGAATTATACATTAACTCGTGATTATCTGTGCATTAATTAAGCATGAATTAATGCATATTTGTGCACACATATTGTAATAACAGGCTGAGAAATTACCCAGTGCTCTTTTCTTTCCATATGTTATTTATTGTTTGAGTTTCCCGGCAGTAGGCCTGCTCTCCAAAGATTGTGGCGGCCTGAAAAACAACAGATCCATTTTATCCATCTTACACGTTTCAAACCACCTGCCCATCAGCAGCGGTCATTGTGTTACGGCTAGCTATCGCTAGGGGGCAGTGTAAACGAACAGAAATATTGAAATCAGGTAATATAGTACCTCATGGTCAGTAAACTGCAGACCACTTAATTGACATATGTGACCCTGGACCACAAAACCGGGTTTAAGTAGCAAGTGTATATTTGTAGCAATAGCCAACAATACACTGTATGGGTCAAAATGATCGATTTTTCATTTATGCCAAAAATTCTTGGGATAAGTTAAGATCTTGTTCCATGAAGATATTTTGTAAATTTCCTACTGTAAATATATCAGAAATTATTTTTTGATTATTAATATGCACTGCTAAGAACTTCATTTGGACAACTTTAAAGGTGTTTTTCTCAATATTTTGATTTTGTTTTTTGTTTTTTTTGTTTTCTTTTGTTTTGTTTTTTTGCACCCTCAGATTCCAGATTTTCAAATAGTTGCATCTCAGCCAAATATTGTCCTATCCTAACAAACCATACATCAATAGAAAACATATTTATTCAGCTTTCAGATGAAGTATAAATAGACCAGGGTCACATATTATTTATATTGCTTACATATTTATTATTAGTTTTGTATTTGCCTATTATTATTATTATTATTATTATTATTATATAGCCTACACAAGATAGGCTAATGCAGTTATTTATGTATTTTAAAAGTCCATGCTAAACAAAAAAAAAAAGAAAATTTCACAGAATTTGTAATGGTTTTACTGGTAATAATGGGAATTGTACTAGTTTTAATGGAAACTGTAATGGTGTCTATTGGTCTCTGCTGGTAATTGGTCGCTTTCTACTGGTGGCTTGTTAAAACCATTAAATCCCAGTGGAGTATGTCCCAAAACACACAACAGGAAACCATTTTTTAAATGTTTTTAATGCTTAAAAATTGATTGTTTGTAATGGTTTTTGTAGTAGAAACTAAAACTTCTGTAATGGTTTCTATTGTTTTTGTTTGTTTGTTTTCAGCACAGCAGGTGTGACTAGTGACTATTTCAGGATATAAGCTTTACAAAGAATAAGCTTTCAAAAATAAGCTTTACAGATTTAAACAATCTTGTTTAATGAACCAAATTATTGCATATGAGGAAAAATCCTTTAGACACTAACAGTTTAAGGGTGGCAAATACTCAAGGACTCTGTGAATGTCCTTGAGTGGCCCAGCCAGAGCTTGGGCTTGAACCCAATCAAACACTTCTGGAGAAACCTGAAAATGTCTGCCAGACCCTATCCAAGCTGACTTAGCTTGAGAAGTGAAGAGGTGAGGCAAAGAACTGCAGATGTTGCCATTGTTGATATGCATCATACCCAAAAAGACTTGAGGCTGTAAAGGTGCTTCAACTACACTGACCAAAATTATAAATGCAACGCATTTGTTTTTGCCCCCATTTTTCAAGACTTTTTCTATGTACACAAAAGGCCTATTTCTCTCAAATAGTGTTCACAAATCGGTCTAAATCTGTGCTAGTGAGCACTTCTCCTTTGCCAAGATAATCCATTCACCTCACATGTGTGGCATATCAAGATGCTGATTAGACAGCATTATTATTGGCCACAATAAAAGGCCACTCTAAAATGTGCAGTTTTATCACAGGGCACAGTGCCACAGATGTCACAAGTTTTGAGGGAGCGTGCAGTTGGTATGCTGACTGCAGGAATGTCCACCAGAGCTGTTGCCCGTGAATTGAATGTTCATTTCTCTACCATAAGCTGTCTCCAAAGGAGCTTTAGAGAATTTGGCAGTACATTCCACTGGCCTCACAACCGCAGACTACGTGTAACCACACCAGCCCAGGACCTCCACATCAGCCATCAGCCACCCGGACAGCTGCTGCAACAATCAGTTTGCATAACCATGTAATTTCTGCACAAACTGTCAGAAACCATCTCAGGGAAGCTCATCTGCATGCTCGATTCTCATCGGGGTCTCGACCTGACTGCACTTTGTCGTTGTAACCGACTTAAGCGGTCAAATGCTTTCCGTCTTTTTTACCATTTATATCTAATTGGTAACTTATCTACAGCAAATAATTGATTTTTTTGCATTTCAGTAATGCTTAATCTTTGCAAACAATGTCTTTAGCAAATATTTGATAAATGATACTAAAAATAACACCTTTGCTCTAAGCGGATGTGCAGTAAACTTTCTATAAACTTTCTATCTGAAGAGTATTTGCAAAAAAATCTTGTTTTTTATTTATTTTTTTTTTCGTGCATTCCAAGTAGGCCTATTGTCAATCAAACTGCAGTTGGGCTGTTTTTATTAAGTAATAATAACTTTAAAAAATACAGGTAGACTGCTACCACATTCTATTTTATGACGTGCTCACACAAAGCTCACATGATTTTCAATGGTCGCTTTATCGCATCCAGTGTAGACAGACTTTAGCTGTTGACCAAACTACAAGCGCGTCTTTTCAAAGTGACTGGCAGCAATTATCACCTGACCTGAATACAACGGGCTGATTCGCTAAAATGGACTTATCGGAATTCTGTTTACAAACAAAAAGGGGCTTGTCGGCTTCGGGGCCGTTCAAACGCATGGAAAACGCTAGGCGCGCCGATTTCTCCTTCTTTCCAAACTGCTCTGTAGCTTGCGCTTCCTTGGCGTCTGCCGTTGCTAAACAACCATGACCCGCACTCTCAATGAAGACGCGGAAGTTTCATCAAAGGACAAACGGATTTCTAGCACTGAAAATCGCTTGCTGTAGCTCTGTTACTAAATTTACTTAAACATGGCTATCCCTGTACAGCTATGATCAGCTGTTTCTCCATCTTGGCTTGAGCTTTCAATGTTGTTATGAAAGGATGAAGCTAATTGGTTGGTTCTTGTCACATGACCCGCGATGCACTTGCGGCATTCTGAAAAGTTGAGATGTTTTCATCTGGATGCGGCGCACCTGAAAAAACCGAGCGCATCGCAGCGCGTGCGCATCGCGACTGTGTCGCTTCCGTTAGGGGCCGTTCACATATCGCGTCTTTTGAGCGCTCAAGTTCCTTATTTCAAATGTAGACGCGCGGCAGCCGCAAGCGAACCGCGGGTCATGTGACAAAATTCAACCAATTAGCTTCATCCTTTCCCAAAACAACATTGAAAGCTCCGCCAAGATGGAAAAACAACTGATCATAGCTGTACATTTTTAAATAAATTTAGTAGCAGAGCTACAGCAAGTCATTTTTAGTGCTGAAAATCCGTTTGTCCTTTGATGAAACTTCCGCGTCTTCATTGAGAGTGCCGGTAATGGTTGCTTAGCAATAGCAGAGGCCATGGGAGCGCAAGCTACAGAGCGCTTTGGAAAGGAGGAAAAATCGGCGCGCCTAGCGTTTTCCACGCGTTTTTAGGCGCGATATGTGAACGGCCCCTTATAAGCGCGGCTGCCGCGCGTCTACATTTGAAATAACGAACTTGAGCGCGCAAAAGACGCCATATGTGAACGGCCCTATGCAGTAAAACGTGAACTCGCGATGCCTTGAAAGTGGACAATACTGGCTTTTTTGACACATGTTTAGGTTTCAGATTGCGCTATGTGTGGAGAATAAAAGCCCTTTTAGGGGCCGTTCACATATCGCGTCTTTTGCGCACTCAAGTTCGTTATTTCAAATGTAGACGCGCGGCAGCCGCGCTCATAACGGAAGCGACGCGCACTCGGTGCGACGCTCTCGTTTTTTTTCAGGCGCGTCCGCGCCGCATCGAGTTGAAAACATCTCAACTTTTCAGAATGCCGCAAGCGCACCGCGGGTCATGTAATAAGATTCAACCAGTTAGCTTCATCCTTTCCCCTAACAACATTGAAAGCTCAGCCAAGATGGAAAAACGTTTTTCAAACACACAATGTGAGTATGTGTTACAGAATGTCGCGATGACACATATCACACGTTTCCATATGATTTAACGTCGAAAGACAACAGAACCTGTTCTGTGTACCTCGTCACGTTGCGCCGAATTCAGTGCGTGTTCAATGCTTTTCTACTTGTTGCTTTGGGTAAAAGCGCCTGGTAAATGAGACATAACAGATTATCGGGTTCTGCTGTCTTTTGTTGCCCACGTGGTGCTGGCGTCCAGAGTAGAATTGTTCTTTCAAATCAAATTTGTTTTGCAACGAATATCTTATCATACTTTAGTCTTTTAATTCATTACTACTGTGGAACAAATTGCTAATATTTTAAGGAAATATACATTAATTTGTTTTCTTATACATTTAAATAATTCAGCATCTTCCACTTTGGTGCTGTAAAATGCCCATTGTTCTTCTATTTAGAATTTATTATACTGTATGAATACCCTTGGGTCACATCACCATACTTTCCCCCCCACTTTTAAATTGGCTGCTACGCCCCTGCTTGTGGTGGAAGCCTTTGGTGCAGTTGAGGCGGTGTTCGCGACGGGGTCTCCGGTCAGATGTTGCCATAGTTACAACTGTCAAGGTCACATTTGAATAGACTAAAACTTAATAAAACGCAACAGAAATTTGTGTTTGTGTCATCCTGTCATTAATTACCTGTCATTAATTACTGTCGTTTTACTGTCAAGTGGAGTTGTTTTTGAAGAATTGCCTTAAGAGCTAAAAAAAAATCTTATCCATTTTCAACTGTCAGTTATAAGTTCAGTTAAATGTTCTATGATTGGTTGTTAATAATCTGTTCACTGATTGGTTAAAGCCGACGCGGCTATCGCTACCACTCACAAAAAGATAAAATATTTTTATCTTTGGCGGCGTTTGCCGCGAAGCGAAACAAAAATCCTGCTCGTGGAAACAGCGGTTTGCCGCTTTCCGCATGTCTCCCATTGAAAATGAACTAGACACTCGCGACTGCCGCGTCCCGTGTGAAAGGGCCTTAATGCACGGCACTCAGTTCATTTTTTTATGAAAGTGGCGTTTATCGGTTTTTGCAAATAAACTCTTCATCTCTTCAACTGTGGGCAAAAAGATCAAATAATTAGTCTAATCCTGATAAAAGATTCAAGTGACGACAGCAGATGCAAAACTTCCAGAAGATGATCTAAATAAGGATTTTTTATGCACACTGTCCGTGAAAAACAAAGAGCAAAATGAAGAAACATTTCGTTTAACCCTAAAATACAACACAAAACACAGGTAAAAACATCTGTGAAAAATCTGTATAGAAAATTCCTTCATATTAACACTGTACTTTAAATCCCTCATTTTACAGACTTTTCTTAGAGTATGTTTTTTTGTTTTTTTATTATCTTTGCAGTAAAACAGGATGAAATCATGAAGCGTGTGTTCTTCTGTTGACCTTTACACACTGAATACCTTCTTGGAAATCAGTATAAACATTTTAGCATTGTAAAATGCTAACTCACCACAAACTTAAGAACAGTTGTCATCCCTCCTTCATTTCTATATACCCGACTAAGAAAAAAAATGATCTGAAAGTTGCTGATGATCACAGATTGCAAGCACTTTTGATAAAACAATCAGTTTTCAAACATGAATCAGAGGAAATAATCGCAAAAACATCATCCCTTATCAAGTGCACTCTTTTGAATGACTCAGTGAAAACTAGATTGTATGTGCTGAATAATTATATTGTCTGTAAAATGACTTTTGTGTTCTCATGGGACTGTTAAGGATCTTTGACACTGAAGGGTATTGACATACCTCAGAAGTGTCATAAAGATTGTAATCTTTAGTTATTAACCACACGAGTGGGTATGCGGAGCCATGTACATGTAATCGGATTCTCAATCTCTGATAAGACATTAATTATTTGCCATGCACAGCCTCAGCCCTTCTTTTCACATCATTCAGCTGACAGGACATTTTCCCCCATCTTGGAGACGCTCTGTGACTCACTGGCCTGGTGGGATGATGCCAAAGTTCACTACATATATTCACTGCATCCACTCAGAGAGTCTTCATCTCTCAAAGCTTCCTGCTGTCAACACCATCAGAGATTCACCCACAGATACCCACTGCTGACCACAAGTGAGGCCGCAGGGAGCCCAGGAGATCATGAAGCTGAAGCTGCCGAACCCAGGCCTGGATGACAGGGTCCTGAACCATGATGCACTGGAACGACTGGAAGTGGAGGAGGCTGGAGACAGACCCAAGTGGGACAACAAAGCCCAGTATATGCTGACCTGCGTGGGATTCTGTGTGGGTTTGGGCAACGTCTGGCGCTTCCCTTACCTGTGCCAGAGCCATGGAGGAGGTGAGTGCTGAATTGTGGTGGATCTGTGATTGAACCATTTTTCAGTTCAGATTAGAGCTGGACCAATATGTCATTTTCTGTATTTATTTTTACAGATGTTTTACCTGTACTTTTGAATTTTAAATTGCATTGTGTTGTGTTTTATAGTTAACAGAAATGTTCGTAAATTAATAGATAAAGTCCCGGTAATTAACTGCCAGTACTTTTTCTGTAATTTTGCTGATTTATGTATATATATATATAAAGTACTCCAAGTACTCCAATAATCCATGTTTTATTCACAGTATCTAAAAATATATTTTTTACAGTGTATACAAAATTAATTAAATTAAATGTATAATAAATGGCTTTAATGAAGTTCATACTAAATATAAGGTCACATTTAATGATTTATTTATGTATATTTTTTACATGTTTGTATCTATTCTGTATCTGTGTTTTTGTTTGTAAGCATAATGAAATACTTTTCCCACAGATCTTTCTTTATTTTATTTTTCCAGCATATAGCTAAACATATCAGGCAAAATTAACATTTATTATTGCCATCTCAAAATCCAAATAACATTTTCAATAAAAAACCTGATAATATTATTATTAATACAATGCAATAATTATAATAATAAAACATTATTATAGTATATGTATTTTTGAGGGGGATTTTTTTTTTTTTAATGATTTGCTGCTTTTAATTATTTTAATATGGTGAATTCATCTTGGCCTGTGATCAACTGTTTAAAAATATAATTTTTAATCATTTTTGAAAACTGTATATTGCAAGCGTTTACATCTGAAAAAGCACCAACAATGAAAGTGCACATAAAAAAACAACTTACAAATCCATATATTTACATCTGGACATTATTAAGCACATTTTTAGATTGAAATCAGAAATTTTATTTGTTAAGAAAAGCAATGAATTAGAAATAAAAATCTCATAATTCTCCTATGATGTAATCTAATAAACTAATGAGATTTTTCTTTCCAGCTGAAGAAATGAAATAATTCACATTATTTTCTAAATTGTATTATAATAATTATATTAATGATATTAAAATAACATATCAATTGCTTCAATAATGCAAACAATTATTATAAACAGCAACAAATTTACACCTTGTAAAAGTTATGCTATTATAATGCTTCTAGAGCTTTTAAAATACTACTAAGGTTACTGAAGTTGTTATTGCATTAGAAATAAAATGATTAAGATTCTCAAAGCTTTAAAATAGCTTCTGCATTCATCTTATAATGGCTTTACAGTACTAACAATAACTTGTAGTGATCATGTATCAAAGTTTGATATGGTTATAAACTTTGATTACTTTTTGAAAGAGAGATTTTCTTTTATGAGATGCTATCAAAAACCTTTGGTGCTTAACGCCTTATATTAATTTTCACAGGTTTACATAAGAGCAATAAACGTACGTAACTTTTTTACCACGGACCTCAGCTCAAGGTTAACTAGACAGCGTGGTAAGATCACTTCAAGTGAGAACTCCTCAAGGGTCACAGCGTCTCAGCCAACCATTAACTCAACTGCCATGAAAATGGCTGACAATAGCATCTGTTGGAGAAATTACTTTGCTCCTTTCAAGTATTTTGAAGAATATGCAGTTGATGATCCCCATTGACTTCAACAGAATGATAAATGTATTTGTAATTGTATTTATAGGTTATATGTAAGATTATGACACAAAACCCACATATTACATGCTGAATGAAAATAATATTTCTTTTCTTTCAGGGGCCTTCATGATTCCCTTCCTAATCCTGCTGGTTTTCGAGGGAATCCCTCTCCTCCATCTAGAGTTTGCCATCGGTCAGCGGATAAGGAAAGGAACTATTGGTGTGTGGAGAAGTATCAACCCCTACATGCTAGGAGTTGGTAAGCGAAATATTAAATATTATATGAAATATAATACAAATAATAAAAATTGTAGGTGGATTTGAACGTTTTTTGTTTAAAGACAAAAGCACATCAAAGGATTAGTTCACTTCCAGAATAAAAAATCCTGATCATTTACTCACCCCCATGTCATGCAAGATGTTCATGTCTTTCTTTCTTCAGTCGAAAAGAAATTAAGGTTTTAAGGAAAACATTCCTGGATTTTTCTCCATATAGTGGACTTTAGCACTTTAAAATCATCCAATATTGTTGTTTTAGCTTTTTTGTAAAGGGCGTTTGACTTTCTTTGTACGTTTACGCATGCATGATTTCGTAATGCATGAGGTTGAGCTAGTGTAAGATGAGCATTTGTGGTTAAAAAGTATAAAATGTATTTTTTTTGATAGAAAATGATTGTTTCACTAAATAAGACCTTTATTTCTCGGTTGGGATCTTGTAGAGCACTTTGAAGCTACGTTGAAATGGCAGTTTGGACCTTGAACCCACTTATCCCCAGCTGAAAATTCAGCTTTGCCATCACAGGAATAAATTGCATTGTAAAATGTAAAAAAAAAAAATTGAAAACATTTATTTCAAATTGTAAAGACATTGCTGAATTGTTAATTTTGAATCTTACCAACCCCAAACATCACTTGAATATAAAAAAAAAGAAAAAACAGTTGTCAAAATATACTTTGTCTTATTCTGTAAATGGCAAAAAACTACACTACCAGTCCAAATTTTTTGAACAGATTTTTTATGTTTTAAAGAAGTGTCTTATGCTCACCAAGCCTGCATTTATTTGATCCAAAGTAGAGAAAAAACTGTAAAATTTTGAAATATCTATATGAATATATTTTAAAATGTAATTTATTTCTGTGATTTCAAAGCTGAATTTTTAGCATCATTACTCCAGTCACATGATCCTTCTGAAATCATTCCAATATTCTGATTTGCTGCTCAAAAAAACATTTATTATTATTATTATTATTATGTTAAAAACTGAATTTTTATGAATAAAAAAGAACAGCATTTATCTGAAACAGAAATATTTTGTAACATTACAAATGTCTCATTATAAATGCTGATCTAATGGATCTTTTTATACATCAAAGAATCCTGAAAAAAAATGTAGTCAACTGCTTTAAATATTGATAATAATAATAAATGTTTCTTAAACAGCAAATCAGCATATTAGAATGATTTCTTGAAGGATCATGTGACACTGAAGACTGGAGTAATGATGCTAAAAATGTAGCTTCGATCACAGGAATAAAATACAGTTTAAAATATATTCAAATAAAAAGCAGTTATTTTAAATAGTAAAAATATTTCACTGCCTTTGCTGTATTTTGGATCAAATACTGTTAAAAAACTTGGTAGCATAGTGACGTAGTGTAAAAGTAATGTGTGCATGTTCTAAGCAGGTTACTTCCTCTTCTGTTTCAGGTATTGCATCTATGTTTGTGTCCTTCCTGGTCAGCCTGTACTATAATACCATCATAGCCTTGGTTATGTGGTACTTCTTCAACTCCTTTCAGGAGCCTCTGCCTTGGAGCCAGTGTCCGGTCAACGACAACAGGACAGGTATATGAGCACTCTGAGGAGGAACTACATTCTGAATGTTTTTCAAAATGCTACTACATGTATTTTGTTCAAATTTCACTTCTTTGGAGCCAATGACTGCTGTTTATTATTGGCAGGACTCGTTTCCGAGTGTGAGAGGAGCTCACCTGTGGATTATTTTTGGTATCGTGAAACTCTGAACACCTCACCGGCCATAGATGAGACGGGAGGTCTGCAGTGGTGGATGGTACTCAGTCTGATCTCAGCCTGGGGAGTGCTGTACATCTGCTGCATCCGCGGAATAGAGACGACCGGAAAGGTAGAGCTGCTCAAATAACAGCACTGATAGAAAATAAGAGTATTTCAGAATCTGAAGCAGGTTTACACTATATTTGCGAGTAATGTCACATTCATAGTTTTTGTTAATTTGCTAATCCAGTTTCCCATATTTCTCTCTCTCTCTCTCTCTCTCTCTCTATATATATATATATATGTACAACTGACAAAAGTTTTGGAAACCTTGTACTAATCTATCATCATTAATGCTCAAGTAACATAGGTCTACTAGTAAATCAGTACTCAATACAGTTGTCAAAGGTTATATAATTTCATTTCACAAGAATGCTACAAATTAATTTTGATATAAAGAATAAAGATTACAGTGATGTACTGTTAGAACACATGGTTGTAAAAAAATCCAGGACAGAACAGATTTACAGCTTTATAACTCCTGTGAACAATTAAGCAGACAGTTTAGTTTTAACTGCTGCAATAAAAAGGATCATAATTTCAGAATGTCCAAGTGTTTATCTCCAAATCAAGAGCCACAAAACTTAAAGTTTGAACTCTACCTTGACCAAAGTATTTGTCATCAGATTTTTATTAGATATGATGTTGACATGTAATTACGTTTGATTTCCTCTCTTTTCTAGGCTGTTTATGTGACGTCTACATTGCCATATGTAGTTCTTACGATCTTCCTGATCAGAGGGCTGACTCTGAAAGGATCTATTGACGGCATTAAGTTCCTCTTCACTCCAGATGTGAGTGTCACAGTCAAATAGATTCATAACAAATCTTTTAACACGTTCAGTACTTATAAAACACAAAAATTGTGTGTTTGCTTGCAGATAAATGAGTTAGCAAACCCAACCACATGGTTGGATGCAGGTGCACAAGTGTTTTATTCATTTTCTCTGGCTTTTGGAGGTCTCATCTCGTTCTCCAGCTACAACTCTGTGCAGTAAGTTCATGTATAGCCTTTTATTGTGGTGAAAAATAACATATTTGTCTCTAATGGTGTGTGCACAGCAAAAGCTAATTTAATTATTAGAGCGAAAACATTACATACACAGTCAATGCAAAGACGCGATTAGATGCAAATTGTGCTGGGCGATGCGAATGATGCAAATTGGGCACAAGTTGAAAAATTTCAACTCCAATGGAAAATTTGCATGAAGCGTTGTCGCGCAAGCCAGTCAGCAAAGAACATTGACACGTCCCGCAGCGGCATGATTTGAAATGTGTATTTGCTGCCTTTTACCGCTAATAGGCGCTTTAATCCCAGACTTTGAAAAGTTAGAACGTGAACGCGTTAGAACTCATTCCCTTACGTTTAGCATTTGGCCGATAGGCTTGATGATGACTGCGGTAGTGGATAAATTGGTTGCAGTTGGTCTATAATCAAAAATAAACTAATTTAAATAATTCATATTCACAGAAGCAAATTTAGTACTTTAGTCCTTGTTACTCAGAACGAACTCAATCAGCATATAGTAGCTAAATGACAGTGAGCCTGTGCTGACGTTTTACTCTGTTACACAATACACTGTATTGTAAATTTACAAATTTAACAGGTGTACAGTATTATTTTTATTATTGAATAATATGTTACCATAAAATAAAGAAAAGTGTACTTTGTATTAGAGCATTGAAAGTGAAAGCATATTCAGTGCGGCATCTGCGGATATGCAGTGTCACATTACGTAATATTTGTCACAAATACAAATGTTTGAAATTTACATTTAATAATTCCTACAATAAACGTTACAATTTGTACATGTCACGGACGTACTTTGTTATTTGTCCTAAGAGAACTACAGTAGGCTACTCCTGCATGACATGCCCGAATTAAGAAATTGTTGAACATTTTTTAATTCATTCTCGATTTTAATGAAAACGTAAGCACATTGTATTGTTTCTTTACTATTATTAAACAAGGAACGAATAAATAAAACCTGCCACGATTTAGCCAAAACAATGATACTATAAATACTGGACAAATTAATAAAATGTCTTTAAGTTTAAACTCACAAGTTCTCTCATTATTTAACAAAGACATTATAACGAAACAGTATATTGTAATATAAAAACTAATAAATGAGTACTAAAACTTTTAAATGAAAATTGAAAATATGGGCAATTCCAGCGTTAAGAACGTGACATTCGCAGTCAAAAATATAAATTCTCATAAAATGTATTCTTTTCTTTTTTTTTGTTAACTAGTCCTTCGTTTAAGCCATTATTCAACTCCAATTCACTACAGTTTCACAAAAGCACAATCAGGGATGGGCAGTATTTTAGATAAATGTATTTAAAATACGTATTTGAAATACAAAATACTATTTTGTATTTTGTATTGTAAAGCCTTTGGGAAAAATCTAGTGTAATTTGTATTTAAATACATTTAAGATGAGTATTTTGTATTTTCAAAATACATAAAATACTTTGTGCCAATCAACCTCTTTATCAGGGTGCTGATTTAGTTCAGACACATCCCTCCCCGAACCTTAACACTCATGCACGTGAGCTGCCTGTAGCAGAGTCAGCATTGGATCAGCAACTTTTCTCAGTTTTCTGCATTAAGGTAAGGGTGTCATCATGATCAATTCCTTGTTGATTAAAGTTAAAATGGTGCATCATTCAGATTTGCCTTCAGTAAACATGAAAGAATAAAAAAGCACCGACACGTGTAGGAGAAAAAGAGCCTTAGCTGCCTGTTAGCCAATCAGTTTTGATAGGTTTTTTTTTAATTACTGCATGTTAGGGCTGGGTGATATGACAGAACTTTATATATCTTAGGCAGCGATGATATAAAGTGTGAATCGATTAAACTTTTCAAAATTGTTTACATAGGCCTAGGTCATTTAGAGCAAATAAATCCTTGCAGTGTTTAGTGGGGCAGCAGGAATTATTGGAACGTTGGGGTGGATGAAGAAGCATGAATGAATGAATGAATAATATAGTGTGATGTTCTTGGTTCAGTTGTACTTTGCTGTTTAAAGCGCGAAATGAGATTCATATTTACACTTGCACGTTTGCCAGGTAAAGTTGTTTTTTTTTTTTGTGCGCACACTCCGTGACAGAGTGGAATAACAACAATGTGCCTTGTTATATAATTCTGTAAATCGGAGGGGCAACTCGGTAATTGTTCTCCACACCAAAATAATCAAATAATCCCGTTAAACGCAGTATTTGAATTTGTAACTTGTGATTTTAGAAAAAAAAAAAAAAACATTAATCTGTGTAACACTAAATTGTATTTTTTTTTAATTCATTAAACATTTTCTTTTAATTAACGAATGTATGAAACATGGACCATTACTTTATTCAATATTTCTGCTATGCAGGCTCATTTAGTAAATTTTAGCATTTTACAAACATGGTGCTTAATGAAAATGCCATTTCCATGCCATGTAACATTTCCGAATTGTGATTATGTTCCCCCATCTATGCAAATGATTGATGTAGAGACAAAAGAAGGTTAATCACTGTCTGTCACCATCACTTTAATGTAGTGATTGTGTGCATTTGTTATGACACTGATGCATGATGCACAACTCTTCAGCTTTTAGATTTATTCTTCAAAAAAAAATATATATATATATATATATATATATTATAATTTTTTATAAACTTTCTAACTGTATATAGGAGCAAACTTTACATGAAATAAATATAAAAGTTGCTATGCTTAAAAAGTATTGTACAACCTGCAAAAAAAAAAAAAGAAATTCAGTTAGTTTTTGACGTGGTTTTAAAACTTGCTGCGAAGTAAAAATAATATTTTGGTCATATTGCCCATCCCTGCTCTTTGCTCACCACAAGGAATAGCCTGCATTGTAACCTGGTCAGAAGTAAGTATATAAATGGCTGCTATTTTTCACTACATAAGTTTATTTGTGATTAGCAGCAAGGAAGCAAGCACTAAAGAAAGAAAGAAAGAAAGAGAGAGGGAGATTATGGTGACAGAATGACAGAGAGAGCAGAGTTCTTGTTACTGAGTTGAAGTCATGATGGTGATAAAACGTAATAAAAGATGTTTGGGGAAAAAAAAATTAGTTTTGTTTTTCCTAGGGGAAGGGAAGATCATTTCTAATCAGTAGTACATCTAAATGTTTTTGTTTTGCATTCAGAATATGTCCAGATATATTTCAGCCTAATAGGGACGCCTGCACTTGATGGCCAATTTCACATGTATTTTGTGTATTTTAAAAATACAAAATACTGTATTTGTATTTAAATACATTTTTTTACACAGTATTTTGTATTTGTATTTAAATACATTTTTCCACTCAGTATTTTGTATTTTTATTTTAAATACATTTCTATGTATTTATGCCCATCTCTGAGCACAATGTTTTGTTGATATTATGAGTTTACATAAAATAAGCTTCAAACTGATTTTAAGTTGTTTCATTATCAGGAAAAATGCAAGTTGTGGCGCGGGCGCCTCCCTGCCATGTGTGCACATTAATATTCCGTAAACACACTTAAATATGCGCCAAAAATATAGCACACTTATATAGGTTAACTCTAGAGGTTGGAATCCGCATTAAAATAAATCTTCACCAGTCTACATCCATTACAGATGCAGTTATAACCTATAAATTGAAGGTTATTTGAGGTTTTAAAATAATCTAATGCCTTTCCAGTTCGCTGCATGATCATTAGTTGTTGTTGATCAAGATTAAACAAAAACAATAACAACAAAAAAACTTGTCACAACATATTTCGGCAATGAATGAAACGTTGTTGTTGATCAAGACTAATCGGATGCCGAAATAATGTGTTCTGCCCTGTATTTACCCAGTATGCCGCGAAAATGCTATATTGCATCTTCCTCACAAGTTGAAAAATGTCAACCGGAGTGGAAAATTAGCCTGACACACTGTTGCACAAGCCAATCAGCAAAGAACTTTTTGAGACGTCCAGTTTGACACATCCAGTTTTATCAAATAAACGGAGGAAAGCATTACGCGAACATTTTATTAACGCGAGTTACACAAAAAGAATCCCGAGAGTAATCTAGAGCAATGACACGATGAGAATATTCACTTCACTTGCACACCAAAAGCGTATTTAATTACTCGCGTGAGTAGATTACATACAGAGTCAATGCAAAAACGCGAATAGATGCAAATTTGCGACGTGAATGCCCCAAATGCGCAATATGGCATCTTCCTCACAAGCTGAAAATTTTCAATTTAAGCGAAAAATTTGCTTGACGCGTTGTCGCACAAGCCAATCAGTGAAAAAGGCATTGACACGTCTAGTTTGACAGTCCGGTTGTATCAGAAAATGGAGGAAAGCATTACGCAATGATTTTACGTGCACGTGACATGAAAAACATCCCACAAGTAATCCAGAGCAATAACACGGTGTGCACGTAGCATAATGGTGTGTGAATAGATGCAAATTTATGGCGGGCGACATGAATTCCGCAAACGCGTGATATCGCATCTTCCTTACAAGTTGAAAAATTTTAACTTTAGTGGAAAATTTGCATGAAGCGTTGTCGCACAAGTCAGTCAGCTAATAACTTATTAACAGGTCCAGTTTGACACGTCTGGTTGTATCAAAAATGGAGGAAAGCATTACGCGATGATTTTATTAACGCAAGTTACACGAAAAACATGAGTAATCTAAAGCAATGACGCAACGAGAATATTTGCTTGGCGTTTGGTGTGCATGCATCATAATGGTGTATGCACACCAAAAGCCAATGTAATTATTCGCACGAGTAGATTACAACTTTAGCGGGAATTTTGCATGACGCGTTGTCACGCAAGACAATCAGCAAAGAACTTATTGACACGTCCAGTTTGACACGTCCGGTTGTATCAGAAAATGGAGGTAAGCATTACGCAATTATTTTATTCGTGTGACCGACACGAGAAACATTCCGTGAGTAATCTAGAGTGATGACACAATAAGAATATTCACTTAATGTTTGATGTGCACGCAGCATAACTGTGTGTGCACACCAAAAGTAAATAATTATTTGTGCAAGGAGATTACATACAAAGTCAATGCAATGACGCGAATAGACGCAAATTTGTGCCGGGCAACATGAATGATGTGAACACGTAATATCGTGCCTTCCGCCCAAGTTGAAAGGTTTCATAAAATCTTGGCACGTTTAGTCTGAGACATCCGGTTGTATTCGAAAAATGAGGGAAAGCATTAAGCAATGATTTTATTCGCGTTTAGTGCGGACGCAGCATAATGGTGCATGCACACCAAAAGCGGATTTAATTATTCGTGCGAGTAGATTACAAACAAAGTTAATGCAAAGACGCAAACAAACGTGAATTTGTGCCAGCCGAAGAACAGGTGATATAGCCTTTTCCACACAAGTTGCTAAATTTCAACTTGAGCAGAAAATTTGCATTAAGTGTTGTCATGCAAGCCAATCACCGAAGAAATTATTGACACGTCTGGTTGTATCAGAAAATGGAGGAAAGCATTACATGATGATTTTATTGATGAGTGACATGAGAAACATCGCGCGAGTAATCTAGAGCGATAAACACGATGAGAATATTCGCTTTGCGTTTGGTGTGCACACTCCATTATGCAAATTTAATTATTTGCATGAATAGATTACATACAAAGTCAATGCAAAGACGCGAGTAGATGTAAATTTGTGCCGGTCATGTGAAGTGGGCAACGCGTCTTGTGCGCAAGTTACAAAATTACAACTCAAAAGAATGTATTTGACATATCCGGTTGTATCAGAAAACACGACGATTTTATTTGCACGAGTTACACGAAAAACATCCCTCGAGTAATTTAGAGAGATAACGCAATGAGAATATTCGCTTTAAAACGGAAAATTACCCCATGATTTAACGTACTCCCCCTTAATATAGGTGTATATGACTTTCAGAGTTATATTATATTATTATACTATTATGTCATGGCTCTTCCAAGCTTTATAATGGCAGTGAATGGCTGTTAAAATTTTGTGCACACATCATAAGATGTTTATTCTTATCTTCATTTTCCAGTACAAGAGAAAATCCCACCTAAGGTTCACTGCAAATACCTCAATGATTAACAGAGTAATTGTTTTTTCTTTTTCCATCAGCAATAACTGCGAGCAAGATGCAGTAATCATTTCCATCATTAACGCCTTTACCTCGATCTACGCTGCCACTGTCATCTACAGCATCATTGGTTTCAGAGCTACAGAGAGATTTGATGACTGTATAAGTGGGTGAGTGTTTGGCAGTGTCACAATATTATCATCTGACCTGCCTTAGGAAAAAGTGATTCATGACAATTCCACAGATAAGGATATTTGAAAGGGCATCTTATCAAAAGATTATTTTGGTATCACTTGGCACTGTGGTTTTATGTCATGTTTAATGCAAAAGTTAATACAATACTTTACAGCATTTGTTAATCTTATGTTATTTCCACATAAACAAATGTTACATTTTAACATGAAGGGTTTATAAATGAATAATAACAAATTACCTAATATATATTTTTAATATTATTTCATAGTAATATTTCTTAAAGATTTATACATTTATAAATATTTATAAATATAAATTAGCCATTAACTATTGTTAAAAAATTAAAATAGTGTTACATTTAAACTCCATTCTGACGCACTTATCTTAACTTTGTTCTAGGAACATCTTGACTCTTCTGAACACATTTGATCTGCCAGATGGAAACATCACTGAGAGCAACTATCAAGAGGTTCTTCACAGTCTTAATACTACAAGCCCTGATATCATCAGCAGCCTCGCTCTCAAGACCTGTGATCTAAACAGCTTCCTCAGTGAGGTACAGTAGAGGGATGGGTGATACCATTTTTTAAATTCCAATTACAGGTTCTTCCAAATCCAACCTATTGGTGCAAATATTTATGATTCTAAAATTAGGGGTACATTTGAAGAGTTCAGATGCAAAAGCCTCTAAATCCATCTTTACGTCTTTCTTTAAAAAATGCATGTAGCCTTCTAAGTACCAGTATTTCCGGTTGGGCTGAGGCTGGGATTTTAGCGAGTTTGAAGTAAAAGTATTTGAAGGACGTATAATATGTGTCGAGAGCATTCACTCAGTATCATTATCTCATGTTTGACCGAAATGGCTTTTAGGGGGTTTTGCATCTGAACTCTTCATTTAGAATTTGACAGTGTGAAGAAAAACGTTTTCCTGTTTCCCAAAAACCCAAACATGACCTTACATAACTGCTTTGAAACAATCTATATTGTATAAAGTGCTATATAAATAAAGGTGATCTGTAGAAATACGTGCATAAAATACCATCTATGTTTGCTACTGTCCACCATGTTACCTTTACTGGGTAACACATTTTTAATGTTTTGGGCCTATACTCAACATGGAAGCCTAGAACTGCTGAGCGTATGGTATGTTTAGAGATATATTTTCATAAACAAAACATAAGTTTTAGTTAAACTGTCTTGTTAAAATTTGCAGCAATAATACTTATGTAACACTGCTGACAGTCAATTAATCCACTCTTGACACAGGTTTGCTAGTTTAACCAATATTAGAAGAAAAAAAGAGAAAACATAACATCTAGAGTTTCATCCATAGTCATACTGTGCAAATTATGTTCTAGTTGGTTTATATTATTATATTATATTTTTGAAGCGCACACCCAAATGTCTTGATAACCTAATCTAACTGAAGGCAAAACTATGAAATTAGTTTATATTTGATGTAATTTTCATGCTTAAATGCAGAGTAGAATGAGCGACTTTACAAAATCGGACAGCTGAATACCAGGGTTGTATGTGATATGAACACCATTTTTGAACATACTGCCTTTTTTTTAATGTATAGTAGTGTGAGTGGGAAAAATATAATTGTGTACTAGAAAATTAAGCATCGGGGCTTTATGTTGAAGAAAATATGTTTAACGGACATGAGTTGTACCCACAATTATAGAATGACCCACATGTCTAAAAGTACTCTGACGATGACAGTGATGTTAAAATAAAAATAACAAAATGTGCTTTATTTTATTCTTTTCTAATTGTTATTACAATATCAGGAGACTTTTATATTAGCAGCAGTTAGAGATCCATCCGTGATGGATATATAGGTCCGGGTCGCTAAAGACCCGATTATGTAATAACCATGCATTCAAGTGTTAATGCAGCATTGAGGGACTGAAATAAACCAGTAATTTCACACTTTCACAGGGTGTAGAAGGAACAGGTCTGGCCTTCATTGTGTTCACTGAGGCAATCACCAAGATGCCGCTGTCTCCGCTCTGGTCCGTTTTGTTCTTCATCATGCTCTTCTGTCTCGGCCTGTCCTCCATGTTTGGCAACATTGAGGGTGTTCTAGTTCCCCTGCAGGACCTGAAGGTCTTTCCCAAAAGCTGGCCTAAGGAGCTCATTTCAGGTATAAAGTAGACTTACTTTGTGACTATCATAATGTAAAGAATTTGTGCAGATTTTACATACCTCCATCCAAGTGATGATATAGTTTCATAAGTATTTCAAATTTCTGACTCCATTGTGCACAACAGGGATAACGTGCCTGGTGTGCTGCCTGGTTGGGCTGATATTTGTACAGGGCTCAGGGAACTACTGGCTAGCCTTGTTTGATACCTTTGCTGGCTCGATTCCTCTCCTCGTCATTGCTTTCTCTGAGATGATTGGAGTTGTGTATGTCTATGGGATAGACAGGTAGGTTGGAGCCTATGTTTAGCAGGAGAAGTTCACATCCAGAACAGAAATGTACAGATAATGTGCTCACCCCGTTGTCATCTAAGACGTTCATGCCTTTCTTTCTGCCGTCGCAAAGAAATTATGTTTTTTGAGGAAAACATTTCAGGAATTATCTCCATATAGTACACTTCTATGGTGCCTGTGAGTTTGAACATCCAAAATGCAGTTTAAATGCAGTTTCAAAGGGCTCTAAACAATTCCAGCCGAGGACCGAGGAATAAGAGACTAAATGCTCGTCTTGTCTAGCTCTGCAATGCGCAAGCATACTCTGTAATCCGGGTCAATACAGTTAGGGTAGGTATAAAAACGCATGCGTATGTATGGCAGAGCTAGACAAGACAAGCATTTGAGGTTAAAAAATAATATATATATATATATATATATATTTTTTTTTTAGAATATGACAGACCATTTCGCTAGATAAGACCCTTCTTCCTCGGCTGGGATCGTTTAGAGCCCTTTGAAGCTGCATTTACACTGCATTTTGGACGTTCAAACTTGCGGGCACCATAGAAGTCCACTATATGGAGATAATTCCTGAAATGTTTGCCTCAAATAACATCATTTCTTTATGACTGAAAAAAAGAAAGGCATGAAAATCTCAGATGACAACGGGGTGAGTGCATTATCTGTAAATTTTTTGTTCTGGGAGTGGATTTCACCTTTAAATGGTATCTAAAGAAATAGTTCAAGATGTAGATGAGTTTGTTTCTTCATTAGAAACAGATTTGGAGAAATTTAGCATTACATCACTTGCTCACCAAAACAGGATTCATATTTATAAACAGCATTTTGCTTCACAAGACATTAATCGATGGACTGGAGTCATGTGGATTACTTGTGATTTATTGCAATGTTTTTATCAGGTGTTTCAGCTCTAATTCTGACGGTACCCATTCACTGCAGAGTATCTATTAGTGAGCAAGTGATGTAATGCTACATTTCTCTAAATCTGTTATGATGAAAAAAAACAAACTCCTCTACATCTTGAATTGCCTGAGAGTAAATTTTTAGATTTTCATTTTTTGTTGAGCTGTACTTTGGAAGAGATTGTTCAGCCAAAAATGAAAATCATCCCATGATTTACTCACCCTCAACCCATCGTAGGCGTATATGACTTTCTCCTTTAAGACGAATACAATCAGAGTTATATTAATAAATGTCCTGGCTCTTCCAAGCTTTATAATGGCAGTGAATGGCTGTTGAAATTTTAAAGTCAGATAAAGTGCATGCATCCATCATAAAAAGTGCTCCACAAGGCTCTGGGGGGGTTGATAAAGATCTTCTGAATTTAATGTGTTTGTGTAAGGAAAATATCCGTATAAAACTTTAAAACTTTATAAACCGTAATCTCTAGCTTCTCATACACACATTCTCGAGAGAGTGGCATTCCAGCTTATGACATAGGACTTAGGTGAACGTGGAAGCACAATGGACAGAAAGCCAAAAAAAAAAAAAAAAACGTCATAAATTAGAAAAACAAAACAAGGATTTGTACAGAAAAACACCACTCTCTCGTGAACGCGTACAACAGTTAGTGGAAGCTAGATATTGCGATTCATGAAGTTATAAATATGAAACTTTTTCTCACACAAACATATCAGTTCACTTCAGAAGGCCTTTATTAACCCTTTTGAGCCATGTGGAGTACTTTTATGATTGATGGTCGCACTTAATTTTTCTTTAAAATCTCACCACCCATTACTGCCATTATAACGCTTGGAGGAGCTAGAACATTTCTAAATTTAACTCTGATTGTAATCTTTTAAAATAAGTAAGTAAAAACACCTAGGATGGCTTGAGGGTGAGGAAATAATATGGTATTTTCATTTTTCGGTGAACTATCCTTTTAACTCTTACAAAACAAGTATGATTATGATTGGTTATAGGCCATAGATGGGCTAAAGAGGATAAACTGATTCAAGTAGAACAGTTTAATCATGTATCAGCAGTTCATGGTTGTTTTCACAGTAACTAGACAATGCGTTTGATTTTACTGGTTAGATAAAGCCTTTGATTTAATTATGTTACGTATTGTTATGAACAGGTTCAATGAAGACCTGATATTTATGATTGGACACAAACCTAACATCTTCTGGCAGGCCACATGGAGATTCATTAGTCCCCTCATCATGTTAGGCATCTTCATCTTCTACTTCTCCACCACAGTGACTAAGGAAATCTTCTACATTGCCTGGGATCCTGAATCGGTGATCTACAAGTTTAATCAGTTGTTTAACATAAACTGATTCTTGTTACCATAACTCATTTGGAATTAATTAAATGATGTTCTCATTTATAGGAAAACTTCCCAACTCTTGAGAAGAAGCCATATCCATCATGGATATATTTAATAATCTTTTTCCTGGCTGGGATCCCTAGTTTGGCTGTACCCGGCACTGCTGTTTTCAGAGCCATACGGGAATACTGCTGCAAGAAACATCCCAGCGCCTCAATCAAAGAAATCAATTCTGTATCTTATAAAGTTCATATGCAGGATGAAGAACTAAAGACACAAAAGTCAGAGAAATCAGATCAAAAGTTCTACACATGAGATCCAATTTAAAGCTCTGGCTGACACGTACATTCAAAGGTTAAATGCGTTTTCCAGAATTGCTGGAATATTGTTATTATTATTTGACATTGTCCTTAAAGGGTTATTCCACCCCTTGAAAATGAACATTTTGTCATTAATAACTTACCCCTATGTCGTTCCAAACCCGTAAAAGCTTTGTTCGTATTTGGAACACAATTCAAAATATATTGAATGAAAACCGGGAGGTATGAAACTGTCCCATTGACTGTCGAGACCCAAAAAAGTATGAAAGACGCCATATCGGAATTCCCGTAATTACGAGATTCCAACTTGTAAAAAGCGTTCACGTCGTCGTAGAACTCGTAATTACAACTTGTGAACTGGGAGTCTTCTGAGAGCTACGACTTGTACCACATGACCGCTATACCACCTGACCAACGTAGGTTCTGTTTAGGGTTGATAGTGTTGTCATACAAAAACATAATTCAGAGTCTGAGGACGTGAACAGCTCCGAGTAGAACGTCACTTGTTGTCATCTCGAAATTACGGTAATTACGATATGGCGTGAACGCAGCATATGCAACAGCTTCCGGAACGGCTACGATGACCGGAAGTATGCTGTTACACCGCCGTAGCCGAGAACGTAAAAATCATTAAGCAACCGTAAACAAGGCGGCGCAAAGTGGCATTCATTTAATTAAATACAAATTATGGATTATGAGGACGATGTGTTGGTAATACTTACATTTTTCGTTTCACATCATCTCTAGTTTCAGTGCTTCCTGAGATGTTGTTGCTAACAGCAGATATATGTTTGTACAAATAAAAAAATCGTTAAAATTAGCTTAGGTTTAAAACATATCGACACAGATTAAATGAAAGACTAATGGTAATATACTGATGGAGTTACAGTGGAATAAACTATAAAACATAACATTTATCTACCTAATCTGTCGCGTTGTAAAGACTACGGCAATCCAGCTGTTCTCCCGCAGTAGACGGCTACAGTAGAACGTCAAGCACCAGCAGTCGTGAACGCGCAAGGGTAATGCAGATAAGACGAATTGTTGAATAAAGTCGTTATCTTTATTTTCTTTGCATACAAAAAGTTCTCTCGTCGCTTCATAAAATTCAGATTGAACGACTGATGGAAGACTATTTTGACGATGCTTCTTACTTTTTGGGGTCTTGACAGTGGTATTTACCTGACAGTCAAAATCCGAAGTTTTTATGGGTTTGGAACGACATGGGGATAAGTGATTAATGACAAAATGAATGAATGAATTAATGAATTAATTTCAAAGTAACCCTTTAAAAATATACCTCTATTAGCCAAAATGTCATAGTGGATCCAGCTTTACTGGCAGTGTATGGATAAATTAAGATTTTAAATAGGATCTGCTGAAATGTATATATATATATATATATATATATAAAATATTAAATTGCTCAATATGTTAGTGAAATATAATTGTGAGTAATATAAGAGAAAATAATAAGAGAATTCTGTGTCGTATTTGGTAATGGCATATGGCAGAGGCTTGTTTTTAATTTATAGAAAAATGTATTTATTTTTGTAACTAATAATGGCATTTAATTATGAATTATGACTGAACTGTATTTTTTAAGATTTGATCTACACATTTATTTTTGGTGGTCAAAAGGCAAGCTATAAGTTCCCTTTTTCATGAAACATCTGAGTCAATAAATCCACTTGTTATTTATAAATTGAGATGAATGTTCTTCTTTTGTCCATCAATAAAGAAAGACTATAACACAAACACACATATACAGACACACAAAAAATATTAAAATTACTGAAGAATTTATTGTCCATAGGCCTGTCAAACGATTAATCACATACAAAATAAACGTTTGAGTTTGCCTAATAAATGTGTGTGTACTGTGTGTAATTATTACGTATATAAATACACACATTCATGTATATATTTAAGAAATATTTACAAGTATATGTATTTATTATAATTTTATATAATTTATAATATAAATAAAAATATTGTGTACTTATTAGTCTTAAATATATATACACTAATTTGTATTTGCACATACATAATAATTACACACAGTACACACACATTTATTAGGCAAACTCAAACTTTTATTTTGTTTGCGATTAATCTAATCTAATATAATATAGACATATAGCAAAATTTGTGAAAACTGTAATTGATTTGATTAGGAATGTACACTTTGGACTTTTAATTTGTATTGTTATCTGAAGTGTGGTGGTGAGATTCATAGATAATTCATTAAATGTTCATTATATAGAAGTTAATCAAAGGGTTCAAGGTGCTGCATGCAAACATCTTGAATTGACTGGATGCCCATTATATAATAAACATTTGAACACATTGTGTTTGACAGCCATAAAACGTTTTGATATAATAATAATAGATAACAAACATATCTAAATGTAAACATCACTATGCTAAATAAGTATGTCGAGAGTTTTATTACTATATGAGCATGTGTGAGATTTGAGTGACAGGGTGGTCTTTTTTTTTGTGGTGTGGGGGGTGAACGGTGACATTGTCCCCCCTTTGCTGTCACGTGCTGTGGAATATGCTGGCTGCCTTTGTCAGCCTGTGACTCGTTCTGCTTTTCTGGCAGTTTCATACAATGGTGCCCTCATGCACTGTGATGTTATCAAGCCCCTCACAGTACGAATGCTGGAATTTAGGCCTGCATGGAAGCATCCTTACCTGGGACACATGGATAGCACAACCTTGAGACACAGCAAGCGCTCGTAGCGAGGAGGACTCAAAGGAGGAGCCAAATATCAGGTGATTTTTGTCTTTTTTTGGCTTTAGTATTTGAATATTGTGTGTACAGTAGAGTCTGAAAGGCTGAGGTAACACTGAAAGTCTGGAAATTCAAATGTATTTCAAAACTGATCAACAGAGAATTAAAACCCTAACTAAGAAATGTTACGGGGCAAAATGATGATTTGTATTTGTAACACTTGTCACGTGATGCTCAGATGTTCTTGGTTTTGTTGAAGCTCAAGACGCTCTTTAACTCATTTTCAAAAGTGATCAACTTTTTTCTCAAATGTTGATAATATATAATGCCGTTCAAAAGTCTGGGAGCAGTAAGATTTTTTTATGTTTTGAAGTCTCTTATTTTTGTTTTATTTTTTTTTATACAGAACTTCATTCAGAACTTTATTACTTCATTTCTTCAAGTTCACAAAGTGTTTCAGAAATCATTCTAATATGCTGATTTATTATCAGTGTTGAAAACAGTTGCGCTGCTTAATATTTTTTTGGAACCTGTGATACTTTATTCAGGATTTTTTGTTAAATAAAAAAATTAAAAAGAACAGCATTTATTCAAAATAAAAATATTTTCTAACAATATAAGTCTTTACTATCACTTTTTATCAACTGAACACATCCTTGCTGAATAAAATTAATTTCTTTAAAGAAAGAAAGAAAGAAAAAATGTACTGAATTTAAACTTTTGAACGGTAGAGTATATTGGTACAAACGTTTTCTATTTTAAATAAATATCGTTCATTTTAACGTTTTATTCATCAGGAATCCTGAAAAAAGTATCACAGGTTCCAAAATAAATAAATAAATAAATAAATAAACATAAATCAGCATATTAGAATAATTTCTGAATGACCATGTGACACTGAAGACTGGAGTAATGATGCTTAAAATTCAGCTTTGCATCACAGCAATAAATTATATTTTAAAGTATATTAAAACAGAACACCACTATTTTAAACTGCAATAATATTTTACAATATTACTGTTTTTTCTGTGTTTTTAATCAAATAAATGCAGCCTTGATAAGCAGAGAAGTCTTCTCTAAAAAATATTAAAAATCTTACTGATCCCAAACATTTGAACGGCAGTGTATATTGTAAACAAAAAAAAATCATTTTCAATACTAGTCTTTGACTATAAAACATCAAAGTACATTTAAGTAATACAATCATTAATTTTTTTATATCTCATTTATTTGTTGTTCATTTAATTACATACACTACTGTTCAAAAGTTTTGGATCAGTAGGATTCTTGGAAATAAATAACTAGATATATTCAGCAAGGATGCATTAAATTGGTCAAAAATGACAGTAAAGACATTTATAATGTTCCAAAAGATTTCTATTTTAAATAAACACTTATTTTGAATATCCTATTTTCATCATTCACCAGGGAATCCTGAAAAAGTGTCATTACGCAAAGTTTTCAACATTAATAATAATTTAAATGGTTTCTTAAGCACCAAATCAGCATATTAGAATGATTTCTGAAGGATCATGAGACACTGCAGACTGGAGTAATGATGTTGAAAATTCAGCTGTGCATCACAGGAATACATTACATTTTAAGATATATTCAAATATTTTATATATAAATAAATACATTTTTTTCAATATTACAGTTTTTATTTAAACAATTGCAGCTAAAAAACATTACAGACCTCAAACTTTTAAATGGTAGTGTGTTATAATTGAAAAACATGCTAAATAACCAAATTCACGGCATTATGGTATTATGATAATGGTAACATTTTGTATTTAGTATTGTACTATGTACATAGTATTTATTAGATGTGATAGTTTGTGATAGTTGTGATTTGTCTCGTCACCAAGCTTGCATTTATTTAATCAAAAGTACAGCAAAGACAGTACAACTCTGAAATATTTTTACTATTTAAAATAACTGCTTTTTATATGAATATATTTTAAAATGTAATTTATTTCTTGTGAAAAAGCTGAATTTTTAGCATCATTACTCCAGTCACATGGTCCTACAGACATCATTCTAATACTCTGCTGCTCAAAAAACATATTATTACTATGTTGAAAACAGCTGAGTAGAAGTTTTTCAGGTTTCTCTTATAAATATAAAGTTCAAAAGAGCAGCATTTATCTGAAATAATAGTCTTTTTTAACATTATAAATGTCTTTATCATCACTTTATCAATTTAAAGCATCCTTGCTAAATAAAATCATTAATTTCTATAATTTATTTCCCACGTAAAAAAAAAATTATATATATATACTGACTTTCTATTCATCAAAGAATCCTGAAAAATAATGTACTCAACTGTTTTTAAATATTAGAATGATTTCTGAAGGATCATGTGACACTGAAATTTTGAAATATTATAAAATGTAAAATATATTCAAATAGAAAACAGTTATTGTAAATAGTAAAAATATTTCAACATTTTGCTGTACTTTGGATCAAACAAATGCAGGCTTGGTGAGCAGAAGAAACCTCTTTAAAAAACATTAAAAATCTTACTGTTCAAAAACTTTTGACTGGTAGAGTACATTTTACAGTTTTTTTTTTACATCTTTGTATATAGTAAGCTTCATTGTAGAGCATGACAACCATGCCAAAACAAACAAAAAAAAAAAACCTGTACCACTATCAAAAGTTTCTTTAGAATTTTACAACTTAGTTTATTTGTATTTTGAACGATTTACCCATTTGCCATCTATTGAGTTGATTTTAATACAGACATGCTGTTCACGCAGGATGTCTCTCAGAACAGAGGGAGCCCAGTGTGGTGGTGTTGCTGTGGAGTTTGACAATGATAATGACAGAGATTCACCTGTGATCAAAGCCAGGAATATATCACGTATGTTTCTTTGCTTAAATCAAAAGTATTCATACTGCTTTGTGTACACAGGTCAGGCTTACTACTTCAAAGGACTCCATATCTGTCATATTTCCAATTTAAAGGAGAACTCCACTTCCAGAACAACAATTTACAAATAATTTACTCAACCCCTTGTCATCCAAGATGTTCACGTGTTTCTGTCTTCAGTCGTAAAGAAATTATGGTTTTTGAGGAAAACATTTCAGCATTTTTCTCCATATAATGGATTTCATTGGTGCCCCGATTTTGAACTTCCAAAATGTAGTTTAAATGCAGCTTCAAAGGGCTCTAAATGATCCCAGCCAAGGGAAGAAGGGTCTTATCTAGCGAAACGATCACAAAAGCTTTTTAAACACAAAAGCTTGTGTAGCACAGGCTTTGGGATGCGCGTCCACGACACAAACGAATTGTCTGTGTACTCTGGCTCAAAAAGGTAGACTATGGCGAAAAATTCCATCTCATTTTCTCCTACAACTTCAGAACTGTCGGACATCTTTGTACCTTTTTGTTTGTAAACAGCATTTGACTTACTTGCACTTCTTTAGTCTTTGCGCGTTCACTTTGTAAACACTGGGTCTGTAGTTCCGCGTGACCTTTCGACGTAATTTCAATAGTATGTGAACGCTCCTCCCAGAGCCTGTGCTACATGAGCTTTTGTGCTTAAAAAGTAAACAAATTTGTATTTTCCGAAACAAATGACTGATTGTTTCGCTATATAAGACCCTTTTTCCTCGGCTGGGATCGTTTAGAGCCTTTTGAAGCTGCATTTAAACTACATTTTGGAAATTCAAAATCGGGGCACCAATGAAGTCCATTATATGAAGAAAAATCCAGAAATGTTTTCCTTAAAAACCATAATTTCTTCACGACTGAAGACAGAAAGACATGAACATCTTGGATGATAAGGGGGTGAGTAAATTATTTGTAAATTGTTGTTGTCAAAGTGGAGTTCTCCTTTAACTACACAGTCAATCTGCTTGACAGAATTTGCAAGGAACAGGTCACACAAATTCGAAAAGTCAATATTTAGTGGGCATTCTTAGTGATTTGATTTTATTTCATTATCGAGTTCTTGGGTTTACAGTTATGTGACTAAACTAAAATTCTTAGTCCCTATTCATCATAATTGTATGAAGTGACCAGCACAAATCTTCATAATTTTTTACTTTTGTGCTTCACAGGAAAACAAAACAAAACAACTTCACAGCGTAAATTTTCAAAGCAAGGCATATTATAGAATGTTTATAAAAACAATCATCTCTAATTTTAGAAGTTGCTTAGAATCTGCAGAGCCTGCTTGTTCTTGTTGTCTAGCTTTAAAGTCTATTATTCAAAAATCTGTCAAAACTCTTTATCTCATAGGATCAGCCCTCATCTACCTCAAGGGCCCCAAGTTCCTCATCTATGTGAGTGGAGCGTTATCTATGTGGGTAAGGAGCTGCTTTCGTATCTGCCATGCTGGCAGTCAGTAAGCAGGGCATGATTTCTGGCACATTATTACAGGTTTTTTCAATTTTACTTTGAAGACCACACAAGAGATGTGAATTGTGATATGTCAAGTGTGATATCTCGAGCCGATCTTCTCTTTTCGCGTGCCAGGGTGATCGCATGTGGCATTTCGCCATCTCTGTCTTTCTAATTGAGCTGTATGGGCATAACCTGCTGTTAACTGGCATCTTTGGACTGGTGGTGGCCGGATCCGTGCTCTTATTAGGAGCTTTGATTGGAGACTGGGTTGACCGCAACCCAAGAAACAAAGGTGAACAATGTATTATGTGGTGAATTTATGGTTTAAAAAAAAAGAGAGATATGTCAAGTCTGTTTTTTTATTTTCTTCTCTATCCATCCCAACAGTGGCCCACGCATCCCTGTTCATTCAGAATATCTCAGTGACTATCTGCAGCATTGTGCTCATGTTGGTGTTCTCGTACAAAAAGTGGATTGAGGAAATCTGGGATGGGTGGCTAACTGTAAGTGCCTCTTACATTGTTTGTACCCTTAAAATGTGTCATTACTATGCCCATTCAGAACACAATCATGTGTTCAGACTAGCATTGTGTGCCTTCTGTCTCTGGCTAGTCATCGATGATCATAAGCATTCCTGCTGTTATGACATAGCATAGTAACTTATTGCATCACACAACTCACACAAGGTGGTTTGTTATACGGTGGTGATCGTCCTGGCAGATGTGGCGAACCTCGCCAGCACAGCTCTCACCATTGCCATCCAGAGGGATTGGATAGTGGTGATCACAGGCTACAACCGTGGTCATCTCGCAGGTAATTCTATTAGCATAATGCTAATCTGTGAATTGGAAATCATATATAGATGTTTTAAAATTATTATCCATTAGATATATTACTTGCAAATAAACATGTACTGTATCCTCTCTACAAAGACAGCAATTCCACATGGTGCACGAAAAAAAACACTCCACACTGAACTGATTTCAGCAGAGTTTGATGTTAACATGTTGCTAAGTACAATGATGTAATAAGCCTACAACTACAGTGCCCATACAAATATTCTGTAAAAATATTTTGAGTTTTGATTACCTCCTGATGCAGGAATGAATGCGACAATGAGGCGGATCGATCAGGTGACCAACATCCTGGCTCCACTGGCGGTAGGTCAGGTAATGACCCTGGCCTCTAATGTGGTTGGCTGTGGCTTCATCTTAGGATGGAATCTGGTGTCCCTCCTCGTAGAGTTCATCTTCCTCTCCAGAGTCTACCGGATCGTACCAGCGCTGTCCGTTAAACCACCAGCTATGGAACATCAAAGCTATTTAGAGAAGAAAAGAGAAAGAAAACGCTTACAAGGTAATAAAAGATTCAAACCTTTATTTCTCTGTCGAAATAATCAGATGTATAATCGCTAGACCCATGTTTGAAATATAATGTATATTCAGAGTTGCACTCAGTAGTTTGGTTTATATTTTTTAGTCGATATTGCATATATTGCCTTATACTGACACCTGATGGCATGGATATAGCATATTACAGATGTTTTCAGTGACCAATTCCTTTTTAGAAATATGTATTCACTATTCAGAACTGCTGATATTCATATAACTGAAATATTTAACAAAAAAAGGAAAAGACAAACTTTAAATGTGGTATTGACAAACTCCTGTATTAATTTAAAAAAAACACACGGTTTAAAAGCCTAAAATTTGAAGGTTTATAGACATTATGGACAGAATAAACAACAAAACAACAGACAGAATGATAGATAGAATGACAGAATGATAAAACATTAGAACAATAGAATGATAAATAAAACTATGGATAGATGGACAGAGATGAATGATAGAATGAACGAACGAACAATAGATAGACAGTTAGGTAGATAGATACCTAGAATGACAAGACAACAAACGACTGATAGCTAAATGAACGAACAAATGAACATTAGATGATAGATAGATAGATAGATAGATAGATAGATAGAAAGAAAGAATGAACGAGACAACAACCAATAGATAGCTAAATGAACGAACAAATGAACATTAGATAGATAGATAGATAGATATCTAAATGGAATCATACAACAAACGACAGATAGCTAAATGAATGAACAAATGAACGTTAGATAGATAGATAGATAAGCGAACGAGCGATAGAACAAACGATAGAATAAACAAAAAACAATCTAACAGATAGAACAAACAATGATAGACGAACGAACGAACGAACGAACGAACGATAGATAGATGGACAGACAGATAGATAGAAAGATGATAAGCAAACAAACACTAGAACGAATGACAGAATGAACGAACAAACGAAAACTATAGACAGACAAACAGAGAGATAGATACATTTCAAATTCACAATCTATCTTCATTTGTTCAGGCAGGAACTCAGCATGTCCATCTGCTACCATCTCAGAGGAAAGCACCAGCTTACATTTACCCGAAATAAGCCGAATACCAGTGTGCCTTCATCGGCTGCGTGGGCTCCTCAGCACCTGTCGGGAAGGATGGAGGGCGTATTACAGACAGCCTGTTTTCCTTGCCGGCCTGGGCCTGGCCTTCCTTTACACCACAGTACTGGGCTTTGACTGCATCACCACCGGCTACGCCTACACCCAGGGCATTAGCGGCTCACTGCTCAGCATTCTGATGGGTGTGTCAGCTGTGGCTGGGCTTTTAGGTACTGTCCTTTTCACAAAGCTACGGAGAGCATGTGGCCTGGTCAACACTGGGGTCATTTCCAGCGCTCTGCACCTAGTTTGCCTGTTGCTTTGTTTGTGCTCTGTGTTTGCCCCCGGTAGCCCCATGGACCTCAGTGTGCTAAATATGGGGAATGCGTCAGATGTGGGTGGGATGACCGGAGGTCACCAGAGGCACGGATACCCACTGCGTGGAAGCAGCAACCAGCCTCTGCTACCAGACCGTTCCTCCATTCACTGGACCAATAACACTGTGCTGTTTGAAAACGCACCAGCAGGGACTGAACCAGAGTCTTATGTCTCCATCATCCTGCTGTTCCTTGGAGTCATTACAGCTAGAGTTGGTGAGTAGATGACTGTTTGCCCTTAAAAATAAAAAAAAAAGTCTTCAGTGTCACGTGTTTCTTCAGAAATCATTCTAATATGGTGATTTGCTACTCAGGAAACATTTCTTCTTTTTGTAAAGCATTCTTTGGTCAATACATTCAAATATAAGTAAATAGAAATTAAACTTGAAGATAAATGAATATCTTTTGTAACATATATTTACTGTTACATTTGATAAATTTAATGTGCCCTTAGATAGTATACATATAATAAATTATTTTCCAGCTCCATTCTGAGAAAATAGATCCTCTGCACAGAGGAGAGATTGTTTTTTTCCCACTTGACCCAAGGACCCAACTGGCTGAGGTGACTGCACACCAGGTCCCTGTGTTTGCACAACTGATCTCATAACTGTGTCAGCATGAGCCAGTCGCCGTGTTCTCTCATGGGAAAAAGGGCCACCTCCTCGACTTTTGTGAAGATGCAGGGAGACAGGGACAGCCCGAAGGGCAGGACCTTGTACTGATATGCTCCTCATGGGAAAAAGGGCCACCTCCTCGACTTTTGTGAAGATGCAGGGAGACAGGGACAGCCCGAAGGGCAGGACCTTGTACTGATATGCTCGGCCCTCGAACGCAAAGCGCAGGAATGGCCTCTGTCGACAGAGAATCGAGACGTGAAAGTATACGACCTTCAGGTTGATCGCTGTATCTTGGGGACCGATGCATTTTAAAATGCATTTCTGTGTTAACATTTTGAACGGGATCTTGTGAAGGACTTGGTTCAAAACTCACAGATCCAAGATTTGGCCATAACCCACTGCCTTTCTTGAGTACAATGAAGCAGAGGCTGTAGAACCCTGTCTTCATATCAGCTGGAGGGACGGACTCAAAACAGTCCTTTGCCAGTAGGACTGTGGTTTCCGCACACAACACTGAGCTGAATTGCATAGCCGAGCCTGACTGTCTGAAGGAGCTAGCGAGATGGGCTGAGGAGTGCTAGCCAGCCTCTCAGGGTGTGCTCCCACTTGTAGTTTGGTTCATTTGGTCTGAACCAAAAAGGAAAATGATACATTTGGTCCTGGTCTGCTTAGCGTTCACATAGTGATACGTTCACAACGTGAATGGTCAGGTTGAATGACGCATATTTTGGAACTCACCAAACACTCCAAACAAAATGGAAAGGTGCATTCGACTTAAAGTCACACCCTCAGAGACCATGCAAACAGGACCAAAGGAACCACAGACGTACCCACAGTGGGGCAGTGAGGTGGAATGCAGGGACCTGGCTCAGGGGCAGCCCAAAGCAGGGTCTGGGTGTCCGGTGCAACACTTACCAGGTTCCACAGTAGGGCAGAGGGTGTGTGAGAAGGACTGGTTGCGTTCTCGAACTGCTCACTGCTGCCTGTTGGCAATAGAAGAGGATAAGAGTGGTACAGTGCCGTGCCCTCTTGGAACTCAGAGATAGAGAATACTGCTCTTTAAAAATTTGGGTAAACAGAATGAAAGAAGGTGAGGGTAGAGGAGACACTATGTCTGTTTCTGGGATCTCCTCATGCACCTCCGGGAAGAATGGGAATGGGGTGGGACGCTGAAGCCTCCCCGAGAAACCAATCATCTCATCCAACCTTGAGGGTTCAGGACATTATGGATGTTTCCACTCGAACCTGACCCTCCTGGCGGCCCTGGCAAAAATCATCTCTGGGTGTGTTTCTGACAGCGATACTGTTCCTGAGGGAAACAACACATTGTCATCCCTGGAGAGAGTGGGCTCACCCTCCTCTGGCAGCAATTGACATCTGTTCATCAGGGGGAGCACCGAAGGATATGGCTGGTACACTTTATTTAGAAGGTCCAGTGCATTCTCTGGGCAACTCAATTGGCTATGGAGCGTTAAAGGAGTGAGGGGCCCTGGGAGGTTGGTTCCTCGGAGGGGAAGCCCTCAGAGCACTGTAACCTTCCCCCAGCTTTTCCCAGAAAAACTGTCTCTTTTTAGAAACACTATAATACTAGTTCAATCTTCGTAAAGATTGAAAAAATTAACGCTGCTCGGCTCCGAAGAAAAAAGCTAATTATGCGTTGCACCTACTGCCATATTTATTTATACCCACGCAGGGTGCAGCAGTGAGATGCAAATATCACATACCAATGTACACTGGCTCGTTTAGTTTACACTAGTAGATTGTTGTCTCCAGCGGGATTCCCAATTCGTCGGTCACCAACATGACTTAAACTGTCTCATTGCGTATTAACATTTGTAAACTTTTCTCTGCAAAACAAAGTCATGTTTATGGAAACGTGTGTTTTGGTCTTAAAATTCTGACTTTTTTTCACAGTTCTGAGAAATGTGAGATAAAGACACTTGCAAGATACTTAAGATACTTGTAATTGCAAGATATAAACTTGCAGTGCTGAGAAGAAAAGTCCAAATTGTGAGATATAAACTTTTGGATTGTGAGGAAAAAAAAAAAAAACTGAATTGTGATACACATTTTTTTTTCTGAAAATTATATCTCGCAATTCTGACTTTTTCCTTATAAAACAGTACAATCAGTCTCTTAAAGTATGAGATAGTTTGAACTTTTTATGACAAGACAAGATCAGTTCTGGTTCTATAATCTCATGTGGTCTGACTCAGTGTCTTATTTTATAACTCGTGATATCACCATTTTGTGTTACCTAAAATAATATATAAGGTGTTGTTGTTTTCCAGGTCTCTGGTCTTTTGACCTGACCGTGACTCAAATCTTGCAGGAAACCATATGTGAATCAGAGCGTGGGGTGGTGAATGGAGTCCAGAGCTCTATGAACTACCTGATGGATCTGCTGCACTTCCTCATGGTCATCTCAGCACCCCAGCCACAACACTTCGGCATCCTTGTCATCATCTCCATCCTATTCATTTTCACAGGACACACCATGTACTTCCTGTATGCCAGAAAAGTCAAGAGGAAACCACGTACAAACACATAAACAACACAAATTACTCTTGTATTGCATGTCAATTCCTGTGCCGTGTTAATCCAGCTCAGTATATTGAAAAAAGCTGTTGCCGTGATCTCTTTGGAAGAAAAAAAAAGGTTTTGGCAGCAGCACAGTACTCAGGTGAACATAATCAGGAAACAGCGCCTCCTGTTGACAGACATAAGAAACAACATCACTCTTAACTTGGAGACCCAAGCTTTCCTGAAAGTTAATAAGTATCTTAAAACGCAGACTATTACAACAAAAACTTAACTGAACATAGCTGACACAACATGTTTTCATGGATTATTAGCCAAGTAAACACCTTTTTTGTAAATCTTCTCACATTTGCCAGCTAAACAGAAACAGCATGCTGCCACCAGTTTTTAATAAAATGCCAGTAAACGTCTTTTTTTCATGATTACTTAGTAATTTTGAAAATTGGTACTCAGCACATAAATCTCGTCCAACACACAGAAGCTGCTTTTTACAGCATATAAGGGGAATAGCTCTTTTATTATTTGTGCTTTTGACTGACTGATTAATCTTTTAGTTTTATCCCTAACTTTACAAGTGAAAAATTAGTGAGTTTTACAAGACTCTGGACTTTAATGTATCTGTTCCCCGTTTATATAAATATCATGTCAAGGTCTTTTAACTGACTACTTTAACTGAGTTCACAGTGGATGAAGACAGAATCTTATACCTCAGCACTTAACTGTTATGTTCTGAACTCTAGCTTGAACTTATTTGTTGATGGTAACAGAAGTAATGGTTAACATATACGTACAGTACAGTACTTTAGACTGCATTGCATCTGTTTCAGTTGTGTTAATAATATATTTTATGGATTATGAAACGCATTTAATTTCACAGATTATTTTTACTGCTGATGTGTTATGTTAAATGTTGTTTGAGGACCCTTTAAGTGTCAGACAATTCAATGACAACCAATAAAACTAAAAAAATATATCTATCTATCTATCTGTCTGTCTGTCTGTGTGTGTGTGTGTGTGTGTGAGAGAGAGACAATGAATGACATCTATAATGAACATGTTTTCAGTGTCTTTTTTATTTAACGTGAGATATATGTTTATTGACAGGAATTCAAAAAATACATTACTAAGAAATATACTTTAACATACATTTTAACATAAATCCTAGATGCTGGAAGAAAAAAATAAATCAAATACCTAAATAAGCCTATTGGGAAGGTTTGTAATTCTGGTCTTTGGCCACCAGATGCTACTAAAGACTACAAACAAGAAGATGCATATTCATTATGATTAAATGCCATTGATCTATATTTACTACATAGTCCATTACTAAAAATGACACCTTTTGCCTTACACTTGCCTATGCAAAATTAGAGGTTAAAACAACTTTTTGGCAACATTAAAAGTGGCAGCCTCATTATACAGAAATGACTAAGTTTGATTTTATCAATTCTCAATAATTCAAAACCTCCAAAGAATAATGTTTTAAGTACAAATAATGTTGAAACTGTTAATGTATCTTGTTTTACCAAATTTGCAAATTCAGAGTGGGACTGGAAAAAAAAAAAAATCAGACCCTAACCCTGACGATTAGTTTTGGTGACTTTTTCCATGTGTGTATTGTGTCAACAAACAGCCTCATCTGAGTTATTTAAAGGCACACTCCACTTTTTAAAAAAAAAGTTTTCCAACTCCCCTAGAGTTAAACAGTTGAGTTTTACCGTTTTCAAATCCATTTAGCCGATCTCCAGGTCTGGCGGTAGCACTTTTAGCATAGCTTAGCATAGATCATTGAATCCGATTAGACTGTTAGCATCTCGCTTAAAAATTTTCGATATTTTTCCTATTTAAGACTTGACTCTTCTGTAGTTACACTGTGTACAAAGACGGACAAAAAATGAAAAGTTATGATTTTTTAGGTCGATATGGCTAGGAACTATACTCTTATTTTGGCGTAATAATCAAGGAACTTTGCTGCCGTACCATGGGTGCAGCAGGCACATTGATATTACGCAGCCGTCAACTCTGCTGGCTGCAACTCTGCATCTACACAAACTTAGTGCACACTTCAGGCACTGTGTAATATTATTGCGCCTGCTGCACCCATGGTACGGCAGCAAAGTTCTTTAATTATTACGCCGGAACGAGAGTATGGTTCCTAGTTATATCAGCCTAGAAAATCACAACTTTTCATTTTCCGTCAGTCTTAGCACATGCTGTAAGTACAGAAGAGTCAAGTTTTAAATAGCAAAAATATCATCATTATATATGGTCATTTTTGAGTGAGATGCTATCGGTCTAATCAGATTCAATGATCTATGCTAAACTAGGCTAAAAGTGCTACCGCCAGACCCAGAGATTGGCTGAATGGACTTGAAAATGGTAAAACTCAACTGTTTAACTCTAGGGGAGTTGAACAATGAGCCTATTTTCAAAAAAGTGGAGTGTTCCTTTAAGTGCATAGAAAACAAGGCATAAGAAAAGCATGGCATACTTACGTGATGCAGTACTAGAAGGTCAATGACAGTTAACATGGATTATGGACCAGTGGACAGGTATCACACAGTAAACTAGTACTTACCTCTACAAACCATTACTTACCTTCAGCAGATAATTAATAATACTGTGAGTATGAACAAGGCCAGTTTAAATTGATGCATATTATGATCTTTATTGTTTATTTTGAATGGAGACCAGAGCAGGACCAGGACAACTGAAGACAGGTAATATTTGACCGCTGGCTATGAAGATGGCAGTGGCAGGACAGGGAAGGACTCCAGTTGGGTCCATGACAGCAACCTATGGGCAGTGACAGTGACCTATGGCAGTAGAGGGAGCTCTATGACTATGGAACTACGGTGACCTGAGATAGGGATATCTGAGGCAGCTATGACACTAACATTTGGACTAGAGCGTTCTGAGACAACTAGAAGCAGGGAGCTCTGGGACCAAGGAGACCATGGGTATGGGTTTGGCAAGTTCCATAACAGGAACCTAAGGATGACTAGTGATAGGAGCATTGCTGTGCTCTGAAAATTGGGCAGTCTAAGTAATGGAGCTCTAGAACTTAGTCAATAATGAATACTGCTTTGACTAGGGCGATGACATAAACATGGGGAGGTGTGAGAGCCAGCTTTGAGATCAGAGACCAAGCTGTCCATGACAGTGGCAACCCTTGTGCCATTCCATGAACATCTGAGATGGCTGTAACAGGTAATCTTGGTTGGCTCTCACAGGAAACATTAGGGACAAAGACATAGGCACACCAAGACAAGGAGCCGGCTTTGGGTTCCGACTTTGGCTGGGGCCATAGCAGTTCCCTCAAGGGTAGCAACAGAAGGGAGCTAGGAAAGTTACTTTCACATAACTTTTATTGATGTCACTAAAGAGTACAGACCTGACACACTGAATGACACAAGCCCAGGAAGCCAGCTCCCAAGATAGGGAGCTGTGGTACAAGGTTGTGAAAGACAGGGGACTTTGGAACTGGCACTGGGGCAGGAAATCTTTGAGGCAAGATTCCTTATGCCCTAGAACTAGGGCTGCCTTGGGAACCAGCTATGACTAGGGCCAAACAGATTGAAACATCTTGGGATGTAAGGGAAGGACAGAGGCACTAGCTCTAATGAGGCTCAACCTCTTAGAATACATTGACAGAAACATGTTGGGGGCTAGGACATGGAGATCTGAGGTTAAGATGTTTTTCTCGCCTATTCAAAAGAACCTCTAGAGCAGGGGTGCCCAACCCTGTTCCTGGAGATCGACTTTCCTGCAGAGTTTAGTTCCAACCCTAATCAAACACACCTGTCTATAATTATCAAGTGCTCCCTGATATCCTAATTAGCTGGTTCAGGTGTGTTTGGTCAGGGTTGGAGCTCTGCAGGAAAGTCAATCTCCAGGACCAGGGTTGAGCACACCTGCTCTAGGGCCATGATAGGAAATTTGGAAGCTGGGGCCACAACTGAAAAGCCACACCAGGGGTCTGTTTCTTCACACTGTTTTCAGGTTCTCCAGGTCTGTGACCTAAAACAAAACAAAAATCAGATTTTCATAAATAATTCAGAAGAATGTTCCCTAAGCGAATGTCTATAGTCTTATAATTATAAGAAATCCCCAAAAAAGACTTTCAAATTCTTCATAAAACAAGTATGTTTTAGCTTATCTTAGGCTTAGTACCTTGAACCAGTCGTGGAGAAGAATCTCACTTAATCGAAGCCGCTGCTCTGGCTCTTGCTGAAGACAAGAACTAATCAACTGGCAGCATTCTGTGAAGAATGATGGAAAAAAGATAATTATCCTGAACTTCAGACTTGCTTTCTTTGATCATGTTATTCTAAAGCAGGGGTGCCCAAACTCAGTCCTGGAGGGCCCCTGTACTGGCGAGTTTATCTCCAACGCCAATTAAACACACCTGAACTAGCTAACCAAGCTCTTACTAGGCATACTAGAAATTTTCCGACAGATGTGTTGAGGTGAGTTGGAGCTAAACTCCGCAGGACACCGGCCTTCCAGGACCAAGTTTGGGCACCCCTGCTCTAAAGAATCTTTATACAATTTGTTTTCTTCATTGTCATGAAAAGCTCACCTTCTGACAAGCCAGCTTTGGAAAAGCTGTTTTCATTGATCTTGTTTAAGTCATCAGTGTTAGGATAATCCCCGCACACCAATGCGAACAAGAGAACACCAAGGGACCAGACTGTTGCTGGCTTCCCATTGAACTGGCCCTGCTCCTTATATTCCGGGGGGCAGTACTGATCAGTGCCTGGAGGAAGGAGATTTTAAAACATCTGTAAGTTGTATTTTTCCTAGGTGTCCATTAGCATGGGGTGCTACATGATTCACAACAATGGTTCCAATTTTATGGCTTGAGGGATAATACACACCAGCGAATATCTTGTAGGCTGATTTCTTAAGGAGGTCACCACACCCGAAGTCAATTAGCTTGACTTCATGGGTCTCCATGTTGATGAGGAGGTTTTCAAGTTTGATATCACCATGTAGAACGCCACGTCGGCAGCACATATAGGCAGCCTGCGTTGCCTGCTGCATGATGTCACGAGCTAAGGCTTCATCGATGCTGCCTCCGCAGAGTTCTGCAAAACCAAACAGGTCCTCACAGGGCGAGGGGCACTCCATCACCATAATATAATGGTCAGGCTGGTCCTGCCAGTCTAGCAGCTGGATTATTTCTGGAATGCTGGGGCCTCTGTTGGCCAGGATGAGCAGTGCAACCTCTAGTGGGAGGGGCTTGGGATAGCCCGGCTAGAGGAAATACATTTTTTTATGATGAGGACTTAGACTGGTATTTCAGAAAATAATGACAATGGCAGCTTGTCTATTAAAAAAATAGCTATGTTAATATGAGATGTTTTAAAGTGCATATACAAAGGAGAATATAGAGAGCACAGCCTACTTACGATACTGATGTATTCCACATTCTCTGTCTTTGTGACATATTTCACTGCTACCTAATAAAAAAAAACAATAAACAATAAACAGACTGTTTAAAAATTACAGTTGAGGTCAAAAGTTTACATACACCTTGCAGAATCTGCGAAATGTTAATTGTTTTGCCAAAATAAGAGTGATCATACAAAATGCATGTTATTTTTTATTTAGTACTAACCCGTATAAGATATTTCACATAAAAGACATTTAAATATAGTCCACAAGAGAAAATAATAGCTGAATTTATAAAAATGACCCTGTTCAAACGTTTACATACGCTTGATTCTTAATACTTCTTGTTCTTAATATGTTGTTACCTGAATGATCCACAGCTGTGTTTTTTGTGTGTGTTTAGTGATAGTTGTTAATCAGTCCCTTGTTTGTCCTGAACAGTTAAACTGCCCACTGTTCTTCAGAAAAATCCTTCAGGTCCCACAAATTCTTTGGCTTTTCAGCATTTTTGTGTATTTGAACCCTTTCCAACAATGATTGTTTGACTTTGAGATCCATCTTTTCATGCTGAGGACAACTGAGGGACTCATATGCAACTATTACAAAAGGTTCAAATGCTCACTGATGCTCCAGAAGGAAAAACAATAAATTAAGAGCGGGGGGGTGAAAACTTTTGAACGGAATGAAGATGTGTACATTTTTCTTATTTTGTCTAAATATCATTTTTTTCATTTAGTACTGCCCTTCAGAAGCTACAGAAGATACTTCAAATGAAGACCAAATAAGTTAAATTTACCCTGATCTTAATGCATTGTAGTTGCAAAAGAGTCCCTCGGATGTCCTCAGTGGAAAAAAAATGGATCTTAAAATCATACAGTCATTGTTGAAAAGGGTTTAGATACACAAAAATGCTGAAAAACCAAAGAATTTGTGGGACCTGAAGGATGTTTAACTGTTTAAGACAAACAAGGGACATATGAACAACTATCACTAAAAAAACATATAAACATTAACATATGCAAATAATTATTAGCATATGCAAACTCTTGAACAGGGTAATTTGTGGACTATATGTAAATGTCTTTTATGTGAAATATCTTATTCAGGTCAGTACTAAATAAAAAATAACATGCATTTTGGATGATCCCTTTTATTTTGGTAAAACAGTTAACATTTTGCAGATTCTGCAAGGTGTATGTAAACTTTTGACCTCAACTGTATATACAATTACGATAAATGCAGAGGTCAAATTAATCCAATTCAGATTATCAGTCTGTCAACTAGATATTGTAGTAAATATATATATATATCTTTTTTTATTTAAATTAAGTAAAAAAATTAAACCTTCAAGCCATCCTGCAGACGATTCCCCTTATACACAGCTCCAAAGGTCCCTTCACCCAGCATGTCACCGATCACATAGTGGCAAGAATTGATGACTATGAAAGGAAAAACAAGGTCAGTTGAAATATCAAGCATTGCCTAGAGTGTTGTCAAATTCTTTTCTTGTTTAATGAATAAGTGACAAATAAAATGTTTTGATATAGTATCAAGAGAGTGTGCATGTGTGTTGTGTTATTGCAGTGGTAAACTTACCCTCAGTTTTCATCTTTCCATTATTCTCAGGCTGCCTTGTCAGAGGTGACACGGAGACCTGTGTGTAACTATCTGAAGTTTGGATGCTCCAATTTGACATGGTGCAGTCTGGAGTCTGGGAAACGTCAATGCTCCAGTCAGAAGGAGTACGTTGGACTGGAGTCTGGGTGACGTCAGTGTTCCAGTCCGACACGGTGTGTGCTGGAGTCTGGGTGACATCATTGCTCCAATAAGAATCATCGCAGTCTAGAGTATGAGTGACGTCGTCAATGCTCCAGTCTGACGCTGTGTGTATTGGAGACTGGGTGACGTCAGCGCTCCAATTTGATGCAGTGTGTTCTGGAGTCTGTGTGACGTCAATGCTCCAGTCTGACACAATGCGTGCTGGAGTATGGGTAATGTCAAGGGTCAAGTCTGACATGGCGCGAACTGGAGTCTGGGTGACATCAGCCCTCCAGTTTGATGTGGTAAAGACTGGAGTCAGGTCGGAGTCAATACTCCAATCAGATGCGGTACGAAGGACTAGAGTCTGTATGATGTCAGCGCTCAGGTCTGATGCAGTATCGACTGGAGTCTGAGCCACATTGTCGCTCCATACTGGAGAATGGAGGACATCTGCATTAGGATGAACAGCTAGATGTTCCTCTGCTGCAGGAGAGATTTCAGGGTCAATAGTCGAAAGTTCCTGATGATTGTGGTTCTCTACAGTACAGATGAACTGATCTAATGAGAGGAATAATATAAATCAAAACATTGTGTTAATCAAAAAATACTAATTATTAATTGCATTAATCACTGAGGACTCTCATATTCCTGCATCTAAGCTGTTAATTATTATTTAACATTTTGGATCCTTGTACATAGTCCTAAAACATGTAATTTACCATCACGACTTCTTCTAGATGCATCACTACCCTGAGCCTCATCTTCACCCTGAGCTGAGCTGGTCTTCCTGTATTTTTGACCAGCTCTCCAACAAGAGGTCCACCTCCACAACCTGAACCTCTTTTTCTTTTTAGAGGTGTCCTCCTTCTTCCTTTTCTTCTTTTTCCTACCTACATCCTCCTCTCCAACACCTGGAGGAAGTGGGTGGGCTTCGACCAAACTGGTGAAAGTTTGTGGCGGTGTACCATGGAAATTGTACACGCGCCCAAAATCTTTTTCTGCCTCTTTGCAACGAGAACTACGTTGACCCATCACTATCGTGATTTAGCTGCAAAATAAGCAAAACGAGAGTTGCAGAATGTTTTCCATTCGTTTTATGATGTCACATCTACATTTAGAACATCTAGCACCCACTGTCACGCGGAAAACATGACGTTTTAATCTTCTTGTGCAGCGCCAATTTCCAGTTTTAATGTAGGGCGCAATGCGCACAATTATACCCTCTCTAAATGATTAATAAACGCTTTGTCATTTATCTTTTTGATTTCAAGTCGAACACAGGCAGAAATTACGTATATTTACATCGTTCACGCTGTAAATAATGCACAATATCAGTTCTACATTAATAATTTGTTTCATTTCAAGCGTGTCTTAATCGCTGAGAGGATCATACGAAAACATGCATACTGTAAATGTCACTTTATTACCATTAGTACCGTACTTTTTGATGTAATTCCAATTATATTCTGGATCATGATTTTTAAATAGCGTAATAACAGGATACTCTTTTACAAAACTATCCGTTTACCACAGTGACATACGCAGTTACAAAAATGAATGTAATATCTTTAGTAATTAAATTCAGGTGCACTGACCACAGTTATCAGTAAGCACAGCCCACTCAAGTCACGTGACACGTTACCTTTTTCAACCCCACACCTATGTTTACTCACGTGTCTTCCATTGTCACGATGTCTGCTGTGTGTAAACGAGCCTTGTACTTTTTATGGTTATAGACGACTATTGATTTCATGTGCACGCCAGTTCGTCAACAACCGTCACTGATTTCCTTGTGGGAATCCGAGCTTTTCACTTCCAAGCTGTGCTGATTTGTCCTGGACTTGGAGATGGTGGACAAGAGTCCGACTGTTTCTGTTAAGGGTCTCATAAGTAAAGTCCTTGAAGATCACAGGAGCAGAACTGATCCTCCTCTATTACTGAAGAATGGCTCTCAGTTTAAGAAGAACCTGGAAGCTGTAAGTGTGTTTCTAAACTGACTACACTTGCACTTATTGTAGCTACTTGTGCTTGGGTTGTGGTACATTTAAGTGTAGTATTTGTTTATAGTTTGCTTTGGAAATTGCTCCCAACAGTGACTTTGAGAACAGCTGAACTAATTCATTTCATTGGACAGGCTGTAATATGAGATTGGTTAAAGGGAAACCAGTTGGGTGGGATTTTAAACCTTGAATTAACTGAATTTTTCTGCAACACAAAGACATTGTCAATAAGAAAAGATATTTCAGATATTTTATATGTAGTCGAATAACAGCGAGACCTCTAAAACAATGATATAAATATGTTTTAGTTGGTAAATTGATTATATACACTACCAGTCAAAGGTTTTTTAAAGTTTTTAAAAGATTTCTCTTTGATCCAAAATACAGTAAAAGCAGTAATTGTGTAAAATATTTTTCAGCATCATTACACCAGTGTTCAGTGTCATGTGATCCTTCAGAAATCAAGAATTCAAGAAACATTATTATTATTATTATTATTATTATTAGTATTAGTATTATAATTATTATTTACAATATTTAAAACAACTGAGTACTTTTTTTAAGGATTCTTTGATGAATAGAAACATCCAAAGATCAGCATTTATCTGAAATAAAAAAAAAAACTAAAAAAAAAAACTTGTGTAACATTATACACCATTTAAAAGCTTGGAGTCAGTATAGTTATTATTTTTTATTTGTTGGGGGAAAGAAATGATAGAAATTAATACTTTTATTTAGCAAGAATGCTTTAAATTGATCAATAGTGATGATAAAGACATTTATGATGTTACAAAAGATTTATATTTCAGATAAATGCTATTCTTCTTAACTTTCCATTCATCAAAGAAATTTTACTCAGCTGTTTTCAACATAGTAATAATAATAATAATAATAATAATATTAATAATAATTGTTTTTTGAGCAGCAAATCAGAATATCAGAATGATTTCTGAAGGATCATGTGACTGGAGTAATGAGACAAAAAATTCAGCTTTAAAATCACAGGAATAAATTACATTTTAAAATATATTCAAATAGAAAACAGTTATTTTAAATAGTAAAAATATTTCAGAATGTTACTGTTTTTGCTGTACTTTGGATTGAATAAATGGAGGCTTGGTGAGCAGAAGAGACTTCTTTAAACAATGAAAATATTACTGTTCAAAAACTTTTGACTGGTAGTGTATCTATAATGTATATATGTATTTATGTATGTACACCAGAATAGGTTGGTAGGGTCTGTAAGATTTTTATAATCTTTTTTTAATGAAGTCCTATCCTCACCAAGTGTGCATTTATTTGATCAAGAATACAGTTCAACAGTAATATTAAAAAAAAAAAAAAAATACAACTTAAAAGAACTGTTATCTGTTTTAGTATATGTATTTTAAAATGTAATTTTTTTTTTTTTAATGGCGAAACTGAATTTTCAGCAGCCATTACTCTTGTCTTTAGTGTCACACGATCCTTCAGAAATCATTCTAATATGCTGTTTTGGATTTTATATGAAATAAAATTTACAACAATGTACAATTCGGAATAAAAATGTATAATTTCTATACATCAAATCATCAAATTTATATAGAATAAAATTTCTCATAAAAAATTTAATTAATTACAGTGCGGTCATAAAACTGATTGTATTAATAATTATAAAGAATTTTGAAAAAAAAAATGTGTGTGTGTGTGTATATATATATATATATATATATATATATATATATATATATATATATATATATATATATATATATATATATATATATATCAGAGGTTGCTGTCCGTCGTAAGAATTCTGTCATAATCTATTATTACGATGGTGCAGTGTTTCAAAAATATGCTAGGGCTGGGTAAAAAAAAACAAAAAACAAAAATTGAATTGATTTATTGATTTTACTAGATTCTCATTTTAATGAACCAATATTGATTCTTATATCACAATCGATCTCTTGGTCTATGCTGTTTTCAGTTGATGAATGGACAGTACATAGTGCATCTTCCTTCCAATAAATAGCAATAGGCTTTGTGTTACTTTGGATATGAAACAAAGTTTCAGATTTCAAATTCTGTCAACTTCCTTAGGAAATTCAAGCAATAAATACCATTTTGGCACACTTTAATGTGATGTAATAGATCGTTGTTGCTTCTGTGTACTCGCCTGTGCGAAATCAAACGCAAAAACATTCGTGATAGTTTCATTTTTGTTCTGTATCCCCTGCTCTGCTGCCACACTGGAGCGCACTCACCACCAACTGGACAGCTACAATTTACAATAGATCACCCTCAGTGTAATCTGTCAAAATGACGGACGGCCTTCATATTTTTCTGTCAATGATAAAAAATTTCCGTCAATGATGGAGAATTTTCGGTTAACGCAACCTCTGATATATATATATATATATATATATATATACACACACACAAGACACTGCTTGTGTAATATAATTTCAATATTGCTTTTTGCATGTTTCAAGACACTTTTTTTTCACAGAGCAATACTCTTCCTAAAGTGAAGTCAAATTTGCCGTCTTTGACATCTGTTTGCACAAAAGGAAAAGTAGTCAAAATAATGATTACCCACTTTATAATTCTAATGTATGAAACAGAATAATAACTAAAACAGCTTTTAGCTCCTTATGTGTTTGCTGATCTCTTCATTATGTAGTAGTATTAATAAATGGCCCCTGTCTTATGGTTGTTTCAACAAATTCTAGACATGGAGGTTTGAGCTGCTGTTTACACTGACAACAAAAATGACTTCACCGTGTGTTTCCCCAACAACCCACATAAGTCAATTAGCTAAAGTACACAATGAGTAATGGGCTATCAGGCTTCCACTACAGGCTGCTTCGCTTTGCTCAACTGTGGTTTCTTTGGAGACACAATTCTGTCAGCTACCTGTATATCTCACAACTCCGTTGCCTGTGTTTTGATAATATAACATAGCTTTTATTGTTTTTACAGTCGTTTGTTTATCTTATCACTTTTAAGTAGATGTCTCAACCAATCTGACCTTTCAACAAACTGATGTTTTATGAAGAAAATGTGGTTGAATTGGAAAACCCAGACATGATGTTGATATGAATAAATGTTTTATGTAATCGTCATCGCTGCTGTTTGCCGATAAGAAACAGCAGACAGAGTGTATTGTCTCGGGACAAGGAGCTGTATTGTTTTTTTTTAGATGTTTAACCTCTTTCTCTCCCTGTTAGATTATATCTCAGAAGCAGCCACCTGAGTCCATCTGTTGTTCAAATGCAGGACAGACTAGACACAAGGTATATCAGCAGGCATTTACCACCCAATGTTGCTCTGGGCTCTTCAGTGACTTGAAAATCTGGTTGTTTCGTGGTGTGAAAGTGCAGTTCACTTGATGGATCGAATTGAGTTATTGTCAGCACTTGTTTTAGGTTGTATAACTGTTAAGAAACAGGTCGAGATTGTTACAAAAACATCATGGGAAACACATGAAAAGTATTTACGCCATTTTTTTTCTGTATGTTTTGAGTAAATATCGTTTAATATTTTGTTGTTGTTTCATTCTGACCCTCTCATTCTGTGTCTGTCCTGACAGTGTTATCAGATTTTATACTGTAGTCAAAATCTTTCTGCTTTATCATGACTTAAGAATGCTCTCTATGTGTTGTGAAGGCCTGTGTGAATAATGTGCCTTGTGCCGGTCAAGCGCTGAGGAATGCTTTCTTATCCAATGGCCAGGATAACTGGAAAGCACATATTAAACTGGCAAGAATCATCAGGTAGGATTTATTGCAATAATGTGTGTTTTCTAGTTATATATAAAATATAGCCTTAAGGGCCGCTCGCACTGAGGGCTGATAACTATAACCATAAAGTTTAGCCCTTGCCCGCTGTTGGGGTATTTCAGAACCATAGATGATTAAACCACATTTTCTTAAAAGTAAAACACAAGTAAATAAAAATTCTTCCGCTGAATTAAAAGTGAATAAAAGTGTCATTTTATAAAACATGTATATAAAATTTGAAATTGAGGAAAACATAATCTGAATCACTTTCAGAATCTTTTTTTTTTTCCTTGCTTATAAAGTATAAAATCATTGGTGGCTTCACCCGAATTTAAAGAGCCTGGGCATTTAAAGCAGCCGACGACATAACTGTAGTGTGCACTTATAATAAACAGAACATTAACATCCATTGATGTGGATGTTAATATAGTAACTACATAATATTATAGTTATTGTTTTAGTGTGAACGGGCCTTTAAAGGGATAATTCACCCCAAAATTAAAATTACCTCATGATATACTCACCCTCAAACCATCCTAGGTGTACAGTAGTCAACATTTGTAGTGGATCAAGAAAGTTAACCAAAGAAAAAAACGGGTATTGTTTTGGTTTTAGGACAACTTTGATGAATACAATCAAAGTTATATTAAAAAAAAATGTGCTGGCTCTTCCAAGCTTTATAATGGCAGTGAATGGCTTTTGTGATTTTGTGAATAGTTTTTATTTATTAATTTTTTCATGAAGACTGATAAAGTGTGTCCATACATCATAAAAAGTACTCCACATGGCTTCTCTCCGAGAAGTCCACTTCCAAAACAAAGATTCACATATAATGTACTCACCCATCATCCAAAATGTTTATGTCTTTCTTTCTTCAGTCGTAAAGAAATTATGTTTTTGAGGAAAACATTTCTGCATTTTTCTTCATATAATGGACTGATATGGTGCCCCGATTTTGAACTTCCAAAATGCAGTTTAAATGCGGCTTCAAACGATCCCAGATGCGGTTGTAAATGATCCCAGACAAGGAAGAAGGGTCTTATCTAGCGAAACGATCGGTTATTTTAATAAAAATAATACAATTTATATACTTTTTAATGCCAAATGCTCATCTTGTCTTACTCTGCCTGGACTATTTTTGTTCCAGTTCGTGACAGTCAGGGTATGTCGAAAAACTCCCATCTCATGTTCTCCCTCAACTTCGAAATAGTCCTGTATCGCTGTTTTACCTTTTTTGTTAAGGGTGTTTGATCTTCTTTACATGTTCAGTTTGCAAAGACTGGGTCGGTACTTCTGCAGTGATGTAGGATGATTTTTAAATTATTTTTGAAGTTGAGGGAGAAAATACGATTGGAGTTTTTCGACATACCCTAACTGTCTTACACAGATTTCAGGGAGAGAAAGACAAGCATTTGAGATTAAAAAGTGAAGAGTTCTGATGCATATCCAGCTAAAAACCTTCTTGGTCAAAAATGAGATAATGATACTGAGTGAATGCTCATGACACACAGTATACGTCCATTAAATACTTTTACTTCAAACTCGCTAAATTCCAGACTCAGCCCAATCAGAAGTACCATTATTTACATAGAAACCTACACAAAGTAGCCAGAAAGAAATGCTCATTTTAAAGAAATTCGTCAGATGGATTAAAATATGACATTTCAGATTCTGCACTAAATCACTATTTAAATGAAATTTTTACAGATATACAGTTCATTCAGATATACAGTACATCACTCAATCATGAAATATTATTATATTACACAAATTAACATTGTAACTTAAGTCTGAATTGCATTTATCTGAACTCTTCAAGTGTTTCAATTTTATTATTTTAATGAAAATAACCAATCGTTTCACTTGATAAGACCCTTCTTCCTCGGCTGGGATCATTGGATCGTTTGAAGCCGCATTTAAACTGCCTTTTAGAAGTTCAAAATCGGGGCACCATATCAGTCCATTATATGGAGAAAAATGCAGAAATGTTTTCCTCAAAAAATATAATTTCTTTACAACTGAAGAAAGAAAGACATGAACATTTTGGATGGCAAGGGGGTGAGTACGTTATATGTGAATTTTGCTTTGGAAGTGGACTTCTTTAATAAAGGCCTTCTGATGTAAATTGATGTGTTTGTATAAGAAAAATATCCATATTTAAAACTTTATAAACCGTGATCTCTAGCTTCCGCTAACTGTTGTATGTGCGTTCATGAGAGAGTGGCATTCCAGCGGATGACGTAGGCATTTTATACACAAATGCATCGCTTCACTTCAGGAGGAGCCATTAGAGCCATGTGGAGCACTTTTTAGGATGGATGGATGCACTTTATTAAACTTCAAAGTCTCAAGACCCATTCACTACCATTATACAGCTTGGAAGAGCCAGGACATTTGTTTAATATAACTCTGATTGTATTTGTCTGAAAGAAGAAAGTCATATACACCTGGGATGGCTTGAGGGTGAGTAAATCATGGGGTAATTTTCATTTTTGGGTGAACTATCCCTTTAATATGATGTATCACATATTGTATCGCATATAATTGGGCCCAAAAGTCTGACATCATATTAAAACATTTGTTATGATATAAAATATGACATTTCAGATTCTGCACTAAATCACTATTTAAATGAAATTTTTTTTGTACAAAATATCTCATCATTCAACAGAAATTCATTCAGATATACAGTACATCACTCAATCATAAAATATAATATTACACAAATTAACATTGTAACTTAAGTCTGAGAGCCTGACTGGAATTTACAAGTTGCATTAACAATCTACATATTTCAAAATTTACAAAATGCACAAAATTGTAAATGTGCTTTATAAATATTTTTTAAACAATCAGCCAGTATTTATTTATTCATAGTTTTATTTTGGTTGATAAAACTAATCTGTAAAACATTTCCCTGTTCTCATCTGGCATATTCTTAGGAGGACGTACATTGGTCTGGAGCTGGTGGAATGGCTGATGGATCGTTGTGAATTTATCCAGAACAGAGCAATAGCTTCCAAAATCTGGAACATTCTCTTGGACATGGGCATTCTGCTTTCAGGTACATAAATATACCATTACTGTGAATGATTGGATCAGACGCACAAGCAGATGCTGTAAAGTTTGAATGGCTTATTGATTATATTATAACCACTACACACGTTTTGAATCTGCAAAGCAGCTCCGACTCCCTATGAGGTGCCCAAGCAGAAAAGAAAATTTGCATAGGCTTTGTCTAGACTGCTTAGTATCAGATGTTAAACCCAGTTGTTCCTCTGTTGTGTCCAGTGGAGCAGAACAATGTGTTTGAGGACTCCAGGTCTTTGTACCAGTTCACCTTTGAGGAATGTGAGGCCCAGAGCTGTGATTTCAGAAATCAGGTCAACTGGCTGAGTGCAGTACATCTGCTGCTACAGCTGGTCCCATGCGTGCAGCTTCGCGGTGGAACCCAGAAGCGGTGAGCACACGTTTACACATACAGCTTAATGATAGTGTTTTTTCATAGGTCGAAGGTCATTAAGTATCTTGTCCCACAGGATTGTAAAACTTAATAGCTTTTAATTTACCATCCAGTACTAACAGAACGTGCCTGGACCTGACAACAACCTCTACTGATTACCTTAGCAGAGCTAAACATGTACAAAAGAGGCTTTTAATTACTATGTAAGTTGTGATCATTTACCCATTGGATTGTTTTTCTTGGCTTGGGATATAAAAGATTATTTTGATGGAGGCTAAAGTTTTACGTCTGTTCTGGAATTAGCACTTCTCCCAGTGGACCTCAACTGGAGGTCTGGATTGGGCAAAATTCAACAATATAGGAATTTGTTGTTTTTCAGTCCGTGAGTGTTTGAAGTGAATTGCATTTTGAATTAGATTAACAGAAAGTGGAATTTAGTAAATGGGGGTTATGCACAACAAACGTCTTTTACAGTATGTATTCTGTAAAAAAGAAAGGTTAACGTTTGTTGTGTGTTTGTTTCGTTAAATATGGAGCTGTTTTACTTAAGATGTATTTAAAGGAGATATCAAAGACAGTCATAACCAATGTCCATCACATATGCAAATTGATATCTAAAAGTTTAATCATGTTTCTTCTTCTCACTAACATTTGGATATTAAAAAAAAAATAAAACGGCAACAATAAAAACAACTTGCTAGGTTAGCTGATTGCCTCAGATATCACAGCAAGATATCACACACATAGATATCACTATCAGTTCTGTTAATATTTTCTCAGACAAACAAATATGATAATATCTGTTTTCCGGTTTGGTCCGGTGGCTTTCAACATACACCCAATTGTAATTAAAGAAATGTAAAAAGTAGGTCACTCTCTTCGTTAAATCTGTTTGTCTGTAAGGCCTATAAACTTTTAAACTTTTTTGTTACTTTCAAACAAGCCTTTCAAGCCAATGAGCAAAGTTTGTATCAACAGATATTTCTTTGACACCTATATGATTTTCTTTGAATTAATATCTACTTTCCTAAATTTACGTTAAGGGTTGCCGGGTTTTCACAGCAAAATCCACCCAATTGCTACTCGATACTAGCCCAAAACTAGCCCCATCGTGCTTCGAGGAGGTCCCCCGTTAAAAATTGGGATACCCCACGTTCTGTGGGGTAAAATACACGTTTTTGGCAGGGTTCCCCTGGGATAAATATCACATTGATGGGGTCGCTTCAACCCGTGGACATGAAAAACAACCCACGGCAACAGTGTTAACGTAGCCCAATTTCATGGGAAAACTGTGGACTTGGCAACACTATTATGTTCTAGTTCCTATTTGCTACCTCTGTTCAGATTTAAAGGGATAGTTTACCCAAAAATGAAAACTCTGTAATTAATTACTCACCCTCATGTTGTTCCAAACCCGTAAGGCTTTCGTTCATCTTCGGAACACAGATTAAGATATTTTTTATGAAATCCGGGAGCTTTCTGACCCTGCATAGACAGCAACGCCAATTGGACCCCTTTGGCTTTAGTTTTTGACAGCCTTTACCATCATTTTGTTTTTGTTGTGCAGGGTCCTCGATTACTTTAAATAAGAAACCTTTGGTGTCAATGTGCTGACACAAAAGGCATTGGGAATTTTAGCATCATGATTAAATTACATATTGGGTAATAATTTTGCCATCATCGCATATACACATATACAATTATAAACGCAACACTTTTGTTTTTGCCCCCATTTTTCATGAGCTGAACTCAAAGACCTGCAAATCAGTCAGTATCTGGTGTGACCTCCATTTGCCTCACGCAGTGCAACACATCTTCTTCGCATAGAGTTGATCAGGTTGTTGATTGTGGCCTGTGGAATGTTGGTCCACTCCTCTTCAATGGCTGTGCGAAGTTGCTGGATATTGGCAGGAACTGGAACACGCTGTCGTATACGCCGATCCAGAGCATCCCAAACATGCTCAATGGGTGACATGTCCGGTGAGTATGCTGGCCATGCAAGAACTGGGATGTTTTCAGCTTCCAGGAATTGTGTACAGATCCTTGCAACAAGGGGCTGTGCATTATCATGCTGCAACATGAGGTGATGGTCGTGGATGAATGGCACAACAATGGGCCTCAGAATCTTGTCACAGTATCTCTGTGCATTCAAAATGCCATCAATAAAATGCACCTGTGTTTGTTGTCCATAACATACGCCTGCCCATATCATAACCCAACCGCCACCATGGGCCACTCAATCCACAACGTTGACATCAGCAAACCACTCACCTACACGACGCCATACACGCTGTCTGCCATCTGCCCTGTACAGTAAAAACCAGGATTCATCCATGAAGAGAACACCTCTCCAAAGTGCCAGACACCATCAAATGTGAGCATTTGCCCACTCAAGTTGGTTACGACGACAAACTGCAGTCAGGTTGAGACCCCGATGAGGACAAACCAATTGTTGCAGCAGCTGTCTGGTTGGCTGGTCTCAGACAATTTTGGAGGTGAAGGTGCTGGATGTGGAGGTCCTGGGCTGGTGTGGTTACACGTGGTCTGCGATTGTGAGGCCGGTTGGATGTACTGCCAAATTATCTGAAACGCCTTTGGAGACGGCTTATGGTAGAGAAATGAACATTCAATTCACAGGCAACAATATCTGAGAGAAATAGCCCTTTTGTGTACATAGAAAAAGTCATAAATCTTTAAGTTTAGCTAATGAAAAATGGGGACAAAAAAAGTGTTGCGTTTATAATTTTGGTCAGTGTATGTTGGGGTGTTTTTTTTTTTTTGTTTTTTTTGTTTTTTTTTTTCCTTCCTGTAAACAGTCAAAACTATTTTTTTTTCCATTACACTATTTACACATTCATGAGCAGGTAATACAACCTCTTCCCCTAAACCTAACGATTTGTCAGAATAAAACAATGATGCAACAGGCAGATACAACTACAGTCACAATTTATTTAAAAACTATTAATATCCCAACTCTTCTAATGCAAAATGATTCCTTTCTGAGAGGAATAGACGTGATTGCTGTCTTTATCCACAGTAAAGCTCATCCTGTGTGCAATTTAAAAATTGCTGCCAGAAGAAGCGTTATATCAGCTTTGGTTGGGAAATGCCTCTGGCTCTTGTGTTTCTCATGACAAGTTGCATCATGCTAAACAAGTTCGGGAGTATCTTTTTTTATGTGATATGTACGGGAGTGAGAGCATCTTTAGTGATTAAAACCTTATGATTTACTCTGTTCTTCGCATAAAGATATCGGAGGACTTGGAATGCAGCGCAACTTGTTTGTAATACTTTTATACATCTTTTTATGGTCAGTTTTTGTAATAAATACCTGTTCCTGTACTTTTATTTGCCTGTTGCATGTTTTATATTGTTCAGAAGTGGGTAGGTTTAATGTAGGGGTGGGGTTAGGAGCTCTAAAATATCTATGAAAGTATTAAATTATATAAAATGATTTCTGTTTTTCCAAACGCATGCAGTCTGTTAACCCAGCTAAAAGCGCTACGGCCGTCCCGAGTTTGAATCCCGGCTTGAGGACCTTTCCCGATCCCGACCTTTTCTCTTTCTCCCAATTCATGTCCTGTCTGCTATGATCTGTCCTATAATAATAAAGGCAAAAAGGCCAAAAATAAATCTTAAAAAAAACAAACAAAAAAAAACAAAACAAAAAAAATGGGTACCCTGAGCGTCAAAAAGTGACGCCAAGGGGTCCTGACCAAGCGTCAATATGTTGGGAGTGAGAATGTTTTGCAGCTGACACATTCAAGGCCCAGAAAGGTAGTAAGGACATTGTTAAAATAGTCCATGTGACATCAGTGGTTAAACCGTAATTATGAATTGTGAATGTATAAGAATACTTTTTTTGTGCACAAAGAAAACAAAAAAAAAAATATGGAAGAGAATAAATTGTTGAATACAGTCGTTATTTTTGCTTTCTACATGCACAAAAAGTATTCTCGTAGCTTCAAAAACTTACAGTTGAACCACTGATGTCACATGGACTATTTTATTAATGTTCTTACTACCTTTCTGGGCCTTGAACGTGTCAGTTGCATTGCTGTCTATGCCAGGTCAGAAAGTTCTCTCATTTCATCAAAAATATCTTAATTTGTGTTCTGAAGATGAACGAAGGTCTTACAGGTTTGGAATGACTTGACAGTGAGCAATTAATGACAGAATTTTCATTTTTGGGTGAACTATCCCTTTAATGGTGGTAAAGTTGAAGTCATGTCAGCGTTCATCTTTAGCCTGCATTTAGCTTATTTTGAGTGATTGTTTTTAGGCTTCAAAATTCATACAAGTTGTATTCATTTGTCAAGACTGTGTAAAAATCATAAACGTTTTCTTATTTACTGTAATAATCCAAAAGCCAATGGAAAAATTCTATTGGCGTATCTTTTACGCTCTACAGGAAAAAAAAGTCATACAGGTTTGGAACGACATTAACTTTTTTTTTTTTTTTGATGTACTGTCCCTTTAAAGCACAAATTACAATAGGCAAATGGGGCTTGGCATAATCCGCCAACCATGTTTTACAAAACCAATGACCTGTAATATGGACAGCACTTGTAGATGATTGTAGGGCTTTTAGAAAATCTAATGTACAGTCATCACTCAGGATCTTTCCATGAGCATACTAATGTAGTAACGTCAGCTGCAGTGCTAGCCTTCACCAGCAGATGTCTATGTGAGAGCACGCCTGTGAGGGCAGGACAGATGAATGATTTTGCTCCAGGCTCTGTCTGTCTCACTTTCAGATATTCAGACAGACCCAACCTGTTCAGAGGATCGCCCCACTGCACAGCGCTCTCCTTTTGACCTTCCGCTGTCTGTCAAATCATATCTCATCACCTCAGATATGTCAGTATAAGATGAAGGCCATCCGTCTGTTTTCTCACTGCCTCTGCACTTTCTGTTTGTGCTGTTATGGTTTGTTGTCGTTTCATAACATCTTTCAAAAGTTTTGAAACGTTACTGATAGCTCCTCAAGGAGGTTTAAAAGTTCTGAAATCGTTGGTGCAATTATTATGTCTTTGTAATTGCTTTAAAAATCTTGAAATATAAAAATATTTTGTAAAATACACAACTTACAAGTCTCTTTATATGTCAAAAATGTGCTATAATACTTAAAATGACATTAAAATAAATATTAAATTTAAAGATTATACATTAAAAATGACATTAGAAATGTAAAATGTAAAATTCTTTATAATAAAACAACATTTTATTAAAATACACAACTTTCTGTCACTTGTATTATAGATAATAAATATTTATTTTATTATTAAAATTCAAATAAAATTACACCGAAAAATGCAATTCTTTAAAAATGTAATTTAATTTTATAACAAACTGCCGCTTTAAAACTATTTATATACATACAAATGTATTATAAGAATAAATATTTTAAATATTAAAATGAATTAAATGTAAAAATTATATTATATTAATTATTATATTAATAATTAGAATATCAGATTACACATGTAAATAAAAAAATATATACATTTAATTCATTAAAAAAATGCTGAGGCCAGTGAAAATATTGGAAGGGAAAGTAAAATCTAAAAAATACTCAATGTTGAGCTTTGTTGACCACTTGTGAGCCATAAAGAATCGTGCAGCTCTGGCCTCACTTGCCCAGATCAATGACGTTTAGCGCTAGTAAACAGCACGTAATCAGGAGATCAGTGGACGTAAATGGAAGTTGAGCTATAGGTCATGCCCCTCCGCATCATTTCCTGTCTGCTGGGAAAGTCGGTCAGGTTCTGTCCTAATGGCTTTGTCTAGGCAGGATGTCCATCTTTAGCTAGATCAGACCTGTTTTTAGGTCCCTCTGTCTGCGCCTCCATATGGCCTGATTAAGCTATTGTGATTTGGGACATTATTTTGAGGTTTTGCTAATGTTCAATCCAGCACAGTCACAGCAGTGTGTCACCAGACGCTCTGTTGTCTAAAATTAGTAATGTTTGTGTTTTGAACGGTTTATTTTGCCTTACGGTGATGTTGCCAGATGGTCATACGTAAGAAACACTTGGTATTGTGTTTCATATGATTTTAAGAATCATTTATACTATGCATTAAAAAGTAGTAACATGTTTTCCTTATTTTTTGTAAGTGTGAGTGTATGTTTTTTTTTAATTTAATTTATACATTACTATTCGAAAAACAGGAATAATGTTTTTTTCAGGAATTGTTTTTAATGTCCGCGGGTTGAATCGACCCCAATAACGTCACGTTTAGCCCCTGAAATGTAAATTTACAAGGGAAACCCCAACAAAAAACGTATTTTATCCTTCAGAATGCAAAATATAAATATATATATATATATATATATATATATATATATATATATATACCCCCCTCGAAACGAGATTGGGCTAGTTTTGGGTAGCAATTGGGCGGGTTTTGTTGTGAAAACTTGGCAACCCATGGTGTAATGTTACTAGTTTCAATTACTTTCTATTGAAATATATTTTACAATGTAATTTATTCATATGAATTATTACGACAGACTTCAGAGTCACATGATCCTTCAGAAGTCATTCTGATATGCTGATTTGGTGCTCATGAAACGTTTAGGCCCGGTTTCACAGACGGGGCTTAGACTAAGCCAGGATTAGACCATAGCTAGGACATTCAACTCATTTTTATACACATGCTTAGAAAAAAAAAACATTACTGGTGTGCATCTTGAGACATAACAATGAAAGTGACATATTTTAAGATCAGTCAGTGCAAGTTTGTCGCTCATTATCATTATACTCCACTGGCCTCGTTCCGTTCCCATGGCTCTCTGCCCGGTCCAACTCATCACAGTCACACTACAAAACACGTTACAATGTGAATTAACCTTTTTTCATAAAAAGGTAAAAATATCTGATATTTTAAGATTTATTAACCTTGAAACACAGTCATAATTGGTTCTCGCTATTATAATTTCTTTACTTTTTTTCTGCATGTGGAGAAGTCCACTTCCAAAACAAAGATTTACAGATAAAGTACTCACCTACTTGTCATCCAAAATGTTCATGTCTTTCTTTAGTCGTAAAGAAATTATCTTTTTTGAGGAAAACATTTCAGCATTTTTCTCCATATAATGGACTGATATGGTGCCCCAATTTTGAACTTCCAAAATGCAGTTTAAATGCGGCTTCAAACGATCCCATATATGGTTGTAAACAATCCCAGCCAAGGAAGAAGGGTCTTATCTAGCGAAATGATTGGTTATTTTCATTAAAAAAAATACAATTTAAATACTTTTTCATCTCAAACGCTCGTCTCGTCTTGCTCTCCCTGCACTCTAAAAACTGCTGGGTTAAAAACAACCTAGCACTGGGTAAAATATGGACATACTCAGCGATTGGGTTGTTTTGACCCAGCGCTTGGGTTAAATCTTTAACCCAACCTTCTGGGTAGTAACCCAACAGCTGGGTCAAAACAACCCAATTGCTGGGTATGTCCATATTTTACCCAGCGCTGGGTTGTATTTAACCCTATGTCAAAAAACTCCAATCGTATTTTCTCCCTCAACTTCAAAAATCATTTCAAAATCATCCTACATCACTGCAGAAGTACCGACCCAGTCTTTGCAAAGTGAACCTGCAAAGATCAAACACCCTTAACAAAAAAGGTAAAACAATGATATAGGACGATTTTGAAGTTGAGAACATGAGATGGGAGTTTTTCGACATACCCTAACTGTCACGACCTGGAAAAAAACAGTCCAGGCAGAGTAAGACAAGACAAGCGTTTGACATTGAAAAGTATATAAATTGTATTATTTTTATAAAAAATACTGATCGTTTTGCTAGATAAGACCCTTCTTTCTTGACTGGGGTCATTTACAACCGCATTTGGGATCGTTTGAAGCCGCATTTAAACTGCGTTATGGTAGTTCAAACTCGGGTCACCATATCAGTCCATTATATGCAGAAAAATCCTGAAATGTTTTCCTCAAAAAACATAATTTCTTTACGACTGAAGAAAGAAAGACATGAACAGCTTGGATGACAAGAGGGTGAGTACATTATATGTGAATCTTTGTTTTGGAAGTGGACTAATCCTGAGACTTTTGATTTTATGTCCCTGGAAAATATTTAAAGTGCCCCTATTATGCGTTTTCAATATGATCTTTCATGCAGTGTGTCATGTAGCTGTATGTGAACATAAACTATCTGCAAAGTTGTGAAGCCGACAGTGCACAATACATAAAGTTATTGTCTATCAAAAAAAAGAGTCGACTCACATTTGCCTAAACGAGTCGTCAGGATTTCAAATCTTTTTCTGTTACGGCCACACGTCACGAAGTAACAGATTTGTATAATGTCCACCCACGTTCTACGTCGCGAACAACTTGCCCGCCCATAAAGTTCCATGTGGTTTACGTCACCATCTGACCAATCACAGCAGTGAGGGCTCACGGAAAGGAGGGGTTTAGAGAGACTGATTATTCGAACTGCTTCGCAAGAGTCGTTTACGAATAATTTAAAAATGGGGTAAAATTAAATCTATTTTTGGAGAAAATTGAAGTGTTTTTTTGACCTTGCATACATGTAAACCTGTTTTGGGGATCTATTAAAACAATATTAGCAACCTTTAAAATGGCATAATAGGGGCACTTTAAATGAATTGTAATTAAGAAATAAAAACAAATTCACCATAGAAAATTTGTAGAAATTTTTATTTTTTTTTTTAATGAATAATTGAAACGTGTCATTGACCCATTAACATGGTACTATGTCCATTTAAAAAAAAAAAAAACATGGTAAGATGACTAATACTACATTGTGTTTTATGTTGTTCTATAGCTATAAAGAAGATGCACAGAAACCATCTGATGTTTGTAGTCAAGTTCTTCAAATGAGAGCTTTGGAGCATCTCACCTCAACGGTAAGAAAGCTATATGTGACCCTGGACCACAAAACCAGTTGTGAGTAGCATGGGTATATTTGTAGCAATAGCCAACAATACATTGTATGGGTCAAAATGAGTTTTCTTTTATGCCAAAAATCATTAGGATATTAAGTAAAGATCATGTTCCATGAAGATATTTAGTAAACTTCCTACCGTAAATGTATCAGAACGTAATTTTTGATTTGTAATATGCATTGCTAAAAACTTCATTTGGACAACTTTAAAGGCGATTTTTCTCTTTTTTTTGCACCCTCAGATTCCAGATTTTCAAATAGTTGTATCTCAGCCAAATATTGTCCTATCCTAACAAACCGTACATCAATGCTTATTCAGTCAGCTTTCAGATGACCAATTTTTCAGACCAATTTCACACCTAAACAAGCATCTAACCACTAGTGAACCTGTCCTTGTCTGTGACTTCTACCCACAATATACAAAAGGTTTAGTACAGAGCGTTTTCGCTTGCACTGAAGTCCTGTTCCACCTGCGCTCTGTCCGGTTGAGAGCCAGCAGCTCTGGTGTAATGACTGAATCAGTACATTACTGTGGCCATGCGGCGCGTGCTTAGCTTCCAGCAATTAAGGTAATGTTGCAGAACCTCTCCTCAAGGTGGCTTGTGCACCTGCAGTCACCTTGGCAACAGAAATATAAGGCCACTTCCTGTGATTCAGAGAGGGTCGACATTTGCGTCGGACACCCTGGGGAACTGATGATGCTCACTATAAATTTCACCTGAACCTTTGTATTGCTGTGTTCAGCTGAACAGTTGAGATGCGCAGTTTGATGGCTTAATCAATGAACTGTATCTTTAATGTGTAGCTTGTGGTGATGTTTAGGCCACATCTGCTGTATGCATAATCAGTAACTACAGGGTTTAGAACAAAACCTAATAGTAAAATCAACTTAGGAAAAATGTCATTTGTGGAAATGTTTACCAGAAGTTTGTCAGAAGATTTATGTAAAGTTTAGGACGATCACATTTTTTCTTTTTATTCACAGATAAATTATTATATGGTATATTATTCACCTTAAATAGAATTAAGCAAATTTTTTTTAGTCTGTCCACCTTTTTATTCACGTAAGAGTGGGCGGGCATTTGTAAATTATAATGGGTCTGGCTTTCGGTCTCATCTGCGTCCTGCATACAGCTCGTTTTGCCACTTGATATTGCAAATTGGTGTGTCTTACCATATTATTTTAATTCATTATCCTAATTATGAACACACTGGTTTGTAGTGCAAACAGTTTTATCGTTTGCTGCACGTTGTTATTCTTGTTATTTCGCCATAGCGGATAATGAGGCTTACTTCTGTGTTGAAGAAAAAGGTGGATATGATTCCAGCTTTTATCTGATGTCATCATTAGAATGATTTCTGAAGGATCATGTGACACTGAAGACTAAAGTAATGGCTTCTGAAATTTCAGTTTTGCCTTGACAGGAAAAAATTGCATTTTAAAATGTATTTAAATAGAGTTATTTTAAATTGCAAAAAATATATATATTACTGTTTTTGCTGTATTCTGGATTAAATAAATGCAGTCTTGGTAAGCAGAAGACACTTATTTTAAAAACATTAAAAATATAGAATTTTAGATAATTTATAATTTAAATAATTTAATAACAACTATTCTGTGTGTATTGACCCAAATCTATCATTAGTATTCCTTGGAGCCCCACATACAAACCCCACCCCCCAAGATTCCATTTTTTTTTTTTTTTTTAATTTTTTAGACTCTTTTTTTTTTTTTAATGGTTCATGAGTAATGGCAATCATGAAACGCACACAACTTAACAGCAATTTATTAAGTTTAACAAAAATTTTATTGTTAAATTAAAAGTTATTTAAGTTGTATTATTACCAAATTCAGTGTTTTCCATTAAATTTTGGATTTCATTTTATTAATCTAATTACATTTTAATAATCAGATATATATTATATTAGAGCAAAAATGTTTGGTTGTGATTAATCGATTAAAAATAATTCATTTTTGTGTACTATGTGTATATTGTGTATGTGTGTGTGTGTGTGTGTGTGTGTATATATATGTGTGTATATATGTATATGTAACCTTATAATGAGGAAAATAAAAGTTCAATAAAAGTTTAACTTGAAGAAATTATGACAGAAATATGTTACTTCATGTAATGGTAGTTTTACTGATAATAATAAAATTAAAACATTATTTTTAAAGAAATATTCACTACAAAAAATATTTACAGAATGTATTTACCAGAAATGTAAACACACAACACAGTATTTCTAAAAAAAAAACAACTGACTAATTAGAGCTGCAAAGCTGTCGCGATTAATCGATTCAAAATAAAAGTTTAAGTTTGCATACTATGTGTGGGTACTGTGTATATTTATTATGTATATATGAATACACGCATACATGTATATATTAAGAAAAAGATGTTACATTTATATGTAAAATATTTATATATTTTACATATAAAATAGCTCGGATATATATATATATATATATATATATATATATATATATATATATATATATATATATATATATATATATATATATATATATATATAAAGACATAATTTTAAAATAAATATTTGTACGTATTGAGGTATGTATTTGTATTTATTTTTCGCGTCCAAAATAAAAGTTTGAGGTTGCCTAATATATGTGTGTGTACTCTGTGTAATTATTATGTATATATAAATACACACAAATTAATGTATATATTTAAGAGAAATATGTTATTTCTGTACAAAATATTTTTATTTATATATAATATAAATTCTAGAAAAATTATAATAAATACATATACTTGTAAATGTTTCTTAAATATGTACATGAATGTGCTTGTATTTCTATATACATAATAATTACACACAGTACATACACATACACATTAGTCGCGATTAATCGTTTGCCAGTCGTAATTTGTATGTAAACACTTATTTATATATATTTATATTTTTTTATATATATATATATATATATATATATATATATGCCAGTTATTTTATATGTAAAATATATAAATATTTTACATATAAATGTAACATTTTTCTTAATATATACATGTATGCGTGTATTTATATATACATAATAAATATACAAAGTACCCACACATAGTATGCAAACTTAAACTTTTATTTTGAATCGATTAATCGCAACAGCTTTGCATCTCTAATTAGTCAGTTGTTTTTTTAGAAATACTGTGTTGTGTGTTTACATTTCTGGTAAATACATTCTGTAAATATTTTTTCTGGTGAATATTTCTTTAAAAATAATGTTTAAATTTTATTATTATCAGTAAAACTATCATTACATGAAGTAACATATTTCTGTCATAATTTCTTCAAGTTAAACTTTTATTGAACTTTTATTTTCCTCATTGTAAGGTTCAGTTTGTTAATAAAAATTAAATAATTCATTAAGTTAAACTTTTATTGAACTTTATTTTGACGAGTTGCTGTGAAGGCCTTTAAGTTTCTGTATGTGTATGATATGACAATAGTTTTTTTGTTTTTTACAAGAAGTAGTAAAATGCTCATTAACTGACTTTTAAGAGCAGTTGTAGAAATTGTTTATGTGTTCAGTAGTCATATTGAGGCGGTAGAGGCTGAAAGTGCTGTTTTGATTTATTCATCCAAAATGCATCAAATTCCATGACGTTCCGTTTTATACTGTCCGCGTTTTCCGCATTGCAGAAAATCATAATGCCCTAATTACTATGGTGAAGACAAAAATCATAAATGATGCCAATGGTCATTTACAGCAGTCTTTTTTTTTTTTTTTTCTACGGTTTTAGTGGAAACAGTCACTTAGTGCAGATCATTTGTAGCTGGCCTGTGCTGGGTCACAGTGGCACAGATCCCAGTCCAGCTCCATTTGTCTTTGCCCTGAGCCTGTACACTCAAAACAGGGGCTGCCACATCGGATGGCCCCACAGGACATGTCGTTTTTATGGGCCACTAAGCACAGTTAAACCCCTCAATTACACACCTGGTTTACTAATGCACAAACCTCACATGGTCAGACAGCAGATGGACTTCCCTTCATAAGTGACTGATATTTCCTTTCATATGCTTGATGGATTAGATACATTTGTATTCATAATGTGCTGTGTGCTGTGGGATTTCAGTGCAGAGTCTCTTCCTCAGATCACATGGATTTGTGAAGAGTGCAGTCAGATCACGAATAGATCACTTGAAAGTTTTGAGCTAAGTTCTTCTGGATCCTCAAAGGAATAATACAGCAGTTGGGAAATCAAAGGCAGTCGTGCTAAAAGAATAAGTAACCTCTTTTTTCATCCCCTTGCTGAAGTATGAATTGATTTAGAGAAATCTTTTTTCCCTGTTAAAACAGAACTGAAGTTTAGTGCTGAACATGTCGATTCATAGCTTCAAAGTATTGTATCTCTTCAGAGACTGAACAAGCACAGACCCACAGAATAGCTTTCCAAACAGCGGCATGCTTGTGATAAAAGGTGTTTGTAAGTTTTGAGCCCATTGAGTCTGAATGTTTGAAAGAACTAACCATACCATGAATTTATCTTTTAATAGGTGCAGAGTGAACTGTTGGCGGCTCTGGCTCGCAAGGCACAGACTAAATCAAGTAAGGCTTATTTTGTGTTACAGTCTTTGAGTGTCTTTTTTTAATAGGCCCATAAAAGTGCCTGATCAGTTTTCAGTGTTTGGGAATTATTTGTCTAGATTTTTCACATATCCTCAGGGACATATTCACTGAGGAAATGTCTCATTTGACTGTGGCATTAAAGGAGAACTCCACCTCCAGAACAACAATTTACAAATAATTTACTCACCCCCTTGTCATCCAAGATGTTCATGTCTTTGTCTTCAGTCGTAAAGAAATTGGTTTTTGAGGAAAGCATTTCAGGATTTTTCTGCATGTAATGGACTTCATTGGTTCCCCGATTTTGAACTTCCAAAATGTAGTTTAAATGCAGCTTCAAAGGGCTCTAAACGATCGCAGCTGAGATAGAAGGGTCTTATCTAGTGAAACGATCGGCCATTGTTTTTGAAAAATAAAAATTTGTATACTTTTTAAGCACAAAAGCTGGTGTAGCACAGGCTCTGAGATGCGTCCACAGGTCAGTCTTGAATAATTACTTCATTTTGAACGAATCTTTAAAGTGACTCGGAAAGAACGAGTCATCTCGGGGAGTGATTCGTTCAGTCGCGCATGCTCAACATCCTATTAGGTTCTGTACTGGAATTAGTTCACCTGTTTCGAGTCTTCGGGTTTTTCGAGTCGTTCGTTCATCTTATGGGGCTGTCACGTGATGCTGATTTTGCTAAAATGAACAAAATGACTCCAAAAAAGATTTGTTCATTTTGCTGAACGAGACTCAAAGGTCCGAGTCGGTAAAATGATCCAAACTTCCCATCACTTCTACGAATCACGTCGTCGAATCACCACAAATTCATCGTCTGTGTACTCCGGCTCAAAAAGGTAGAGTATGTCTCAAAACTCCATCTTACTTTCTCCTACAACTTCAGAATCGTCCGACATTGTTGTACCTTTTTGTTTGTAAACAGCGTTTGACTTACTTGCACTTTCTTAGTCTTTGCGCGTTCGCTTTGTAAACACTGGGTCTGTGGTTCCGCCTACGTTCGACGTGATTCAATAGTACGTGAGCGCGCATCCCAGAGCCTGTGCTACACGAGCTTTTGTGCTTAAAGTATACAAATTTTTATTATCCGAAAACAAAAACAAAAAAATGACAGATCGTTTTGCTAGATAAGACCCTTCTTCCTCAGCTGGGATCGTTTAGAGCCCTTTAAAGCTGCATTTAAACTGCATTTTGGAAGTTTAAAATCAGGGCACCAATGAAGTCCATTACATGGAAAAAAAATCCTGCTTTCCTCAAAAAACATAATTTCTTCACAACTGAAGACAGAAAGACATAAACATCTTGGATGACAAGGGGGTGAGTAAATTATTTGTGAATTGTTGTTCTGGAAGGAGTTCTCCTTTAATGGCAAAAGGAATACAGACACAGTCACATGGGCACATGAGAGGAGGCAATGCCGCCACATCACTCTGACTGGCCAATTATCCTGTCAGTGTAATAATGGTCTAGAAATCCACACAAATTGGTCAAATTAGTGGAAATAAACTTCAATTAATTGAAGTAGGCGAGTAAACATCTCACCTGTTTGGACAGCACTACTTTTGGTCCAAACTGAAACAAACTTAGTGAACATTTATTTATTTATTTTTTTTCTTCAGTGAACTGGTTTTTAGTGTTGACTCAATTAAAGCTATGACCTGCATGTCACCTGTGGTATTTCCCAAGGATAAATGACTAATGGTCAAAGAATGTAGTAACACTTTAATTAAAGTTTTGATTTGTTAATCAAAATTAAATAATTAATTGTACATTGATAGTTCATAAAATGTAATGCATCAAAAAAAAAATAACAAATGATACTTTTTCACGAATCTGATTGGCTGAGAGAAGTGCGATATTCTAGTGATATCAAAACTCCGTTTCACCGTTTGTATCACTCCACTTGTGGTATTTCTCACATCGTGTGTCATGTTGGATGCCCAAATCCACTATGATTTTTGTATGTTGTTTATTTGTTAATAAAGATAATGCTCCAGGGCTTCAGCGGCATTCTGCTCTCATGAACCTCTTTAACTATAAGGTTTGGTTGGTTTGGTAACAAAAAATTAAATGACTCATTGTACATTCATAGTTCTTGACACATACCGTAATATATCAACTGAAGTTAACAAATAACCCTAACCCTAACCCTTACCCTAACTTTATAGTAAAGTTGTTTTTTTTTTTTTTTTGACACATTTTCTAAAGTATTCCCCCAACACTAAACTCCAGTTGACATGCATAAAGTGGTATTTGCATCTTGAAGCTATACATAAAACAGTTCATATTTTCTGTACAATTTTCAGTTTTCTTTATTTCATTAAGTGCCTCACTATAAACCCAAATCTAAAATCTTTTTTGTAGCCAGCTAATGATTAATATTTATAATGCATATAACTAATTATTAACTAATTAGTATTATAAATAAACATAAATGTATTGTAATTTATACAACTTTAAATGTTAAAAATGTATTAATTTATGTTGAAGTTAACATTAACCTAAATTAATGAATGTTTTAAATTTGTAAGTTGTTAATTTATTATGCCTTTTGAATCAGTGTTGATATGAATTTGATTTTTATTGTTATGATTTTAGTTTTTACTTTAAATGTAGTTGCAGTTATATTAATTCCATTGTTTTGGCTTTTTTATTTTTTATTTTTTATTATTATTATTATTATTATTATTTTGATTAGTTTTAGTTATTTTAATACTTAAAGTTACACTAAATGGAAACGAGAAATCCTGCCAATGAAATAAATTTATGGTTATATATTTATATTCAGTGTTGGGGAGTAACTAGTTAC